>OV815284.1:52770534-53370534 GCA_929108145.2 Limnephilus rhombicus | reverse complement strand
TGAATCACCCAAAAGATCAGTCATTTACTAGACCTGAATACATTGTCGGAATTATTAAATGGCCCTTTTTACAATTTCTTCTTTAATTTACTATCTACTCAAACCGCACGGGCGAGCTGTGTCGGCGCTGTTCAGGGATATTCAAAGTTAACATAATATTATATGTTTATGATAATTAAATAATGTTTTTGATAATTAAATAAATGTATATGATAATTAAATGAATGTTTCCCACATTTAAATAAGAACAAATAATATGAAATGTGAAATATCTATTCGATGGCAAATAACTTTTTTTGAAAAATCTTAATGAAATTTTATAAAATTATTCACATAACATTAATCACTTATACCTTAGTTTTGTTCACGTTTACATATCTTTATTTATAATATATTTTTTTCATTTCTAGTTTTGTTATTTTCGATAAGGCTCTCGACTGGCGTTCCGGAGGTCACGGGTTCAAATTCAGCATGCGCAAGTAAATTTTATTTGATTGGTTTGTGTTATTTCACAATTTGATCATTTAAAAATATTATAAGGTATACTCTTATTTGCGGTACGTTCCAGATTGGAAGATAGTTTCAGTATCGCCCTAGTAAAAGACCACCATTCAGAATTAAAACTTTGCTTAAAATTGCTTTAGCCGTGTTTGGTGACTAGATGTGAATAATCAAGCTGTCTGATCTGACAGTAACCATGTAGCAACTTTAACTTTTTTTCCAATTTAACCTTAAAAATTTAGTCTTCAAACTCTATTTACTCGAAAACTAAGGTTTTTTGGTTTGAGTTTTATATATAAACATGTATATACCCAGCTGAGTAGTCGACCAACCCTTCACCCCTCCTCCAACTGTACAACACCTACCATTTTTTATGTTTTTGTAGAAAAAAAACATCAAAGATGTCACCGGAGACCGAAATTTCATTTTCATTTTTTACTCCATATAATGTCAGGAATCACTGGTTAAAGTAAGTCAAGTACTTAACATCCTGTATATGTGCAGTCCTAGTGCTGCATATATACATTTTCCATTTTAAAATCGACTAAAATCAAACTAATCGTACAATGTACTTAAATGAAAACTATTAATACTTGTTTATTATTTTCTTTTTAATAACTTTTTACTTAACACTATGTACTTTTATTTAAAAAAAAATTTATTTAGTAATTTTATTTAAATAACTACTCGAAACTATTATTTCTGTATTCATTATTACCACTTTTTGATAATTTTTACAACGTGCTTACAATTTATACCTACTATAATTGCTTAATAACCACTTGATTTCACTGAACTTAACTGGTTTAAATTATATTCACTATTTAATGTACAATTACTTTACACACAATTGTATGCTTCCTAAATAAACATAAATAAATAAAATAAAATATATGCATTATATAAATATATGTACTGTAAATAAATGTAAAATATTGTATAAATATATGTACTGCATATATACCTACAGGGTTTTAAGGGACGTACTTGACTTACTGTAACCATTGATTCCTGACATTATTTGGAGTAAAAAATGTAAATGAAATTTTTTGTCTACAGTGACATCTTTGATTTTTTTTCTACAAAAAACATAAAATTTTTTTAGGTGTTGAACAGTTAGAGATGGGGTGAGGGGTTGGTCGGCTACTCGGCTGGATGACCAGTGATGGCATGCGGAAAAAAATTTGATTTTGAGGAAAAAAGTTTTGAAAAAAAAAGTCGCCGGAGACCAAAATTTCATTTACATTTTTTATTCCAAATAATGTCACAAATAACTGGTTAAAATACGTCAAGTACGCCTAATAATACCCTGAATATGTAATATTGTATTATACTCGTAATATAGGTATGCACATTTTGTAGTAATAAAAATTCTTGGTGCATAATTCCACAAGCAAATGCTTTTAATGGACGAAAAGTAACACTGTAACATGTTCCATTTTTTAAGATAAATAAAATTATTAAAAAAAATTATTTAAATTATAATCGTCTAATCAACCGTTATTATCAATTTTGTTAAGTTTTCAAATAAAACAATGACAACAAGAGGTTTTTTCTTTGCGATGATATTAATAACAAAAATAATTATGGATTCATTAAAGTAACCTTAATTTACCTTTTGTGTTGAAAAAGTAATAATTTACATTGGAAAAATTATCATTTTTTTCACTTTCTGCAAAATTTTAAATAAAACTGCTTTTATACCCCTGATATCACCAAATGCTCGCTGACCAAAATTACATACGAGTTTCATGGTAAAGTCGACGCCCTAGAGCTTGACGGGAGGAGGAAATCGGGGAATTAGATTACAAGTAGCGTTGTGAAATTATGTACAACTTTAAAACACAATACCGAAGTTAAAATATCTAAAAACTACACGGGCGACGTTACGACGAAACAGCAATCTAATTTCACCAAATTTGAAAATACTTAAAGGACTGCTAGGCTCTTAATAGAAAAAGCAAATACAAATACGTTCTCATGGCAACGTATAATACAAGAATAGCATCTACAGCTTCTGACTAATAAGAATATAACCTCAAATTTGTACCTTGCATTTCCCCTGTGTTGAGCGAACAAACACCAAATTGAGCGATCAAACACCATACAAACACTAAACACTGACGTATGGTATCAACGGCCTACGAAAGACGCTTACACTGACACCGTAAAATAACAAATCCAACAAATCTAATAGATATTAATTATACATTTAACGAACTTCAAATAATATATGTCAAATCAATGATGAAACATGAAACTGTCAACACGTAACACGTTGCAACCTGCAAATCCTACAAACCGTGCGATGTTTTTGTTAATGGAATTTCCTGAAGATTTCATAAGAAAATGGTCTTTAACTACCTTCTCCTAGAGACTTAAAGCGTACAAAATAAAAAAAATAGCCAGCGTACGCTAACTAAAATTGTCAGTTCGGTTTGTTTGATTCTCTAGAACAAAAGTACGGCACTGTGATTGGTTATTGAATTTGGATCGCACCCATTCGTCGTAAAAGACGGTAAAAGATTTACGGAAAAATAGATCTTACGTTTAAACTAAATACATGGAATTTATAAAAAAATTCTATAACTGACTATAAATTCGTAAGCCGTTGATACCAACCTGACCAACCTTTGCATTCTGTTTCTTTGGAAAGTGTTGCTAGAGTGTAATAATTATTTCACACTATGGGTAATTTTTAAACGATTCAGGGAATATTATAACAAAATTTTAATACAATATTTATTTTCTCACGGCGCCCCTTCGGAGTTGGCGCCAGGTTTTTTGCACGTTTTTGAACGTATGGCAGATCCGGCGCTGCCGCGAACAATCTTCAATTGGGCGGCAAGTTGGGCATGCCTGGCCAAGGTTTTGTGAAAGCATAAGCATTTTTATTAACACTAAAAATAGAGCTAACGATATAAATGTCCAAAAACATTTTAGGCAACTCTATCCCTCTTACTTATTCAAGAACGTAATCACAACCTTTCACAAATCACACAAATATTTATGTAAGGGTTAGTGGTTCGCAGAAAATGAGTGCTTTTCGTACATAGTGTCATGCCCCAAAGTGATTTCTTTGAAGCCTTCTACAAAAATATGATTTATTATATCTGAAAGGGAGATCACCGATCACCTTCGAAGGTCGGAGCTTTGACACTCCCTCTTAGAGGCCCACAATGTGAGGAATTTCTTTAGGAACCTACTTACCGGAAATAGGTCGGGAAATGGCAGCTGCTCGGGGGGGGGGGGGGGGGGGTTGCATCACGTGACATTCACCCCGTAGCTGTTGTAACACACAGCCTACTCGCTTCCACAATAAATTTTGCTGACTAATCTTTCTTTCGTGACTTTTTCAAAGCATTTTTTACAGATTCCAAAAACGTTTTGTAATGTGTTTTTGCACAGTGCACTAATAGAGGAGTAATGAATAACAGTAGTTATGGTGATCGAAGGAACTTTAATTGTACTACGAGTATCAACCCAACATGATGGTTGACGGTAACAATTGCGAATGTATTATTAACTCTTGTGATTGACGGTTCGAACTCTGTTTGTATTGTCAACTAAACTTGTTGATTGACAGTATTAAAATCAAATATAAACCACATGACTTCACATGGAGCCTTTATCAGATCAGACTGTGATTAATATTAACTAGATGAGATGACAAGCCAATTGGGTGCGGATGTCGAAGAACCTTGAATGTTTTTTAAGTGTTTTGAAATGTATGGAAGACCACTGCACAAGTAAAATTGAATGCACATAAAGGAATTGAAGAAAAAGAACTTACTGCGCTGCACTTCTCTTCTATCTCGACTGGGTCCATTCATGCACAGTCTTAAGACTATCAGTCGCGGTACTTTACTGCAGTTTGCGGATGCGGGATGCGGAATATTAGATTGACGACTGATTGTAATGGTAACGTTAAAATGACAGGTTAATATTATAGGTTATCATATGTATATATTGTATATATATGTTTGCATTAACCGTCATCGAAACCGATACGATATGGTAATAGGCTAACAGTTTATATTAGATATGCAACCAGCAAAGTGATACATTCTTTAGTATGGTGATTTGACATTTCCTCCTGGTGTAATGCACCTGAGTAGATAGGATCAGTATTGCGACTCACACAGCGTGTAGGTACCTGGTTCGCTGAACAAGGCGAGCTTTCCTTCACCTTTGAGAGGGTAGAGTGTAGAGGGTGGCTGGCCCAGTTCCGCTGACCCGGTTGGGTCCACCCTACTCCACCTGCCGGGTAAGCCACCCTCCTAACCTCGAGTGGAATAAAAGCAATGATCGGACTGCCATTAGTATTGTTATTGTGAATTTAAATCACTGTACTGCGATAAAAAGCGCAATCGCTGCTGCACTTACCCGAGGTTTGTAAAACAGCAATTGTTAAGTACAAGTTAGTTATGTACATCGTGTAATTTGGTGATTCGCTCGTTTGGTGATTTAGCAGAGGTGCCCGGGTTCATGGGGTGAGGTTTGTCTAGGTCTTGGAGGCGGATGACCAAGACACACTGAACCCCAGATTCCTACCCACCCCTTAAACCCTTTTCCTTCCCAGAACTCTCCTCTCCTTCCTTTCCCTAAAAAACCCTCCATACAGCATCCCCAAAGATGACATAGGCCCTGAGGAAAATTATTTTCCTCAGCGCCTCCTGTGTGGAGCTCATGTAAAAAAAAAAAAATCTGCTTTCGCTGTTTCCTATAAAAAATCATTTTCATTGCACGATTGTGTTAAGGACGCCTTTTCAGTAATATATTTTTAAATATAAACTCCGGTTGAATTAGTAATATTACCACTAATTAGAAAGACCCACACTCTTTTTTTACATTAGCTCTACAAGGAAGCCCTGAGGAAAAAAATACCCTCAGAGCCTATGTCATCCTTGGAATGCTGTGTGGAGGGTCTTTTTAAGGAAAAGAAGACGTCTTGGGAAGCAAAAAGGTATGAGGGGTGAGTTGAATCTGGAGTTTAGTGTGTCCAGGTCATTCGCCGCCAAAACCTAACCAAACCTCACCCCAAGAACTCGGGCACTCATGCTAAGTCACCAAACGTAACGCACCACTTGGGGTGACCTATGGCAGGGTGTTGGTTATCCAATAAATGGTTCCCGGGGCGGTCTTACCCATTCCAGGCTCGCAAATACCCAAATGCTAGGTCGATTTAACCGAACCTTCTAAGTGATTTTAAAAAAGGGACGCTCATATATGGCATAGACGTAAAGAGCGGGTGGATGGAGGAATGAGTGTCGGAAGAATATATGACGCAAAACTAAATGGAATAAAGTGCTACAGATCTCCAGGAAGACATGGGACGATATAGGGAGCCGAATACTGAGTCGGGTCATGTCCTCGACATGAGTGGTACGAGTAGCTATAACAACAGAAGGGTAAGATGAAAGTATTTCTCTGTTGAGTTGGGTATTTTTATCACAAAAAAATTATTAGTTTATGTATACGTAATGAGCTCTAAGATCTCTCTGTATTTTTAAGTATATTTTTAATTTAAAAAAAAGAGGAATTCAGCAGAATATAGCAGAGTAGGTACGCTAGACGGAGTTGGCGTTTCGCCCTATATGTTTACGCCTTCGGGGTAATTTGGTGATGGTGAATTACTTATTCTTCATTATATTTTATAGTTGTACATATGCCTACCTTCATATCACTGTGTTGCCACCACATTTCTGTTAATTTATTTAAAACTAGCTGGGGTACCATTTGATATGAGATTGAAGTGACGTTCGAACCCACGACGGATCTTGCTTTATATTCCTTACCGATGGGTAGCCCCACCCAAACGAAAAAGGCTTCGAATGGACCACAATATTCCAGAACGTTCCACAACATTTGAGAGTGTTCTGAAATGTTCCACAATGATCTGAGATGTTCCGGATGTTCCCGAACGTTCCAGGCTATTCCCGAACATTCGACAACATTCCATAATATCCCGGAACATTCTGGAATGTTGTGGAATACTCTCGAATGTTTTGGACTGTTCTATAAATGTCTAGACGGCAAAACTTCCAGCCCTTATATTCTCAGAAGCATGCCCTTCAGGTAGAACGGGAACTTTCTTCATGAATGGAGGATAGAGGACTGCCGCACCATATAACTCCCTCGATCGTACCGGGACTCGTTTCTGAGTTTTAGCGGCACGCACATTGTGCACTTTCTTTTATAATATATACTGATAATTTGCAATAATAAATTATTACGATATTAAACTGCTACAAATCAGTTTCTCAACAGTTTCTAAATAATAATATACTTAATACTTATAGGTACGTTTATTAATTTAGGACCATAACAAATAATGGTTGATTATTATTTCATCCACTTCACGTGTCAATCTAAATAAATCTACAGCAAATTATTATACACATTCTGACAAATAATGATTACTCATAACCACCTGAATGTTAGCTGTGCTAGAAGGAACGCTACTGTCTTACCTCCCCACGCCGCACATACCTCAATCAAATTAATTGTGGTTTAGCTTCTCAATCTCAAGGCGAGCAATTGTTATGTTAATTCTGAAAGCCAGACAGATTATTTAGGATGAGGCCTGTGTTTAACTGAACACCAAAACGAGTGATTATTTTTCGAGACCAAATTTATGTCTTTTGTAACCAAAAATTATATTTCATGCCATGTCTTCCTCGAGCATTCCCGATTTATTTTATTATTTACAATCCTTTCTTCATTCATTCTCTCATATACAAACCATCTGTGGGTCCCTTTCATGAAAAAACATTATGACGCTTATATCAGCCTTGCATTCTTTGCGGATCTAAAAATATTTTTGCCACACATATGCCTCAGGGATCTCATTTCTACAGCATTAATTTCATCATCATTCATCAACATTTTTCCATCTTTCGATTTATGAGAAAAAAATTCCTCGTTGCCTATGTCAGTTTTGTAGTGTATCTTTTTAGGGAAAAGAAGGAGAGAAAGTTCTGGGAAAGAAGGAGGTATCAGGGGTGGGTAGGAATCTGGGGGTCAGTATGTCCAAGAGTGACGCAAGTATGAATCCATTCCTCCCACTGCGATGGGAGGCGAAAGGTCGAGAGAGTACGGCTAGAGATCTAAGTTAGGACCCCTTAACCGTTCTCTCCCGTTCCGGCCCGGTACGCATTTGTCGCCATTTGTCGCCAAGACCTAGACAAACTTCTCCCATGAACCTGGGCACCCCTTCTGAGTTACCAAATGTAGCGAACCACATAGACGGACCCAAGCCGCCTTCAAATGATGCAATAATATTTTCAAACATTATGTGATAATGTGGGCTTCCGTATGTGATGTAGGTGCCCGTAGGATTAATTCCTGTAATCGTGTGCATTTCATTTATTAAAACACCTTTTATGACTTTAAAAAAATCTCTGTTAAGTATGTATAGGGTTTTTATTACATGAATACCGCACAAGAGTCCCAACTGCTCCCGTCTGGAGCCAGTGGGACTATGGCATCCCCATTTGGGGTATGTTGTGAGACTGAAGGTAGTGGGGGAGGGAAGGAGACAGTGAAGAGGAAGGTGGGGAAGTACCTGGCTATTCAGATCTGGTCACCAAACACGGCTAAAGCCATTTCAAGCAACGTTTCAATTCTGAATGGTGGTCTTACACCAGGGCGATACTGAGAGTATCTTCCACTCTGGAACGTGCCGCAAATATACTATATATTATTTTAAATTAATAAATTGTGAAATAACACAAATTATTCAAATAAAATTTATTTGCCACGCCGGGATTCGATCCCGCGAACTTCGGAGTGCTAGTCAAGAGCCTTGCCGCTGGACTACGCCGGCCGTCAAAACTATCGTTTTATTTTGAATCATATTGTGTAATAAGATTCAAACCATATCGGTAGTTTTGCACCACCCTTTACTTATAGAATTCATGCCAGGAATGAGCGTTATACAATATTGCACGTTTTTGGGCTAATTTGGTTTTATTGATGGCGGAGCGGTTTTATTTTTAGTTATTACATTGGAATATAATTATGGACTTTCTGGGAGATGGATTACATTGTGTTAGATTCAAAGGACACGGTAAATGCGTATTTAAATTAAATTATTTATATGAACCTTCTGTTTTGTCAACTTTATTTTAAACAGTTGGTAATTTCTGGCTTTTTCTAGATGATCTCCATTATATGTGCTATTAATAGTGGTTATGTGATGGTTCTGAAAACCAAACTTTTTTTTGTTTTTTGTTTTAAATTAGAATACTAATATTTAAAAAAAAATTAAATACACTCACACGCTTACGCACCACACAATACATGGGCACCATAATAACGGGTGTGAGGTTCTTATAAAGGTGCATCGAGTTTGCAAGATATAGATTTGTTTTAATTGGGCAAAAAATGTTTACTTTCTGCTGTTATTTATTATAAAGGAGAAGTTAAGCTGCTGCTAGTCATTTGCTGCTAGGCGTTGGTGACCATTTTATAAAATCGATAGGAACTGGTTCCAAAAATAGCCGGATCCACTGTGATCCAGGGATAGCTAGTCACCGGGACAAAGTAACCGGGGCAGGCAATGACAATATGTAGCCGCGTGGTACTATGATTCACAACTGCCAGTTACAATAATAATTTTACTGCCAAACTCACCATATTCGGAGAGCTACACAAAAGTACAAATTCGTACTAGGTACTTATGCTTGCCAGGCGATGCTAATCCTAATCACGTTAACTGTTAACGTAAGTGGGGGCCATCTTTTGGCATTGCTTTAATTCGGTTCTATAAGTAGATTTATATAAACTGCACGTACGAAAACAGTTTTGCGTAATGCTCGACATCAGATTTGTTTTCTTAACCGGATTCTTTAATTTCAACCGTACAGTCCCCTTTTTTTTTAAGTTTTTTCATTCATTGAAAAAATCTTTTTTTACAAAAGTTGGGGATTTTTCGACCACCATGCTAGGCACATGCCTGTGTTGTGGTGGTCCCTAGCCTGTTAATACTGTTTGATTATAATCAAATATTATATTGCTTATCGATTTCAATCAGTGATTCACAACTCGCGGTCCGCGAGTCAATTTTTTACAACCCACCAGGTTTTTCCCATTGCATTTATTTTTTAATTAAAATAATTGGTTTACCTTACAAAATAAAAAAAATATATGGAATAAAAGAAAATTAAAATTTGTGGAAATTAAAATCCAGTCACTGAAAGTAAGTTTCTAATAAAACAAAACTTCGTTGAAATGAAAAGACATGTCATGTACCTGCAACCTGCAAGCAGCAAGTATTTTATCAGTTGTACGGCAGTATCAATAGCGGTAGCAGGCGGCCCTGACCCAGAAAGGGAAGCTTCCTAAATCTTACTCCATGGCCCACCTGCCTCCTCCTTCACTGCCTCCTTTCACCTCCTTCACCTACTGCCACCAGCAAACACCTGTGAACTGTATTGACCCGCGCTCCCCGGACCAGCTAAAGACAAGCAACACGGACTTATCATATGGCAACTTTACTGCCGACTAAAGACTGCCGCATCCCATTGTCTGACTGCCAGCCGACCTCTCCTAATAGCCAAATATATTTTACTTCGTACTTCAATACGAGCAGCGTGGGAGAAATCTCTCTAAAATAATCACCTCTTTAAATTTAAGTACCTAATTGAAAATAACAAAATATTTATGAATTAAAATGGATTAAGCAAAAAATATTTTGGACAACGTTTTTTGTTTTCATTTAATATGCTAATCCGCCACAAGCCGTATTAGCATATTAAAAATTAATAAAATTTCACAGCCTGTGTAAAACCGTATCAATACAACAAGAGAAGTAGTGACCGAATAGTTTCGCTTTCGGAAGCTTTTCTTTCTTAGACATGTTCAAAATCGATTGTTTACTGTTATTTGACTTATTTTTAATACTTATTCAAACAGTGTCAAATTAAATAAATACAAAAAAAAACAGTAATTGAAGTATGTGAAAAATTATATATTTTTTATATTACTTCCATAAAACAAACAAAATTTATAAAAAATAACGAGTTCTTGGAACTTCTCGTTCGGCTGACTTCGGGTGAGTTCGTGGCTCGTATGTCACCCGCCAGCATCAGCAAAATACTCAATTAATGAGGTCCTTCCTGGTGACCGACCGATGGTTCGGTTTCGGTTTCGGTTTTGGCAAGTTTCGGCAAAAAAATCTAGTTTCGGCACCAGTTTCGGTTTCAACAGAAAATCTGCCGAACCTTCGGCCGAACCGAAACTCTGCATTCGTGAATTATCGCCCGTCGTTCGGCTGTCTTCGGGTGAGTTCTTGGCTCGTGTGTCACCTGCCATCATCAGCTGAGTTCGCTGACCGGTCCAGCGTGATTGTGTTGTGAGTTTATGTGTTATTTCTCGCGCACGGTGATTTTTTTGTTTGTTTTATGAACACCTCACAAGAGTCGCAGCGGCTCCTGTCTTTTTTTTTTTTTACAGTGAATACCGCACAAGAATCTCAACTGCTCCGGTCTGGATCCAGTGAGACTATGGCATCCCCAATTGGGGTATTTTGAGAGGCTGAAGGTAGTGGGGAGGGGAAGGAGGTGGGGAAGAGGAGGGTTGGGAAGTACCTGGCTATTCAGATCTGGTCACCAAACACGGCTAAAGCCATTTTCAAGCAACGTTTCAATTCTGAATGGTGGTCTTAAAGTCAGTGAGACTATGGCATCCCCAATTGGGGTATGTTGTGAGGCTGAATGCGGTGGAGAGGGTAAGGAGATGGTGAAGAGTACTTGGAAGTACTTGGCTATTCAGATCTGGTCACCAATAATAATTATTATTATTTATTGTCTTCATTTCTTAGTAACAGTAAAGATAATGATATCCTCACTGGGATCTCTCGTGCTGAGGATTTCATTTACATATTTTAATTTAATTATAAGAAATTAATATGAATTAGACATAACATATATCATGTAGTAATTTTTTTAAAATAATTATAAAGTAAATAAGATAGGGTTTTTTTTTAATTCAGTTTACTAGATTTGGTTTTAGTCTGTATTTGATATAAGTATATTTTCTATTTCTGATCTCCCTGTATTTAGTATGCAGCTTTTTATTTGAAATTTAAATGTCATAATGTTGAGGTTTTTGAGTGAGAGTGGTATTTTATTGTAGAGTTTAATGTCAAAATATAAGAAGCTTTTTTGCACGAATGTTGTGTTAGTAGTTACTTGTTGGATAAGTTTTTTGACCATGTGATCTAGTGTTTCTAATGTATGTATTAGTTGTTATTTCTTGGGTTTTGTACTTATGAATGTAAATGAGTATAGTTTTAGAATATAGTTGTTTAATTGACATGATGTTAAGATTGTTGAAGATTTCGTCAGTGCTAGCAATGCTACCAAACATGGCTAGAGCCATTTCAAGCTACGTTCCAATTCTGAATGGTGGTCTTACACCAGAGTGATACTGAGAGTATCTTCCACAGTAATTAGTTAAGTGTTAGTTTTTGTTATTAATTACGTCTCATACATTTTATTTGGCATTTATTGAGCAGTGAAGTTTTTTCCGTTGAGTTATTCACTCGGATTTAAGAATGATGAGAATTATGTATTAAAAAAATATTGTTTATTTCATTAAACACGTATAATAGGAGTGTTGTGATTGTAAACGAAATTAAAATAAAAAAATACTCAATTAATGAGGTCCTTCCTTTATAATGTACATAAGTGTTGATTACTGACAAATTATTGTTCCAAGTTTTGTTATTTTTTATAATTTTTGTTTGATTTATAGGAGTAATTTAAATTTTTTTTCACACGGGTATTTCAATTATTGATTTTTTATTTCATTTAACATTTAACACGTTTACTGCCTGAATAAGTGTAAAAAAGTAAATTTCAGTAACAATGGATTTTTAACATGGGGGTCGTCCATTAATTACGTGATGTTTTTTAGCAACTTTTAACCCCCCCCCTGGTGATATATGGTTAGGTTTTAGACTAACCTTCCCCCCTTCCTCCAAAATCACGTGTATTTTTTTAGAACAAAGTATTTTTAAATTTTCAGAATATCATCACGAAAAATAAATACACGTGATATCATTATACCCCCCCCCCCCCCTCGTGATATTTCCTGACTTTTTCCGACCCCCCCCCCCCCCCTTTCGAGCCTCACGTGATTAATGGACGACCCCATGTCTAAAAAAGTTTCGGTTTCGGTTTCGGTAGAAAGTCCTGTTTCGGTCGGACACTAGTCCTTCCTTTAAGGTTTGATTATTGAGAAATGTTTGTTCCAAGAAGTAATTAACATGTTTATTAATTTTGATTTGTTTTACAGCATTATTATAAAAAAATATGCATACTCTAATTATTGCTTTTTATTTTATTTATAATTTTGTGATTGTAAAAACACTAAAAATTAAAATACTCAATTAATGAGGTCCTTCCTTTATAATATACTACCTGTACGAACTTCGTACACCCTAGAATCAATAACTGTAGTGTTAATTTTTTAGCTAAATTAAATTCAGTTTTTTTATTAAGTTAAAAATTACACAATGAAGCAATTATCGATCCCCAACTTTCCGTGTTTTGTATCAGAGATGACCTCGTGTACGAATTTATATTTTTGTGATTTTCTTACTTTTCTACTTACTTAGGGGCCATCCATAAATTACGTCACACGAATTTCATGATTTTTTTTACCCACCCCCCGTCCCTGTCACACATCGTCACATTTATGAGACCCCTCTCCCCTAGTGTGACATCTAAAAATAATCAAAACAGTAGATACGTTTTAAGATTTTCACAGCCAAAAGCATTTTCGTTATTTGTTTTTGAGGTGTTGTGCCGTGTTGCGCTACCTCCTTCTTTAGCCGACGTTTTGGACATCGCTGCAGTGTCCATCATCAGGGCAGATCCGGCAGATCCGGTAGATGTGTAATTTACACAACATGGCATAACATCCCAAAAACAAATAACAAAAATCAAAACCGTAGCTTAATTTTTTTTACATGTGACGTCACAGAGCTGATGTCCGCCCCATACCCCTTAATGTGTCACGTATTTTTTTATGGATGGCCCCTTATAGGAATTGCGTTTCATTTTCTTTATACGTGTGAGGGAAATTTATTATAATTATTGTATTTTTCCTTTGGAAGGGTGAAGACACACGTTAACCGTTTGTCTCATTTTCGACTGTTGACATTTAGTGTGTAAGAAAGAGACGCAGTATTATATATTAAATAACAAAAGAGAAACAATCAGCCAAATTGGCGCATTGACATTTGACGTTTTTGAATTTTTGGAATTCACGCAAACTTTAACTAACACAGCATTGCTACAGGTCTTTCATAAGATGAAATTTCGTTCCATACAAAATGTACGAGGAAATGAATTTTCTTCATAACCTTCTTTTTCGTGAATTTTCGCGATGTTTTAATAGTTATTCTGTTATCCGGAGTGGAGACAAATCCAACAAATCAAAGATCATCAAAATCGGTCCAGCCGTTCTCGAGTTATAAATAGTGTAACTAACCCGACTTTGTTTATGATGTGTTGATTATTGACAAATTTATGTTCCAAGAAGTAGTTAACATGTCTAGTTATTTTTTATAAATTTTGTTTGTTTTATAAAAGTAATATAAAAAAAATATATTTTCACATACTTCAATTATTAAAGTTAGCCTTACGAGAAGTTCCAAGAAGTAGTTAATGTGTTTTGTTGTTTTATAGAAGTAATATAAAAAATATATTATTTTTTCACATACTTCGTAACAACGTATTAACTGTCTTAATAAGTGTACAAAATAAGCCAAATAACAGTAAACAATCGATTTTTAACATGTCTAAAAAAGTTTCGGTTTCGGTTTCGGCCGAAACTGAGACAGACACCGAAGATTCGGTTTCGGTGGAGAGTCCTGTTTCGGTCGGACACTAAAGAGAAGATTACAAATATTATACTTTCGAATTATTGTTAATTTTACAAATCTAAGTTTTTATCAGTTTAATCAATTTTCGTTTTCGCTCGAGTTTAGTCATTTTTTTAAAAATTATTTTAACCCCATTATAAAAACCTATTTTAAATTTTACCCAATTGATAAACAACACTTTACTCTATGGTGATGGTTCTTTAAAATTGAAAACTGGTTTATTTGTAAGTTCCTAAATTTATAACAGCAATAATGTGCAAATTCCGATCGTCCAGTTGATTAGTCAGACATCTCCAAATATCATGTTTTGCGATAATGAGGAGAGCGATATTCGAATTTTCCCGATAAATCAAATATTATTTACACGTGTCTGTGCTTAAAATACTAAAAAAAATTCCATAAAATAACACCGGGAAGAATAACGATCTGATACATTAATGTGACATTTTGAAATTTCCTACAAGTAACTCAGAACACACAATTTGTATGTTTATTTCACAACGTTCAACTAAGTTATTCTGCATTATAATTTATTTGGTGGTGTTTATGAGTGATCTGAGTATTGCACCAGATAGAGGGTACACTTTTACATCTAACTGCTTACTCAACTCAAAGTTAGATTTTCCGGAGATGTCTGACTAAACAACTGGACGATAGATACATGTCTATTTTTAACAATTAAAATTCAACTCGAAATAATAATAATAATCACGGTAGCGCATTTTTATGATATTTCACTTCAAGTGCGCTTAACTATAATAAATTTAAAAATTATCATAAATAATAAATTTAAAAATAAAAATACAATTATGAGGAAACCGAAACCAAACAATTACGGGAAACTTGAGAACATGACTTATTATTATTACATATATTGAAAAGATGTTAGGATTCATGAATGGTATGATTTAAAAAAAAATGTTTTTAAAGCCCGTTCAAATTCAGCCAAATTCTGGATATTAGTAAAAGCTGAGGGAAGTTTATTCCAAATTTTAAATTATTATTATTTATTTATTCCTTAGAACGGGGTACCCCATTTAGGACACATTTTCTCTAAAAAACTGTAAAAAAAATATATAAATAAAAAAAAATAAAAAAAATAATAAAAAAATGAGAGGGCCCATTAAATGAAAAGAGCGATCATAGTAAACAGCTCGATTTGACCTAGAAAGTTCGATTAGACGATTAGTAACATCTAGACCTGCTGACCTTAGAGTAAGCTGTCTCTCGCTTAAGTTTTGTCGGACACATAGTTCCGATATATAGGCTGGCGCCATTCCTTGTAATGCTTTGAAGGTCATTAAACAGATCTTGAACTCTATTTTTTCAGGACATCGAAGCCAATGAAGACGATTCCTTGGAAGCGGGGTTATATGACAGTATTTAGATTCACCAAAATTCATTCTCGCCGCAGCATTGAAAACGGACAGTATTCTATTTTATTGTATCCTAGTTAGGCCAGCATATGCACTATTACAATAATAGTCCATTAGTGAGACAACGAACGAATTTATGAGAGACTTTGCTCCATCTGAGGGAAGGCATCTCCTGATTGACTGTATCTGCCGTAGATGGAAAAAGCCAGAACTCACAGCTTTTGAAATTTGCGATGCCAGGAGATGCTATCCAAATAAATTCCGTCTTTGTCAGATTAAGTTTGAGTTTATTGACAAACATCCAACTTGAGACTGTGTCAATGAAGCTAATCACCTCGTTTTTAAGGATGTCTTTTTCATCCGGGGAGCAAAACTTGTGATTCAAAGCCAGCTGAGTGAATGAGTTGTTCGAGACGATTCATGTATAGAATGAAGAGAATGGGACCCAGGACAGAACCCTGGGGAACTCCAAATTCGATGGGAGTTTCAGGTGATGTATATTTATTGAAAGTAACTGAAGCTACTCGTCCAGACAGATACGATGTCATCCATTGGAGGACATCACCTCGTAAAGTGTAATAATAGAAATGACGAAAGGTTAAAGTAATAATATAAATGACGTATAAATCTTAAAGTAGATGCGCTGACATCATAATCCAGTTGTCCAACTTCATAAAGTCGTAATGCTAAAGCTTTCAAAAAAATAATTTGATGACAGCATTATTTTCATTCTATCGTTCAATACTTTTATAAAATAACTAGCGAGTTCCCGGTATGCGTTGGTATGCCACTTAATAAAGAAATTGTTTCTCCCTACGTGTCCTTTCCCATTCGTCCGTTCCTCTTCCTTCTTCCTCTCCCGCGACCCCTTCCCCTCACGCGTTTCCACTCCGCCTTCTCTGCCTTCTCTCTCCCCACTTCCCTCTCCCGCTTCTCCCGTCCCGAGTTCCCCTCCTCCCTCCCGCATTCCATTCATTCAGTCCTGGTACATTCAGTTTTCATACAGCTCACGTGTCACCTATTGCAGTTTTTTATGCAAATATCATTATGCCAGTGCTCACCAGTATATATAGAAAACTTCGCGGGCGTGCTCACAACAACTCACTAAAGTTTCCTCGTAATCGGATGAACGGTTTAGCAACGCATTTTCGTGACATCAGAGCTCACTAGTATATACATATATATATAGAAATTTCATCGCAATCGGGTGAATGGTTTAGCAACGCATAGACATCTCATGTACTCACTTATATATCCCCAAGAAAACATATTTAGAGTTTTATGTATATAGATTTGGCAGCAACCGAAATCTTTCGATTCGTTGATGACATTCAAGCGTTATTAGATTGAATTAATGTAAATATATTATATAACTTACTATCATACTCCTATTTATTGAAATTGTCGTCGTTAAATTGAAAAAAGAAACAATAAACTTTCACCAATCAAAAATCAATGCATCGTTGGTTCGATCCAGCTCGGAAAACGTCTAGTTATACATTTAATCATTGTTAACATCGAGCCCCTAATAAACCAACCCCTTCCTTAGTAGCCTCAGACATCCACTCTTTCGACTCCCGACCTGACACCCGCTTAGCACGGTCGGCCGAGCAGTGTCGTAACACAATAATTGGTTTCATTACCGGCTCCGGCTCTAGATGAACTAATGCACGATATCAATAAACTAATGACGGGAACAAATCCACTCGCTACTCGTTGATACATCGCGGAGAACTTGCCTTGGCCTCTCAGCCCCATATTATAGGCCAGGTCACTGCTCGTCGCGGGTGCGAGGGAGACAGCCGCAGCGACCTTGCTCCACCCGGCACCCTGATCAATGGGCCACCCACTACCTCTGACTATCAAATTTGTCAAAGGGTTCCTCAGCTCTAAATTGTCACTTTATCAGGCATTATACTCGTAATATCCCCCGGTACTTTATCAACGGATGAAATGGGGAGGCTGACAAATCTTTTTGAAAATGTGTTTTAACCAGTCTAACCTTAAATAAAAACCATTTATATGTTTTATAATCTGTAAGAATTAATAATGGTGGCAATTAGAAGTTGGTTAAGTAATTGAAATTAACGATGTGCTTTTAGGAATTATGGAATGAATAATTCAGTCTAATGTTATGTAAGCTAAGCGGTGAGCGGGAGATAATGGATGCCGGAGACATAAACCTTTCAGCCTCTCTGAACCACGCACTTTCGGGTTGAGCTTCTACCACCGCATCCACATATCTCCCCGCACATCTCCACACGTATCTCCACATACGTCTCCACACGTATAATATTATTTCGTAACGGCGGCAATCCCTTAGATACAGTAGGTACCTAATTTCAATTGTGAAAAGCAGTACGGCAGTCGGTCGTGCCTCAGTGCGCAATGCGCAGTACTCTAGAACTTTTGATTTTAATTTAAGTTTTATTTTTGAAATTTGAAGTGTTTTTTGAAGAATCCAGACAAGCGATAAAGAACCTATTTATAATAATATAATATTTTTAACAAAAACTTATTTTACTTGCCATTTGGAACTGATTTGTCGGGAATTGACTATCCCCTTATTTAGATGAGAAACTACCGAATCCGGTTCCTGCACCTCTACGTACCTCCCGTGGTAGAGGTAGAGATAGTATATAGTATTTTCTTACGTAGGTACCTACGCAATATTTAAAATCAGTGTCAATGCAATATGCAACTTAAAACCGTTCGATCAGGACATGTACTTAGAGAACGGATGGATGTACATAGACGGAAAAAGGAGTGCCAAGAGAATATACATAACCCGCAAATGATCGGAAGAATTCGAGAAGAGACGCCTAAGAAGATATAATTCCATTGATCATTTTACCAATCAAATAATGTCTGATAATGCTAACAGTTTTCGTAACAGAATAATATAACATATGAGCGTACATATGCAATTAAAAATTATGTTTGAATTTACTCCATGATTCACACTCATGTAAGATGACAATATTTGAAAATCTCCTTCTATCATCACGGTAAGCGGAAAATGTTACTTGTGTCGTGATGTGATTTAGCCAGCCAAGTAATTGAACACACATCGTCTGGAAGGGAACTAGACGCGATGCCAACTCAGTCACATGATGTCTGAGAGGATGTACAAATCTTTACAAAGCACGTGGCAAGTACCTATTGTCACACATTTCCACTCACCCAGAATATTTAGTTGATTATTTCCCGCGTGTGTAATTGAAGTTTAATATGCCACACAGTTGGACGTGAAGAGGCTACCCATTATCCAGTACTCAGTACCCAGTACCCAGTACCCGTGTTGTGCTGGTGGTTTTGATTGGATGAGAGGGCGGCCAGCGGGTTCTAATTGTGCTGTGGAAATGAAAAATTAAAACACTTCATCACGCCTCATTCGCTCACTCCGCTATACCGAAACATTTAAGGTGGTTAGGATTGAATTAAAAATAACCAGGGTCTTTGATTCAATGATGAAAACGGCGAATGATATTCATAGAATACGGGAATATATTATTACGTACATCTCACTAACAATAGGCAACGACAATAGGTAAAGACTGCTGTTTTCATTTTTTTTAATAAAGTGCGGAGTATATAAACTACCGATGACAATTAAAAATAATAACATTTTTGCTGATAATGTCAAATATAATCTAAGGAAATGGCTATTAGATACTGAAGATTTATATTGATGCCCCATTAAAGCCCTTGTTTTCGTAATTGGAATTCACATTCTAAGGAAATAGAAAATAATTATAATCGTGTATTACCTTGTGTATGTTAAACTATGGAAGTACTTGTTGATTTTATTCATTTATTCATATTAAATTCACCTATACTATATAGTTTGTTACATAAGGCTTTTACTGCTTTTCACCAATTTACATTAATTATTTATAACTTATCTTTATTGTTAATTTATCATCAACATTATACACACATACTGTTTACCATTATACCAAATTATTGCAACAAAATGTTGTCAACATGTACCTACTGACAAACTACACGAGTAGTTTAGCAGGTTTGAATGTTAATAAATAAATAAAATTAAAATAGCGTACTTACCTGAATTTCTGCCGGTTTAAGAAGTACTTGTGAAGCTGGTGATCAGTTCTGATCACTAAACTATTTCAAGAAACTTTTGAGTTCTTTAATGAACTTTCATCTGGACGATACCTAAAGAATATGTTCAACGCAGTGTACTGTAGGTGCTCGTACATCAAAATAGATGTAGCTATGTTAAGAGATTCCTCGATTCCTAATGTAAGGTTTGTTTTCTGTTCCAGCCTGGGTCCTCGGATGGTGGATGTGCAAGACCGTCCCCTACGTGCAGGGAGTATCCGTGGCAGCCTCCGTCTACAGCCTCATTGCGGTCTCCCTAGACAGGTGAGCTCCCCCCATAGACCCCATCCATCTTCACACCCAATACTACAATACTCACCTTTCCTAGATCCCGTAGTTATTCAACGCTTTAATTTTATCTGCAACTCCTCGTTAATAATAAGAACCACTCTACACGCCAATGCCAAAACGGTTGTTATAGCCAATTTATTACGTGAATAATGTAAACCTTTTAAAATATTAAACTAATCTTCTAAATCTCAATTTTTAAGTTAAAACTAATGTAATAACTGTGTAACTTGGTAGCCCGATATGTAATGTACAGGATGTTTCGTTTGATTCCTAAATTCATTTTAGAATCCAGGGAATGAGCTAGTGCCCTTGAAGAGATTTCCCCCAAAATGGCGCTATGTAGTAAATTTATGGATGGGCTCACATCACCTCAGCATTCCTGAAGTTGTTTCGTCGGAGCTATATTCCGTGTCAGTTTATTTTAACGAATCTAGGAAAACGAAACCATCTCAAGCAATGTTAACATGCGAACAGCTCGGGATGTCCATTCTTGGGTTGTGATAAATCGACTGCTCTGGTAAAGTTGAGACTCTAAAAGCAATCCGTGTATTGCCAGCTGTTGCTAACGCAAACGCTGCTTGTCAATGAAACCTTTGACTATTATGATATCTCTGGTGTTTTAAAACCGCATACACTCCTAAGACAACATCGCCACAAACCCAAAAATCCCGGTTCTTAGCTGTAGTATTACTCTATATGGCAGTATAGTACTAGGAAACATGTTGCCTTAAACAAAATGCAACACAGCCATATTTACTACATGGCCTTCTTTTTTTTTTTTTTACAGTGAATACCGCACAAGAATCTCAACTGCTCCCGTCTGGAGCCAGTGAGACTATGGCATCCCCAATTGGGGTATGTTGTGAGGCTGAAGGTAGTGGGGAGGGGAAGGAGGTGGGTAAGAGGAAGGTTGGGAAGTACCTGGCTATTCAGATCTGGTCACCAAACACGGCTAAAGCCATTTTCAAGCAACGTTTCAATTCTGAATGGTGGTCTTACACCAGGGCGATACTGATAGTATCTTCCACTCTGGAACATGCCGCAAATATACTATATATTATTTTAAATGAATTAATTGTGAAATAACACAAATTAATCAAATAAAATTTATTTGCGCATGCCGGGTTCGAACCCGCGACCTCCGGATTATGAGTCAAGAGTCTTACCCACTGGACTACGGAGGTCATAAAAATTAGGATAAAAAGTGTTTGGTTATCAACTACTCGTACAAAGCAACACAGCCACAGTTTGCTTTACGGCAGAGTACTTCTCATGTCGTTTAAGCCGCAGAGTGGATAGAAAACTGTTACATCCCCACATTTAAAGATGCGGCGGTGTTATTGGGGCTGGTTTAGAACCTAATGTCTTTTGACATGACAAATTATTTTACAAAACTAAAATCAACCACTCAAAAACTTAATAATATGCCTGCACTATCCAGATTCTTTGGTTCAGTCAAACTTTAATTTATGTTGAAACGAAGACATTATGTATTTTGATTTACTCAGAACACGACATTTGCGATTGTGGCGGTGTTGTTTTAGGAGTGCGCACATTTAAAACACTCACAAATACTCCAAAAATGTAGCAAATCTTCCGTAAATTTCCGAACCCTCATTTTATACAAAGTTACTTCACTTCTCGATCTCGTGAATGCATAACAACTACTCATCGTTGTTACACCCTGTGTTTTATTATTACATTGAGGGAGTCACGCGAAATGAGTGCTTGCTATGAAAACGAAATCACCGAAACCTTTGAATCAAATTACAAAGTGTTTTGCGCTGTGGTGGTGACTTAGTTTACTGTTTACGTACTATACTATCTACGGTTTATTGAACAGTTACTAACATTATAAATGTTATAAATGTTAGTATGTTGTTAAATTCATTAGATATTCTACATAACAGTACTTCCAATATGGTTCATTCAAAGTATTCTTTTTACTGAATGTCATTAATTTACAATAATTATTGTTCCATTTTATTATTAATTTACTGCTTTGAAGTACAAACCACTCTCCAATATATTTTACATTAGCTCTACACACACACACCCACAGCTCTGAGAAAATATTCCATTCGAACGAGAAGTTGGAAGACTTTTAGAATTTGTAAAGGAAAATGGAAAATTGAAATTTTTTTTACATTGCACATATGCACACAGGAGGCCTTGAGGAATATAATTTTGCTTGTCATCTTTGGAGGGTGCTATGTGAGGGATTTTTTTAGGAAAAGGAAGGAGAGGAATATCTGAGAAGGAAAAAGTTTAAAGGGTGGGTGGGAATCTAGGGGTCAGAGTATCCAGAAGTGACGGATGTTTGAATTCATCCCATCCACTGTGGTGCAAGGCGATAGGCAGAGAGAGTCCTGCTGGAGAGGTTAAAAGGTCTGCCACAACCAGTCTCTCTATACCAGGGTTTTTCCAACCAGTGGTCCGCAAGAGGCTAGAAGATGGTCCGCGATGGTCCCTGATCGAGAAGCCTGAATAAAAAAAATCGGGACAATATTCACAGTTTATCATTATTGTACCTTGTGGTTAGTGGCCATTATGGTATTCCGTTTCGCCCCACTCCATCCTACCCCCTCCGTTGTGGTAAATATTCTGCTAGAACCCGTCTTACCCTATTCCATTCCGCCCCCTCCGTCGTGGTAAATATTCTGCTAGAACCCGTCCTACCTTATCCCATTTCGCCCCTCCCGTTGTGCTATCCGTCCCGGCTAGCCTACGCCACTGACCACAAGCAGTGGCTTAGACCAGCATGGGTGGCACCTGGGACGGATAGGGCGAATAACGTGGTGTCACATCCCTCCAAAAAATTGGTCCGTCCTGGAGGTGGAGGAGGGGGGGGTAGCTAGAGAATTGGAACCACTGCTCTATACAGTGGGTGGGCAGAGGCATCCAACGTCAAGATCTAGAAAATCCTCACCCTATAACCCAGGAATCCCTGCTAAGTCACCAAACGTAGCGAACACTACTTGAGGTGACCTATGGCAGAGGTGTCGGTTATCCAATTAATGGTTCCCAGGGCGGCGGTACCCATACCGCCCCTCAAACTAAATTTGTATATTGAATTAATTTTGTTGTTCGGTACGAAATATCAAATTGTAAAGATTTTTAACTATATTATTTCTTTGTATAGATAATACACTAAGGACGAGTTGTTTAAAAAAAATTGATGTATTCATCAAAAATATTTGAAGTTTAGGCCATCTATCTATATATATATATAAAAATCCAAAAATGTATGTATGTCCGCTATGCGTTGCTATATTAAGCAAAGGAAATGTTTCAAACTTCCAAAATGCCTTTTTCCACCCTCGCGATGGTTTCTGTTTTATTACAACCACATGACAATAGATCTGAAAAGTTTTTTTAATCATTACAAAATCTCTTACAAAAATTTCATAATTTGAAAATGACATTTTTAAAACATCGATTGTTCAATCAAAATTCAATATTCGAATAAACTTTTTAAATTAATTAATTGAAGTACTCACTTATGGTACTAATTAAAATCGGATACTTTGAATCTAAATGAAAATTATATTATTTTAAATAGGTACCTATGTTAGGTACCAAATTTGAGTGATTGTTCTTATAATATACAAAAATGAATGTTTGTAAGATTTTAAAGATAAAAATTTATAAAAAAAATTGCAATAGGTGGCACGCGACCTGTTTGAAAATCTGAATGTACCGGGACTGAATATAATGAACGCGGGAGAGGGGAGGGGATCGCGGCAGGGTGGTTTGTGGGAGAGTGGAGAGGGAAGGCGGAGAAGGTGGAGGGGAAACGCGTGAGAGGAAGGGGACATGGGAGGGGAAAGGGAGACGGAAGAGGAACGGGACGAATGGAAAAGACATCCAGGGAGAAACAATTTCTTTATTAGTGGCAAAGCAACGCATGGCGGGAACTCGCTAGTTGCTTCATAAAACTGAAATAATCGCATTACTAGAATAGAACTTAAACAGAACGTGAAAATTAACTTCATATATTTGATGAATCCATTAATTTTTTTTTAAACAACCTGTTCTAAAGGTGCAAAGAAAAAATAAAAAAGGAAAAAATACAACAACAAAAAAATTGAAAGAAAAGAAATAAAAGCGAAGAGAAAACTAGGCACTCGTGATGAATTATCAGATAACATTTTTTAATCATATTTTCGAATCTGTCCTGTCTAAATCTTTTGATCATTTATTTATTTTTGGACCGAAGGATGACAATTCCAGCGGTTTCAAATATCACAAGATTTTAATATTTTCAATCCGAGGAACGAGAACACTTTTTGATGCACCGCTGTGTTGGAACTGAGGGTTTATTTCTGTCCCTGCGTCTAGTCTGATGTTTATGATTGACTGTTTTCATTTTTGTAAACGTACATTAATGTCTTTTTTTATATAACACTGTAAAACATCAAATACATTAAACTCCTTGAGGAGAGCGTCGCTCGGTTTTTTTCATAATAACACGTAAAATAGATGCGTTAAATAAAGGGTTTATGCCCTCACATGCAAACAAAGGTTACAATTGAGTTATGTAGCCCTTCATTTAATACATATTTTTTTTATAATTCCATTCCATAGGTCGCCCCGAGTAGTTCGCTACGTTTGGTGACTTAGCAGGGGTAGCTGGGTTCATTTGTCTAGGTCATAGCAGCTAATGCGTTGGCCCACCTACTGCGTGGCGGGCCGAATTATTGAGGTAAACTTAAACAAGACCTCTCCCCGTATCCCCCCCTCCGCCTTGCACCGCAGTGGGAGGGATGGATTCATACGTCCGCCACTTCCTTCGATTCCTATCCACCCCTCATACATTTGTCCTTCTCAGAATTTCATTTTCTTCTATTCCATATAAAATGCCCTCCACACAGCATCCCCAAAGATGACAGGCCCTAGGGCCGAACGGGCAAAACACAAAACGGCTGCTAGTATTCCTGTGGACTTTCCTGTCTGTAAAGTGATAATGATTGTCATCTCGCAGGTTAATAAACACAGGTCACCGACCTGCCCAGATCTGCTGGAGGCTAATGCAGGAGATAGGAGATGTAGAGCCAGATAGTAGATAGTAGATAGTACATAGAATAGACAGTGGAAAGGCCCTCGGGGATGTGGCTGCTATTAACCGCAGTGGAGCGATTCCTGGCGCGTGGATGGAGACTTCTTCTTCTCGAACGATCGAAGAGTAATCTCGAAATCAAAACGTCATTAGGTATACCAAATGCTTATTTCATGGTACTGTATGTGAAAGTAAGAAGCCATATTTTCCGAAAAACGTTGGTGAACTTGTAAGCATTTATTTATTAAATAGGTTTTCCGGACCTATCAGGTAGGTAGGTATAACATTCGATTAATGTTACATAAAAAAATTGTTTCAATAAAATTTCTTAAAGAATTAATACAATAGTAGTTTACACAATCTTATATATAAAAATCTCGTGTCACGGTGTTTGTGGTCGCACTCCTCCGAAACGGCTTGACCGATTTTAATGATTTTTTTATGTATATTTGGTAGGTGTGAGAATATTTTTTAAAGTATATTTCATACCGCTAGGTGATTAGGGTAACCCTACCCAGAATTTTTTTTTTGATAATTTTTTTTTGTATTTTTTTTATTTGGCATCAAAAAATACTTATAACCCCAAAATTTAACCCTCCTACCCCCACCCTCCCATTTTTTAATCACGATTTTAGTATTTTTGTATGAACAAATTTAACCTTCTTTCGTATTTCAAACAGAATGAAATTATTTATGTTGTTGAATGACAGATGGTGCTACGTCTGCCTCATCGAAGTTTCATCCACACATGCGCAAGAATTCACGAGAAGCGTCGCGTTATTTTGATATTTCCTTCGGCATCGTGTTCTCACGTGGGCAAACCATCGAGCTTATTTGTGTTAGCTAAACACGGACTGACAAAAAATATCGTTCACTCACTTGCTCTTCGAAATTCATTTTGATATTCTATATTTCATTTTCATACCTACTTTAGTTGGTGTTTTTTGTTTTTATCGGCGGTCATCGTCTACAGCGCTCCATTCCTCTTTCTATCGTAAATCCCATCCCCACACACTTACAATACATTAGTTATTTTTTATTTAACAACCAAAATATTGACTAGAAATAATTTATATGGCAGAACAACGTTTGTCGGGTCAGCTAGTAATCTATAAATGCATTTTAACCGCATTTTATTACAATGTAGAATTTTATTGTAATTAAAAACGCAGACCCGAAAAAACACGGGATAATTCGAAAGCTCGACGAGTCAATTCCAATTTTGAAAAAGACAATTAAAATAGTTTACTTTATCGCTTCATTGAATTCTTCCCACAATCAGATTTGTTTAGAAGATAATATTATGTACTAATATTCAAAGCAATTCTGAGTTCATTGAACTAGATATCTCACGGACTAACGCAGCACAGACAATCAAATTTAGTAGATTTTGATTATAATCTATATAGAACATCGGTACCGAGTTAATATGTATTCATTTTTCATTTATCCCACCTGAGTTTTGGTGTGTTGCATTTTTGTATGTTAGTGATGCTGGATATAAACAGGATAAAAAACCGCGAGCTGAACTACGAATTATGGGGAAGGAACATAACAACCGCAAACGGCGTTTCGCGCCGTATAATAACTCGTGGTTGGCTTGCACTTTTTTCTCCTTTTTATTTGTAGCGTTAGATAGATAGACAATATAATATAGGTAAGCATACAAAATAGAATATCGTATTGAAAAGGGGAGAGTGGTAAAAGTACTCTCACCGAGAGCACAATTCAATCCAATAAAAGTAAATGCTGTTTCCCTCACCTTGAACCCGAACACCAAATGCATTTCTATTTCTTGCCTTGTGCCGCGTGCAGGGAGCAGGGTGCAGCGCGCAGAGAGCAATGGGGAGGAATATTCGGTGAATTGGGCAAAGGGAGCTTGCGACACTGTTCTACGTTTAAGATCATTGTCTTTTACGGTAAATACTAAAATATAATGTAGGTAGTTTGTTACCTTTCTTCCGCTTTCCGCTCCAATAGTCGCAGATTATTGTCGACAGCCGAGCAACAAAACTACGTAGATAGGAATAAAATATGTTACACAGACAGAGATTATCGGGTCGGTGGCTGAGTTGGCTAACATACTGATTATTGCACAATATTGATTATTGCAGAAAATGTTCTGCTTATAATAATGATATTAAGAGATTTTCAAATATTGTCATGTTATTCGTAACCCGGGAATGTTCGTCTTTCTTTTAAATGAATATAAACGTAGGTATTTCGACCACTTTCATTCCAATCTAGGGTGCGGATAGTGCATAATTGCATATGTTGGTCGTGTTTTGTCATCAGCGTACATTTTAAGTTTTTCTACTAAACGGAAAATACGTTATTACAAAATTAATAATTTATAGAAATCGCCACCACAAGTTAGTTTGACAGCCCCCGTGGTCAAGAAGTAAGGCTCTCGACAGGTGCACAAATTATTTTTGTTAATTTGTGTTATTTCACAATTTTGACATTTAAAATAATATATAGTACATTTGCGACACGTTTCACCTTAGTACTTGGTGTAAGACCACCGTTTACAATTGAAACCTTACAAAAAATAGCTTTAACCGTGTTTGATGGCGAAATCTGAATAACCAGGTACTTGCCCACCTTCGTCTTCCCCATCCCCTCCCCTTCCCTATTACCTCCCCATTACCATCATCCTCAAAACAAAGCCTATTTGGGGGTGTCATAGTTTCAATGGATCCAGATGGTTGGTAGCAGTTGAACTCTTGTGCGGTATTCATGTATTAAAAAATAAATACAACAATATCAAGCAGTAATATTATAGGGGGTTGGAACTTGTGGCAATCTAAATTAATTCACTTGATAAAGTATGTCTGCAGATGTGGAACGCTCGTTTACGGGAAAATTAATCATCGCATAAAAGAGACAGAGATTTTTGTCAATCTGTCCCGTCTGCCTTTTAAGAATTATATATAGCATAACTTATATAACAATGTAACATAAATTATTATGTTTGACTGCGCCTAGTTTCTTGAAATGTGCTATCTGAGCAACAGATAACGCAGCGGCTTGCAGACACAAGGCGCAAAAAGCGGTTTTCAAATGCTAAAAAAAATTAACTAACTAACCATCACTTTTTTCACCGCAGGGGTGGGCAGAGAGGACGGACTGCCAAATAGCTCGGTCTCGGCATACACTACTTGCCTCATTCACATTTATACATCATCTCATACTTAGTATTCTATTATACTGACACGCCCGACTCAAGTACTCGATTCACTTTTTTTTTTTTTTTTTTTTTTTTTAAATAAAACATACAACGAAGTTGCATTCCCATGAGTTATCAAAACTCATTAAGGAATCGCCAATTGGTACATTTGAAAAGATAAACCCAACCCAAACCAATATGCAGACACAATAAATAAAGAAAAAATTTACAAAACATTTTACAGAAGCAACATACAGACACAAACATATGAAGAATCACTTTACAAATATTTCACAGAAACATGTCTTATAAGATTTTATGAATAATAGTATAACCACTCATTTGATTTATGTACTGTTGGTGTCACAAAGTTAAAATCAAGTATCCTCCATGATGGACTATAGAAATGCATAAAAAACAAATCAGGAAAAATACAATAAAAGGTACATGCTCAAAAATACACAGACCTAATACAAGATGTTTACATAAAAAATACATGATAAGATTTTAAAAAGATATAAACTGCGCCCATCATATCTGGATGTACAAAGTTTGGTACTTGGAGTTAATCAGGATAGCTATCAGAACAGAGTTTGTACCTACTTATGACTCGTTTTCCAAATAACATTTGAAAAAATAGGATTTCAATATATCGTTTCGAGATTTGTTAGAGGCCTGTCTTAATTCTTCAGGCAATTTGTTATAGTTAGTGTACGCAATGTATTCTAATGATTTCAGTCCGAACTTTGTTGAGTGTATTTTTGATAAATGTAGTTTGTTGTGTTGTCGTGTATCATATTGGTGAACGTCGTTGTTATAGTTCAGTTTTATATTTGTGTGGGTGTTGCACTGAATAATATTTAAGATGGTGTTTGTTATCTCAAAGCTAGGAACAATCTTAAATGGTAATACAAGTGCGTGACGGTAAATATCTTTAACATGTGTATCCCAAGGCAAGCCAAAAATGTTACGTAGGGCTCTTTTTTGGATTATTTGTACCTCCGATATCAATTTTTTGGTAGCAAAACCCCAGATACCCGAAAGGTATGCCAAGTGGGAGTGAATCATAGCATAGTACAATGATCGCAGTATGGCTGTGGGAAGCAATCTACGTAGCATGTACATTACACCGGTCACCGGAGCAATCTTTGATTTAACATGGTCAAAATGATTTTTCCATGAAAGCCGTGAGTCAATTAAAAGTCCTAGATACTTTGCGACATCTGTTTGTTCCAATTTGTTTAGTCCAAGGGAAATGTTTAGGCGTTGTTCTCTCTTATTCCCGAATAGCACATAGTGAGTCTTTTTAATATTAAGACTAAGTTTATTAATTCTCAACCACTCGGCTAGATGAGCCAAATCTCTTTCCATGTCCTTTTCCATTTCGTTTAAATTAGTATTATGATAGAATAATATTGTGTCATCAGCATAAAGTTGAAGTGTACCTTTCACTCCCCATTTTGCAATATCATTTATATAAATTAAAAATAATAATGGCCCGAGAATCGAGCCCTGTGGTACACCACATGTTATATTTCTATGATCACTTGAATCTTTTCCAATAACAACCGAACAGCACCTACCCGTAAGGTAACTAGATAAAAGTTTTAGATTGTTGCCCACGATGCCCAGATATTCAAGCTTTTTTAACAGAATCTTATGATCAACCGTATCGAACGCCTTTTTGAGGTCAATGAAAATGCCCGCTGCATATTTTCCTTGATCTAAGTGTTTTTGAAGAGTTAGTATAAAATCAAAGGCAGCACATTTCGTGTTGGAGAATTTTCTGAACCCATATTGTTGAGGCGTGAGAATATTATTAGTTGTGAGATATTTTGTTAGTCTATTTTTGATTACATGTTCAAATACTTTGGAGAAGACTGAGAGTATTGATATTGGACGATAATTAGATGGATTTTTTTTGCAGTCTTCTTTGTGAATTGGAACGATTTTTTCAAGCTTTAGTTGATTCGGAAATAGTCCACTCACTAATGACTGATTAATGAGAATAACAAGATGATCCGCTAATTTTTCTTTACAGAATCTGAGTAAGTTGGTTGTCATACCATCGACTCCTGGAGATGCATTAGTTTTTAGTTTTGAGATAATTTTTAAAACTTCTAGTTTGTTTGTATTGGCCATGTAGAGGGACTGTAATGGCTTTGGTTCCATGTTTATTGTATTTACGTCGTCTGCATAAGATGGGATACTCGCAGCTAAATTTTCACCAACCGATGTAAAAAAGTCATTAAACGCTGTACATATCTGCTTCGGGTCATTTATGTCTATATTATTGATGGTAAGAGTTTCAATTTTATTTGTAGAGTTCTTTGGACTGTTAGTTATGATTGAATTTATTGTTTTCCAGGTTTGTCTTGGATTATGTATGTTTTCTTTAAAAATATCTGTCTAATATTTTTTTTTGGCGAAACGTCTGTAATCAGTAACCAAATTTCTTGACTTATTTTTTTGTGATATAAGAAGACTGTTTTGTGGATCTTTCTTCCATTGTTTGTATTTAGTATTTCGTTCTCTAATAAGGAGATCCAGTTTTTTGTCAAACCATGATCGTGCCATGTCTTGCTCGGGCGTCCCGATTTCTTCTATCATTCACATTTGCGTCATATATTCTCTTTACACTACTTTCGTTATTCATTCGCTCTACACGCCCAAGTCATCGAAGCGTCCCTTTATTAATCTTACTTATTACGCTTACATCAGCATCGCATTCTTTTCGGATCTCCACGTTTCGCATTCGATCGTTCGCAGTTTTACCACACATACGCCCCATAAATCTCATTTCTACAGTTTTCGGTCTACTTTCATCCTTCCTCTGCCAGTTCCGTGCTTCACTGCCATACATCAGTGTATATACCAGCACTCCGTCGTAGACTGCTAGTTTCCCTTACTCGGACAGTTTTTTTTTATTAGCGCCAACGGCGTTCAGTTCTCCATTGATGGAGTCACCTGCATTTACCCTTCTTTCAATAGCTCTATCAGCCTACCCATCTCTCGTAAACATACTTGCCAAATATACAAACTCACCCACCTTCTCCAAGTATTCATCATTCAATACTATATAGCACACTGTTTTCCTACTCTCTACCTCTTTCAAACACCATGACTTTACTTACATTCATCATTAACTCATTATTCATACATACTTCGTTCATCTAAGATACGAGAGACTGTAGATGTTCTATACTATCAGAAATCAGCACCGGATAATCAACATACAATAGGCAACGTACTTGCAGATTACTCAATTTCGGGCCCAAATCCACCTCTCAAATCTTGCATTCAATTAGCCATGTATAGATTGAATAACGACGGTGACATTACGCAGCCTTGCTTAACACCTTTTCTGATGTCAAATCACCCCGTAAAACTACCGTTTATCCTATTACGTACAACGCTTCCCTCATACATTATATTATATAATACCAGACGTGATTGCATGTATGAGATTTATCTAGAATAATGCGACCATTATAATAATAAATACTTTACTCGAGTATTCTGAAGTCTGTACATCAGCATACTGTTTAAAGTGGTTGATTAAAGAATACGAGGAATGTATAGTTTGTATCAGGGTAACATAATATATAATGTTTATGAACCTATCTGGAATTCCTCCTCTCAAGTCTTGCATGCAAATTTCCTCCGGCCGGCGAGACCGAGGGCACTGCAGACATGGGGAGGGGGGGGGGGGAGGGGAGAGATTTGTGCGACGGATTTATGGCATAGTTCCATGGAAGCTTATGTTTCCCGGCAAAAGTTATGGCTGGACATTACTCACATAATTACGTCCTCAACTTTTCAATTTGCTAATTAGTTATGAAAATAATAACAACACTTTGCTAATGTATATATATGGCATCATTTTGTGCAGAATCACCTTTATAAAATAGGCGTTCCTATAGTTAGACATTATCTATAGGCGCTTTCGAAATGGGAATATAATTAGATCTTATTAATCCTTAAAATTTAATCGTGTACAATAATATAGGGTATATTTGTGGTACGTTTCAGAGTGAAGATACTCTCAATTTCGCCCTGGTGTAAGTGTAAGACCACCATTCAGAATTGAAATAATGCTTGAAATGACTTTAGCCGTGTTTAGTATCAAGATCTGAATAGCCAGGTACTTCCCAACCCTTCTCTTCCCACTCTCCTACCCCTCCACACTACCTTAAGCCTCAAAATTGGGGATGCAATAGTCTCACTGGCTCCATGCGATTGAGAGCAGTTTGGACTCGTGTGCGGTAAAAAATAAAGTGTTTGCATACATGTACACTGAATACATAATGCACAATAGAAATGCCTTCATCGTAGATTTGAATTGAAAATGATGTTGCCGCTGACTTGATATCTTTTGGTTCTAACCTTTGGTTCTAACCCATTTAGCACGCGATCTCTTTCTCTCTCTCTCTCATTTGCGGGAACACGTTATCAAGTTTATTTTGTAGAACTCCGTTTTCATTTTTTTCTTTTATATATTAAATAATATTATTATTCAATTCATCAGCTGTTTAGCCTTTGGAAGGCAGTTTGACAATGCCTCCAGAAAGCTAAATAGTAAACATGCGTAATAATAATTTCTACACAGCAGAACTTGTTTATAAGTTTATAATTTTTTTATATGTTTTCATAAATTGAATAATGATAATATTACCGAATATATGAAAGAAAAAAAGAAAATAAGATTAAAAAATTACATATAGGTTTCGAAGTGAACAGCCGTGGACTAACTCTATTCAGTAATTATTGTAGACAATATTAGCGACTCTCAATCTAAATGTGAAACAGAAAAAGATACGGCCGCATCTAAGAAGATCTTTTAGGGCGTATCTATTTCTATTTTTTTTCCATACTTTCGATTGAGAGTCGCTAACATTGTCTTCATTAATTAAATATCACAATTTGAGGAAAATAAAAATAGCTACTAAGGTCATAGCTAAATTCTTAAATTGTTAAAAGAAATCATTCGGGGGTGTTCAATTTTTCAGTGACAAAACTCGAACGTTCCACAAGAGGCGCTTACAGATAATATGATAACATATTGGAAGTTCAAATAATCATGTCAGAAATTTAGGTGGCCCAGTCAGTCTTGCTGATTTCACGTCACTTAAATTTATGAACCATAAAATTAATGAAAATGTTGAGTTAAATCCCGTGACATGATTGCAAGAATGCGATTTGTTATCGATCGCTGACGTACATAATGGTAATGGTAATGACATAATGTTAAGTAGGGAAATAATCGGCCTTATACTGCTTGCACTTGTTCGTTTAATATGTTGTCGATTTTAAAAAGTTGTCCGCATTTATTTATGAGGCCCACATCTTTCGATAACTAGTTTAGTGTCTGCCGCAGTCTGACCGCTGGCGTTGGTTCTGCAACTGGTTCTGTAAATATAATTTATTTGTTCACTTTTAAGACAGCCATTACTTACATTGTCTGTCTTCCTTGCGTAAGATATACCTACAAGGATGGAATATCGACATTATTGAAAAATACTAACAGAGAAACAATAAATAATTCTTCTTCCTTGCTCTTCTTTCTCCCATTTAGGTGCTTGAATGGGGAAAATGGTTCGGCCATGAAAGTTAAGCATTTGACGAACGTTTCAATTTTATGTAAATATTTTTTCCTGGCACACAACCAAGAACGCTTGGACAATAAAGTTTGTTACAAAAAGATTGACCAAATTCTTTCAGAAATTTTTTATTTTTTTTATTTTATTCAATGAAACTTTTATTACAATTACAGTTTTACAACATTATATAATATCACGGCCTATACCGCGACACGAGAATATGACTGTAAATCCTTTTTGTTTTTTGATGAGTAAAGACCAATAATTGTGCTTTGAATTTTGATCGTAGGAAGTAGGAAATGAGAGGAAGTCTCTTACCTTTTGACGGCTTCTTATGGCGCTTCAGGATCGATCCTGGGTTCCCAATATCGGCACAACACCAGGTTTTTAAGACACGACAGTTTGATTAGATAATATGAAATCTTGCGATGATTTCCGATATTTTCGACGAGAGCACTGTGACCAATGTCACTACCAAAAATCAACTGCCCAAGTAGGTAAGGTAAACTTGGGCAACAATATTGTTCAATTATTTCCTCATGTAGGTAGGACCATCTTCTTCTTTTCCCGGTAGAGACTTTGAGGAAAGGAGGAAGAGAAAGGAATGCATGATTGAAGAAGGACTTGGGGAATATGGATTTAGTTTTTTCAAAAGACTGTTTCAGAACCAAACATATAACAACAATATTTCAATCGCTCTCCTAATAAAGCAGTTGCTTGATTGCGGAAATGCGGACGTAACCTCACTGCAAACAATCGCTGCTTTGTGTAATTGTTATTGCTACGAAAAAATCGTGTTTTTTCGTTTACTGTTTTGAATAATATCATTTATTATCACGATTTTTATTAGAATGAAAATATTTGTTGATTGAGCATTGATTTTCATTAATTTAATCGTCAGATATGATTTTAGATTTTCACGGCCAAACGTAATTTAATTTTCGATAATTCGTAATTTCGTTATTATTTTTTAGTGTTGTTTTTGATGCGTGACACATCTGCCCTGAAGATGGACACTGTAACGCTCTCCGAAAAGTTGGCTAAAGAAGGTGGTAGCTTAACACGGCATAACATAAAATAAATAACGATAACGAAAAATTAAAAATACCATTTAAAGTTGTGTTAAAATTTTCAGGAAAATCAAATTACGAGAATATAGGTACTTATTAAAGCAATTTATATTTGAATAAGTGAAAATATTCTCAAATTGTAAAGTAGTCAAAATCGTAAACTTGTGTTTTAAATGAGCCAATGTTACTTTTACCAATGGATTGGAATACATACCTAAGACTGCCTGTAAATTTAGTCAAAAGGCCAATGACTTGGTAAGTTTCGATTTTAAGTTACAATTTTAAGTTGTTCTTAAATATAAATAAACTTTCATTACAGTTAAAAGAATAATTATTTCATTGTTATTATTGTAATCAGTTCACGCTCTTCAAAGCGCACGTGCTCCACTGATGCACGTGACCAGTAACAGATAATTCCTCCCAATGCCGGAACTAGAATTAATACTATTTACTCATGTACGAATTAAACCAAACAAAGTTGGCATTCATTCTACGTGATGAGGGAGAGAACGAAGAACAAACTCTCCCCGAGCCCGAGCCTGACCTTGCTTGTAGCTAAACTTGTTTGTGCGAAAGTCCTACTCCCAAAATTAAGGCAGGCCCTTAAACAATAATAATGGTTCAATATAAAAGTTTAACTTTTCCTTCCCTTCCTTTGTGGATTAAAATGCTGGAGCTGTATATTTAAATGAGTACCAAAGTTTATTTTGGGGTAGAATTTAATAATCAGTTCATTGAATACCAACGTTTTTACTGAGTATGAGAAGGTTTTTTTTTCTTGTTTTAAAAAATAATTGATTTTTTTTACACTATCCCTTCAGAAATTTGGCGTATTTTTCAGATGGCCAAATATTTCCGCTTTACAATAAAATGCAAATAAATTTAATATTTCTGAACGTATCCCAAAACTAAAAAAATGTTTTTAAAAGGTGATGTAATTTTATAATTCAAAATAAACATATAATTTTTGAAACATAAAAATTTTACATGCAAACATAAACAAATTACAAAAAGGCCCACCTTACTTTTTTTCTAACTAAAATTACTGATTAAAGATAAATAAAGATAAATAAAAATACATACATATTTTATTAGACAAATGCATTATAAACCTTATTATCACCTCACTTTTTTATCTTTTTTTACGAAAATAATTAATAAAAAGTTCTCAAAGTTTCTTTTTTTTTTCAAATTGTGATTCAAACCTTTTTTCATGAAGGTGAACATCTTACTTTTTTGGTGGTTATTTTTTTTTGTTTTACCATAAAACGTGATGTTTTGCCTTTCTTTCTTTCGTTCTCTCCTTCCTTTCTTTCTATTACAACATATTTCTCACTCTGGTAGTAAGGGGTTACAGCGATTTATATGAGACATTTCGAACAAATATGGTATCCTGCCATTCAACGGATTATCTCCCAACAGGAGGCCCTGAGGAAAAGAATTCCTCTCAGTAATCTCATCTTTAGGAGTACTGTAAGGAAAGATATGAGATAAAGTTCAGTGAGGTCAGTGTATCTAGAAGTGACGTATGAATACACTCCTCCCGCCGTGATGCAAGGCGTTGGGATCGAGAGAATCTGGCTAGAGAGCTCAAAACGTCTCCTTAAACCAGTCTCTCCCAATCCGACCTGCCGTGCAGTAGGTAGGCAGAGATATCCGCCGCCTCTAGACAAAACTTAACCCATGAGCCCGGTCATCCCTGTTAAGTAAAAAAACTTAGCGAACCAGGATGAGGGATGATGAACTGAGGGTGACCTATGGAAGAGGCGTTGCTTATCCAGTGAACGTTTTATCAGTTGGTACCCATACCTGCTTCCCAAATCGAATCAAATAAGGATCAACATATTTTTTACGAAGCACCTAAAATATGCATTAGTAGAACACAATCAGCGGTGTTAAATTTAGGTCAGGTTAGGGTAGGTTATGATGCTTAGTTAATATTAATTTCACAACGACCAATTATTAACTCACTTGCGCGCATTAATAATACACACTGTGTGGTATTAAACAGAAGCTCATACACATACCCACATTGCACAAGGGTGTCTAGTGTCATGGGCTCAATTCTTCAATCAAGTCCGCTCGCAATTTCCGTCGAAATAATGTACAATGGTCGACCTTGTTATTCTCGAGTCTCGTCGAAGGTAGAGTCGAACAACGAGTGAGTCGAACCAGTCAACACCGACAGAACTGTCAAAATATAGTACATTGTATTCGAACCCGGCAAGCCCAAGACCAGATCTGTATAGCCAGGTACATCCCCACCACCCATTTCCCATCCCCTATCTCCTTTCCCTCCCCAGTACCTTCAGCCTCATAACATATCGCAATTGGAGATGCCATAGTCTCACTGGCTCCAGAGGGGAGCAGACGGGACTCATAATTACTCGTAATTCATACGCAGTAATTGTATGTTTGTAAGTTGTTTTAAGGATCCATATACGGCTGATTTATCGGCGATGTAGCTGTTTTTGGTTTTGGGTAATATACCCGCCCGCCAGGTCGTAATTACAAATTCACACCATAGAAACGTCAAAAACATCAGAAACATGGACAATCATCATAAGATTGCCAACATAATCTCTCTTCAACCCTTCGACAATCAAGAGTACGTATAAATTAAACATTCGACAAAGTTAGTCTAGATGGGCAACTCTTGATCGCTACTAGAGAATTGAGCCCAGGTGTCACGTATTGTATTGGTGGAAGTACCTATCTAGTCGCTAGTAGTAGCAAGGTGTACCGGTCTGGCCAAGCCCCCAAAACCTGTCTTGTATTAGAACCTACTCTATTATTACCAGTTATTCAGGCACTACCTCTCTACTTATCTATTATCTTCTATACGATTCTAGAAGCTAACCGACACATTTTAAATGGAGCACAGAACTGTCACTGCTGAAAACCTCGAGTTTACATCAATGAACAGTTAACAATGGAAATTCTTAACGAGTTTCTTTATTTCGGGATTCGGGAAGGTCACTGATTGCAATGGGGGGATTGCCCACTTAAGTTTGGAAGGCGGTTATTTATACCAGGAGGTTTGCTACGTTTCGTGACTTCGCAGGGTTACCCGGATTCATTGGGTAGGGTTTTGTCTAGATTTCACGGCGGGCTGGATAAGGAGAAGCTGATTGAGGGAGACCCGTTGACCTCTCCACCAGGTCTCTCTCCACCCATCGTCTTGCGCCGCAGCGGTAGGTATGGATTCATTCATACGTAAGCTCTGGACACACTAACCTCTAGATCCCTACCCACCCCTCCTTTTTCCTTTCTTAAAAAGGCCCTCCACACAGCATCCCCAAAGATGACATAGGCCGTGAGGGAAATTATTTTTCTGAGGGCTTCCTGCGTGGTTTGAAGTAAAAAAAATCCCTTCATATTTATCAAACCATATTTATATATCACGTAAAAAGCCTAAAAGGAGACAAGAAAGTTAAAAAAAAAGAAATACATTAATTTAATCAGGTAAATTGAAAAAAATATTGAGATTGAAACCGAATTCACTGTTAGGTAGCTACATATATCTATTTAGATTGTTGAGCGTATTTTTTCAATTTGCTAGAAAAATAATATTCCTGTTATTGTTTCACCAACAAACAACCAAGATAAATTATCGCATATACTGTGAGGACTTTATTTTAAAAGTTAGTATTTTAAAAAGAACAGCATGTTTCCCAACAAACAGGATTTTTCAAGATTCTGCTTCGTGCGCCACGCGACATGGCTCACTAGCGGCTGCTTAGAGTAACAATACTCTAGGGCGGCTGGCGGTTCTACGCCACTACGCCAGTGATGAGCAACACGCGGCCAGCGAGCCCTTTTCGCACGGTCCTCTTGGCCAAATAAAACATTTAAAAAATTGCGTTAGTAAATATTCAACGGCTTATGTTCTATTTTGTAAAAGGGTTTAGCGGAAAACCTTGGTCTTTCTCCAAAGTTATAAATCAGTCCCACAAAATAATAAGTTTTTTACATATTCTTAAAAAGATAAAATTTCGTAGTTCGACCTGTGTGTAGGATTTTTTTCACCTTCGCAGCGTAGTGTTTATTTGTTGAAGCCTATGATGTTATAATTTTAAAGGTTTCTTTTTATAAAGCACGGAAAAATTCTTGTCAAAACTTTCCGAACAACAGTATTTATTGATTTGACCTTAAACATATCGAAAAATGGGTCTGAGGCTTTTTGCGATATACGATTTTTATAAAAAAATCACTGCTTTAATAGTTATTAATTAAATAATCAGTTAAGTGACTAATGGGTTCCGTAATAAGCACTCCGTCTCGTATCAACTTCACGGTAACACACGATACGGCGCGTATCAAGCGATATATTTTTGATAGATGGAAAAATGGCATCTTCTTTTTGTGCTTCAAACATGCTCAGGAATCACTGGTTAAAATCCTTCGGGTACGTGCCGTTACACCCTGTATACTGTATACTAGACCCGGCTCACTTTGAACAACTATCCGCTTACACGTTGTACACATTGCTCACAGTTAAGCCTCACAGGAGTGGACTAGTACGGCGAGACTGGGGTTCACCGTTCAAATAACCGAACTTTTTCCATATTTATTTTACTTGGATTTTTTAATATATGTTTTTGAAAACTAATGGTTTTGGTGGTTTTCCACTGGCTGTTGAAAAAAATAACTTGTTGCTTATTGCAGAATGGTCTAAGTCTAAAGTATGGGATTCGCGTGGTTTTTGATTTTTTCTGCTTTTTATGAAAGTAGTATGGAGTTTAATTGGTATAATATCAGGTTACTCGTTACTTTAATGTATACCTAAGTTTCCTTTCTTTAAAAAAAACTCTTTATAATATTTTCCAAAATACAATGCATGTTTTTAAAATTTAAATCCAAAAATATACAATTTTTGTTAGAACAACTCTCTTTTTTTATAACATTTGCGTTTGTCCCGGTAAGAGTTCGGTAAGGTTCTGGGTTCGAGTTCCATTTGCGACCGTTATCATTTTATTTTTCTGTGCTGTTCTCTTCTCTCTATTTTCATTTAGATAATTAGTGTTATCTCCTTCTTCAATGATATATTACAAAAGAATATATGTAGTTTAGAATCGAATTTTCCTTATTTTAGGCTAATACCAAAATTATTTTTTCCAACGGTCCATTTCCATTACTTTCCCGGGCTCAATTAATATTATTGGACTTAGTCCGCTCCTGACCTTTGCAGTCACGAGTCACGAGGCGCTGGGAACAAAGCTTGACTTGGCTGTAAGTACCAAACTGTATTTGCGCAATCCAATCTAACTGCAGCCTGAACAAACTCACCTCTGTGGCGGTACTGACTGCTGACTGGTGACACCAGTTAGGCAACTGACGGGGTCAGCGCCGACGAGCTCATTAATAGGCGCCATGCTCTATGCCCCGTGCCCCATGTTCCTTGGTAACGCGGTGATGAAATGACACATGATATGAAAATCCCAAAAAGTGGGTCTGTGTCACCTGACAACATACAAAATCTCAGTAAACGAAAGTAGTTGTTCTGATTAAAAATTAGAACACAACAACAAGTTAATGTTTTTATGTGGATCAAATAATTTACATGTGACCGGACAACTTCAACACCTCCTTTGAAAAAAAATTAAAAGTGGTGAAAAAAGTATATAAAAATTGGTTAAATATTTTTGTTGTTAGTTTTTGGGGTATTATGCCGTGTTACGCTACCTCCTTCTTTAGCCAACGTTTCGGTCAGCGTTGCAGTGTCCATCATCAGGGCAGATGTGTAATAATTAGGGGTGATGTTTGTACTTATCTACTTAGGAGCGATACCGTGTCGCCAGCTCCACTCCTCTACGAGCTGGCGCTGCAATATACTTCAACATGTTTTTTTTGCGTTTAGCCTTGATGTAACCGTCAATTACCGGATACCAAGAACTATTGCGTTTAGATCCGTCGTCTCTATTAATATTTATAGGGTTTTTGTGAATTTCAATGGCCTCCGTAATCAGGCGTGCTCTATGAGTTTTGGGTCTTCCCAGGACTTCAGGAACAAATCCAAAGTAATGGCCGGTTTCAATTAAATGCTCGACGATTGCCGATTTGTCAGGGTGGCCAAGTTTACACACCCGAAAGTGTTCCGATATCCTTTTGGAGATCGTCCGCTCTGTTTGGCCTACATAGACCTTATCACATCCGGAACAGCTGAGTTTATATACTGCATCTGTTTCCAGAGGAAACTTGGTCTCTGCAAGCCTCAAAAAGTCTCGTATTTTTGTAGTGGTTCCGAAGACAGTCTTGATGCTTTCTTTTTTCAATAGTCTGGCAATTCTGTCTGTCACATTGTGAACGTAAGGCAGGAAAGCGCAGCCTTTTGACTCTTGTTCAATTCTGTCTTCGTTTGGTGCGGATTTGGCTCTTATGATTTGCCTTGTCTGCTTTACTGTGTAACCGTTACGCTCCAGTGCATCGGTCAGTTTAGGTTGTAAGCCATTTTCAATTTTGTTTTCATAACTTTTAACGATTTATCAAAGGGGTGTTGAAATGGCATGATTCTGAGTTTTAATGAAACCGTATGTAAGTCCACATACTTTTTTGATACCTTCGTTTACTGGCTCGAGCATTAAATGATCAATTATACTCGTAGGTAATGATGCAGACTAAAGTATGATTAAATAAAAAGCTTCGAAAAACATTTTAACTAACAACCCTCATGCCTTCCCTCCCTCCTCCAATTTTCCTCTTTGAATTCTATTCAATTCACCTGTTGGTCTGTCTGTTTCATTGTCACTTTCAATCATTTCATATGGATAATAATCGGTGTCCTGCTATCTAATATTTCTTTTTCTAAATTAATTCTAAATTATTAATTCTAATTCTAAATTATCAAAATATTCCACTCTACTTAACTGTTATAAATTATCAAATCGTTCTAATCTATCCAAATATTCCATTCTACTTAACTCTTCTCATTTATTCATTCATTTCCACTATTTTAACATGTCCAATTATTATATTAAACTCAATGTTCTTAATTATTTTTAATTATTTAATTATCTTAACAAACTATACGTGTGTGATACATTCGATTGTTTTAAATTATCTATTAATTCTAAATTATCAAAATATTCCACTCTACTTAACTGTTCTCATTTATACACTTATTTCCACTATTTTAATTTATTCATTTATTATATTAAACACAATTTATTTAATTATTTTTAATTATTTAATTATCTTAACTAATTTCAGATATGTGATATATTCATTTGTTTTAAATTACCTAATTAGTCTAATCTATTCAAATATTCCTTTCTACTTCACTCTTTGTATTTACTCATTCATCTCCACTATTGTAATATATCCAATTATTATATTAAACTCAATGTTCTTAAGTATTTTTAATTATTTAATTATTTTAACAAACTATAAATGTGTGATACATTCGATTGTTTTAAATTATCTAATCATTCTAAATTATAAAAATATTCCATTCTGCTTAACTCTTTGTATTTATTCATTCTTTTCCACTATTATAATGTATCCAATTATTATATCAAACCCAATGTACTTAATTTTTAATTATTCAATTATTTTAACAAACTATATATGTGTGATACATTCGATTGTTCTAAATTATCTAATCAATCTAAATTATAAAAATATTTCACTCTATTTAACTGTTCGCATTTATACATTTATTTTCACTATTTTAATCTACTCAATTATTATATTCAACTCAACTTATTTAATTATTTTTAATTATCTAATTATTTTAACTAATTTGATACATGCGATAAAATCGATTGTTTTAAATTATCCAATTATTCTAAATTACCAAAATATTCCACTCTACTTAACTGTTCTCATTTACTCATTTATTTCCTCAACTTTAATCTATCCAACTATTTTATTGTGCACAATTTACCAAATTACGTTTATTTACTTCATTATTATGAATATTTATATATGTGTGATATTTTCAATTGTTTCAAATTATCTAATTATTCAAAATTATTCAAAAATTGCTTTCTACTTAATTATTCTCATTTATTCAACTGTTTCCACTATATTAATCTATCCAAATATTTTATTTAACTCAATTTACTTAATTTCTTTTAATTATTTAAATATTTTAACTAAAGTGATATACGTGATACATTCGATTCATTGTAATTGTACAATTATTTTAACAAAATTCTTTAATCATCAAATAATATTATCTAACTTAATTCAATTACCTCACCTAACAAAAATGAAAATAAACAACTATGGATGACTTCCTGAACACGCAGCTGGAAAGCTGCTTCAAGATCAATGAATTCATTAGTCAAAGTGCAAAGGAGTGCAATGAAATTATCACAGATAAGTTCTCTGGTTTACAAGTGCTCCACCTTAACATCCGCAGCCTCCAAAAAAATATTGAAGAATTTATTCTCAATATAAATATTCTTATTGTGAAGCCGGACGTTATAGTATTAACTGAAACATACACAAACAGTGACTCACCACATTATAATTTAAGAGATTATATTTACATGCAAACAAACACAAACATTAATAAAAACAGTGGTATTGCGATATTCGTTAGTAAGAAATATAATATTGTTACACATTCAGAACACAACATAGATTCATCAAACTGCATAGAAATCCAACTTAACCACAACAAAAAGAATTACTATTTGTTAGCAATCTATAGAACTCATGAATCGAACGCTGATTTATTTATCGAACAAATACGAAATATAATATCAAATTTCAAAAACAAAACTTGCATAATAACAGGCGATTTTAATATCAACATTAACAAAAATATAGACAGTAGACTTAAGCATGAATATTTGAACTGTATGACTGAAAACAACTTTAAATCGTGTATAAATGAAAATACGCGCGAAATTCAAGGTCAGAAACCATCTTGCCTAGATCATTTTTGGACTAATACTAACATAAAAGATCTTCATAAAATAAAAACCATTGTCTGGAAAAATAACATCACCGATCATCATACGTGTATATTTTTGTACGAGGAAGAAAAAATAATTCAAACAAAAAATAAATCAATAAAAAACTCATATACCAGAATAAATCTGCAAAAATTAATTGAAAACTTGAAAACGGAACGTTGGCAACCTGTAATCAACTGCGAAGAAGTTGAAATATGCTCAAAGTACTTTGAAAACATTTTATCCAAGCATGTAGAAAACTCAAAAACAGATATTCCATATCGTAATTTAGACAAAAACAAATACCTGAAACCATGGATCACACCGGGTTTATTAAATTCAATCAAAGAAAAAGGTAAGCTATACAAAAAAACAATAAAATTCCCAAACGACAAAAAAATTGAATTTAATTATAAAAAATATAAAAATAAATTGACACGCTTAATAAAAATTAGTAAAGATGAATATTACAAACATAAAATAATAAATTCTGAAAACAATCCAAAAATAATCTGGCAAACAATTAACTGTGCAATAGATAACAATAAACAAAGACATTCAATCAAGGTAATTGTAGACGAAAATGACGTAAAAATAAATGCAGAGGAAAACCCTAAAAAATGTGCTGATATTTTCAACTCCTTCTTCGCGAAAGTCGGACAAAACCTCGCTAAAAAAATTAATGTAACAAAGGGAGCGACAACTCAACCAATTATTGAAGATATACAAAGTGTAAACTCACTATCCCATTTTAAAATGATCAAGGAAGTAGATATTCTAAACATTATTGATAATATGAAAGGAGGGTCGTCACCGGGTTTTGACAACATAACTGCAAATATGTTAAAATCTATTAAAAGACACGTGATAAAACCATTAACTCACCTAATTAATTTAAGTTTAAAAAATGGAATATTTCCGTCTAATTATAAGAGGACAATTATCTCACCTATATTCAAAAGTGGAAACGCAGAAAATGTAACTAACTATCGACCAATTTCCCTCATTTCAAATATTGGCAAAATATTTGAAAAAATCGTAAAATCTCAACTAATGGAATTTATTGATAATAACAAAATACTTCACGACAATCAATACGGATTCCGAAAAGCGCACAGCACACAAGACGCGATTGCAAATGTCACATCACGCATATATAAAAACCTTGATATGAAAAAAAAGTGTATAGGTATTTTTATAGATCTGAGAAAAGCGTTTGATAGCATATCCCATAAAAAACTAATGAAAAAATTAGATAATTTGAACATTAATGAAAACGTAGCAAATTGGATAAAAAGCTACCTAAAAAATCGCCCTCAATGTGTCAAAATAAATAACATTTATAGCGACGAAGAGACATCTGAATATGGAATTCCACAAGGTACTGTGCTAGGACCCATATTATTCATCTTATATGTAAACGGGATATTCTCACAGTCACTTCATGGTAGTATAACCTCTTATGCCGACGACACAGTACTTATTGAAAGTGGAATCACATGGCAAGTAGTAAAACAAAAAGCAACAGAAGACATAAACATACTGAAACACTGGTTTGATATAAATCTACTATCTCTTAATAGCGAAAAAACTCACGTCATTCCATTTGCAATAAAATCAAATGATGTTCCGGTTAATTTTGATATAATTATACATGACAATTCTAAAGATCACAAAAAAAATAACTGTGAAATAAACTGTTCCACATTAAAAATTTCGAATAAAATTAAATACTTAGGAATAACAATAGACAAAAACCTGAACTGGAAAGATCAAATCAACCTTACCGTTAACAAAATAAGGAAATTAATTTACATATTTTTAAAAATCCGAAACTTTCTCTCATTAGAAAATCTAACATCAGTCTATCATGCTATAGTACAGTCAAATCTCCAATACGCTGTAGTAAGCTGGGGAGCCGCATACAAAACAAATCTACTCCCTGTTGAAATTGTGCAACGTCTAATAATAAAAATTATATTGAAAAAAAGAAGAGATTATCCGACTCACCTAATTTTTGAAGAATTTAAAGTATTAAAATTTAATGATCTAGTTCGAAAAAATATAATAATCCAAATAATAAAAGAAAAACAAAATCATAGATTTTTAACTGAAAGTCGTACTCGTCAAAAATATATATTTCCAACACAAAAATGCAACACCTCATTTGCACAACATCATTATACATATCTAGGAAAAAAATACTTTAATAGCCTACCTGAAAAAATAAGAAAAATCGAAGACGATAAATGCCTACTAAAAGCAATCAAAGAGCAATTTAAAGTAAAAATAACAAATTGATAAAATTTATCATCATAACTTATATAACTTGTAATTTGAAATTTATCAAGAATCTACCACAAGTAAATTATAAGATACAAAATATATTTTGTTAATATACTCGTATTTTAAATATTTTCTAATCCCATAATCGTCCCTCTTCGAATCACAAGCGTCTGCTTCTATAGAAGAGAAATACCATAAAAAAAAAAAAAAAAATGAAAAAAAATCAGTGATATTTATTATTATTTATTATTATGCTAATGTTAATGTTAATTTTAATTTTAATGTTAATGTTATTGTTAATTTTATTATCTATGCATTGATTTGTAATTGTATTTCCATTGTTTTTATGTATATATTTCGAAATAAAATTTAATTTTTTAATTTAGTTTTACACGACCAGCTAGGGAATGCAAACCCGATCTCGCGGGATCCCGATCTCGCGAGATCTCGTGACATTTTTCGGGGATCAATCCCGAAACATAATATGACGAGATCCCGTTCGAGATCGACGGGATTGGGCGGCAGTAAATATAAAACTGTGTCGAGTGAGTGAGAAAGAGATACTTGCGTGCGTGCAGGCAGCCATTTTTTTGTTTTAGTTGTGCAGTTATGGTCATTACTTTTTCTTAAATTATGCATTTTTTATTGTTTTTGCGAGTTAAATAAACACAATTTTTGGATTCTTACGTTGTTAATACCTTAAAATGTCGAAAAATAATCCAGATCAAGTGTACGTTGGGTTTAGCAGTTGTTTACCGGTATGGAGATACTTCAAGAAAGCAGTTAATAATTTGACTGCCCAATGCAAGTTAAGTAAAGCTGTTCTTAAAACTACATCCTTTAGTTCCAAGAAGTTACTTTCAAAATCATCCGTAATTACTTTCTAATCTCCTTAAGCTATATTTTTTCTTTTGACTATTTTAATTTTTAAAAAAAAGTTAATTATTTAGTAACTAATATTAAAGAAAAAGGGTTTTTATTTTCTTTCAAATAATATTTTCTTTTAATTAACGAGATCCCGAAAATTCCGAGATTGTAATTTCTAATCTCGCGAGATTTCGAATTTGCGATCTCGAGTCGAGATTGCATTCCCTACGACCAGCCCATTGCATTATTTTTGTCTAGAGAATTTTTTAACAGTTTCAAGCCCAGATTTAAAAATGCTAATACTATGTTTTCTCTTTTTGGTTAGGATGGATGAAGAAAGCTAACAATGTGTTTTAATTAGGTTTGAGCTTAATGTAAGGCATTACATTTTTCAGTTTCCATTCCTTCCATTCCTTTTACAATACCAGCAGTAAACATCTAATCATAAAACAGAAAATAAAAGACGAACGCGTGAATACCTTGGTACAATTTCCTATTCAGTGATGAGGAATTACTGATACGTCGTTAAAGCGACCAAACTTGTCCATCAAAACACATTAGCTTCGGTGGTAATTGGTAAGGGGGTCCTCAGACGGTAAACAAGAGGCAAAGTGTGCCACGGACAAGGCCGGCTCAGTTGCCCGCGGCTGTCGCAGCCGACCTGTCGGACCGACTTCTCAGGGCGCCTTCACAGCCCCAACAGATTTATTTCTCGGCATTGGATTTATTTATTGCCGATCACTATAATCGAGATACTGCTTAAAAACTTTTGTAAATAAAGCTATTAATCTTTTTCGCTGACACTGTATAATTGATTATCTTCGGATCTGCATCCAATATTCAGTTATCGACAATTCTTTTTCACAAAGTTTTATGCTTTTCTTCGGTTTATTCTGCGTTAAGCAATCCCACTTCCAAGGCATAAAATCTGTGGGATTGTTTGTGTGTCCAAATGAAAACTCTCGAATGGTGAGCTCTGGCATCGTAAAAAATGCTCTCTTTTTTCGAATTTCCAGAGCAACGCGAACACAACTATTCAAGCTAGCTCAAATCAATATTTTCATTGAGTGCTACGGATTATTAAATAAAAATTTTCTCACTTTTTTCACATGGTCAAAATACAAGGTTATCGTTTTCGACAGCCTTTCAGTATCCATCATCGGGACAGGAGTCGGGACATCTCGTAGGAGTCTAAAATATTGGCTCCAGAATAAGGACAAAATCACCCAAATCAACCACAAAATCAACCAAAACATTAGACATATTTGCCTGAAGATCTCACTCAGTTCCACGTCGGAAAATAAATTGTTTTATTCATTTCGTTGATTTGCTAATATAATATTACGGTTGTGAACGCAAATGCTCAGATTTAATAAAATAAAAATATTTTAAAGATAATCTCAAAAAAATAAAAATAAAAGTTTCCAACTAATCTAATCTCAAAAATAACTTATAACTCAGTTTCCTAGTGATACTCCATTCTTCAAATAAGTTAAATTTTGTTTTGTTTTTGACAACTAATTACAAAAATTCTAGATACATTATCCAAATAATAGAATTGTTTGATAGTTGATAAATACTTATAATTACAATTACATTAAACCGAACTTACAACTTATTGTTTTTTTTTTACATTCACATTGTAATTTAAGAACTTAAGATATAATAAAGCATTTAAAAAATGTACACTACTCTTCCAGACACAAGCTAATGCTTCCATGGAAGTGTAGTATTAATTAAGATATTTGAACATGAATGTACACAAATTATTACATAATGTACATTTAACATTATATTTTATATGCTAAAATAAAAATAATAAATAAAAATAAAAATAAAAATAAAAAATAAAACTTTGATTAGATTAACATCATACATTTCGTATATTTATAAAATAATACTAAATTTTGATAGAAAGCAGTCACTTTGTGGTTTGACATATTAATTAAAATAAAACAATAACTTAGTTTGAAACCACGATTTAATTATTTATTTTTTATATACGAACGGTTTCGCTTTACACAAGCATCTTCAGAGTATAAAATTAAATTGTTTAATTTAAGTGTCAGTTAAATTTTAATTAAACTGTTCATTTTAGTGTCAGTTTAATTTTATACCCTGAAGATGCTTGTGTAAAGCGAAATCGTTCGTTATATAAAAAAATAAATAATTAAATCGCGGTTACAAACTAAGTTTTTTTAATTTTTTTTTAAATAATCGGAGACGGTTTACATATATATAGTTCCCGTGAGCACTTAGGCCATAGACCCATTGTACTGTCTCCCATTTTACCTCATTCCTTTGACAGTAACCCAGTCCCTTTTATAAAGTTCACCAGGATTGTCGTTGGAAATTAAGCTATATCTTCTGGTCCGACAATGTGTCTTCCCAGGTCTCATTTCCCCTCTTCACTCCTCCTTGGTTCCCTGAAGGCCCCAAGACGGAAGAGGGCTTCATCTCTCCTCTCCACTCCTTAGTTCATCGAAGGCTCCACGACGGAGAGTCTACCTCCCCTTGGTCCCCTAAAGGCCCCACAAGGGAAGAGTTCACTCCACCTTGGTTCCCTGAGGGCCCCAGGAGGGAAGAAAACTTCATCTCTCCTCCTTGGTTCCTTAAAGGCCACACAGAGGAAGAGTTCACCAAGATGGCCTCATTTTTCCTCTTCACTCCTACATGATTCCTCGAAGGCCCCACATGGGAAGAGGACATCATCTCTCCACTTCACTCCTCCTTGGTTCCACAAAGGCCCCGCGCTGGAAGGGTGCCCTTCCCCTTGGTTCCTTGAAGGCCCCACAAGGGAAGAGTTCATGGAGGTGGCCTCAGCTCACCTCTCCACGGTTTTTCCTCTTGGTTCCTCCTACGGCCCCAGGAAGGAAATCCACAGAGGTGGCCTCAGCACTCCTAGGTTCCCAAAAGCCCCCTAGTTTTCGAATGGTCCAATTTTTTTTTTGTCCCACGAGTAACCAGGGAAATAGAAGGTCCACTCCAGCAGAGCCCTGAGTGCTGGGGTGAGGTCTAAATACTCCGAGATGCGACCTTGTTTCTCGGAGGAACCGTTCGTGACGCTGTCCCCCAGGACATTCAGCCTGAGCAAGGTAGCTCACACCTTGGCTTGGGATGGCTATTGCAGGTTTGTGTTCCACTCCCTGAGCGATGGGTTCGCCACACTCCCTACGCTGATTTGTTTTATTTTAATTAATACTAAATTGTTAAGAGTGTGAAATCCGTGGACTGACCGGAATTTCAAAAAAAAAGATTTATTAACCAAGAATAACATTAAAGTATTTAAAATATACCTACATATACATATATATGTATATATATACTTTTTTTTTTGGTAGGTATATACCAACTCACTAGGCTGAGCAGGAATTTAATCTAATTTTAATATCTTAATCTTGGAAGATAAAAATGTTAATTTTAATAGATAAATGGAAAAAAAGAAAAATATAAAGAAATGAAAAAAGAGATGAGATAAATACAAAAAGATGAAAGAAAGAAATGAAAATAATTAAGAGGAAAAGAGAAAAAAAATACAGGCGTTGAGTGTGTTGTTGTATTGATCAAGTTTTCTGCCCGCAGTATGCAATGCCCTTGTTCCTTATCCACGTATGAATTTCGGGTGAATTTTGGAAGAATTAATTAATTTGTAACAAATAATGCATTTGGAACTCTTCCAAATGAAAACATATAGGTAGGTAATCGTAACTGATGGTAGGTACTATTTTTTTTTTGTTTCTTTAAACACGTTTTTTAATAATTTGACTGGTTCTCATACATAATAAATACTGTTACATTATATTTATTTAAGTAATATCATGAAATAAGTTTATTAATTCATATATTGTTATTGAACGATTTTTTTATACCTTGACATGCACTGCACAGGTACACATATAATTTTTTTCGCACCTTTTTTAAAAAAATAAATGTTTAAAGTTTGGTTTATTATATATGATTGTTTTTAAACTACTTTGTTACAACTTTATATTACAGATACATATGTGAAATTAAAATATAAAATAGGTGTAGACTCATTCTCATTGGGAATTCCTATGTGCATGAACCGTTCAGAATAACCCTCATAATAACAAACTTCAGACAATAAGTTTTATTTAGACTCAAGATTCAGCCAAGTCAGATCCAGACAACTTCTGACCAAGTTCATTTCATCCATCCATCCATTTATTCTTAAATTATATGTAATATAATTTAATACAATACATGGAAAAACTGACAAAAATAAGATTATCTTAAATTGTTTTCCAAAACATGTCTCCCAAGTAATCCACTGAAAAAGTTGTCGACATTAAATGTTTCGAAGTAATTGCTTTCTTTATTCTGACGCATCGTCTGCGTCTGTATATCTACACACATAGTTTGATTTTTTATGCTCTCTCCTCTATTGACAAAATATCCACCACCAATTCCTAGAAATCACAATCACGAAATTCAAATAAATAGAAAACTACGTTAACCTCATTTTGAGAGTTCAAACTTCCAAAGAATATCCTAGGTTAATATTTGCAAACTAATATAGCTAAACGGTTGCTAGTTTGATTGGTGACTGGTAACAGCGCCACCAATTCCAAAGCCCCTTTAGGCCTTTTGGTAATAAATATAAGCTGGTGAATGCAAAACGAAGATAAACCACGAAATAACATTACGAAGCCATCGGTCGCTATAAGAGACAGGGCCGAAGCAGTCCATTAGCCTACACTGCAAAACTTGTTTATTAATAAACGCTGTTTTAAATAAATTAAATAATATTATTAAATTAAATTTATAAATTGGAGTTCTAAAAAATAAACTTGATGAGGATAAATAATAAATATAAAGACACCAGTCTACATTAAAAAAAGTTATATTTTAGGAGTTAACGTACTAATTACGCGTTTGGTAATATTATCATTTCTTGATGAATGAATTAGATTTAATCGGGGAGACATCTCTAGTTCGCTTTTAAGATCTGGCATCAGCATACAGGGTGTAGTAGCAAGAAGGATTTTAATTAATTGATATAAAATTCGTTGGATAGCAAAATGATAATTTTCAGATATTCAGTATCATATGCTCAGGAATCGCTGGTTAAAAGCCTTCAGATACGTGCTAATACAGTCTGTAAACATAAATTGTACAATGTGTTATGTAAATATACAATAGGTATGGTGATTCGATTATTCACTACGATTTTTAATGAATCGAATAATGTTATTGACTTTAAAAAAATGCTCACGGACGATGAGGAATGTGGATGAGAAAATATTTGAATCTGATCAAAATCAATTTTAGACCACCGAACATTCAAGAAGCGACCACTTGGTTCTGCCGCCCGCGTGCAATAATAATGATAATAATAATAATATGTCTGGATTCAGTGAAATTGGCAACATTATAACTAAAAAAAGTACCTGTTCAGCGTAGTTTACAAATAGATTACATCAGTACAAAAAAATTAACAAACAGAAAGTAATATACACATAAATAGAAGGTTAAAGGTTAGATTAAAAAATACAAATTTTGTGGCTCCATTTTGATTAAAATTAATAAAATACTTTGTTTTTACCACTTTTCTTGTTTACAAAACCAACATGTTTCGTGAGCAATGCTCACTTCTTCAGGGTTTTTTATTGATACTCTGAAGAAGTGAGCGTTACTCACGAAACATGTTGGTTTTGTAAACAATAAAAGTGGTAAAAACAAAGTATTTTATTAATTTTAAACCAATTTATAGTTATATAGTTGAGGGTTCTTATAGCCCGACTACTAGGCTAGCCTGTATTGAGGCGGTAATTTTAATCAATCTAAAATACTTATGAACATACCTACACTTGTGTTAAAATATAATGGTTGTATTAATAATAAGTTCTAATAACCAATCAATACATTGGTATCATTGGTAATTTCAGATTTGGGTGAGTGTACCGGTAAAGGCCCTATCATTACTTTTAATCCAAATTTTTATGTTTTCTTTGAAATTTTTTTGTGAGTTACATTTTTTTAATAAAATAAAATACTTTTTTGTTTAAAATCACGATATTTATTAATTTTTTAACCGACCGGTTTCGCTTAACATAAGCATCTTCAGGGTACAAATTAATACTAATTATTAATTTGTAAAAATTAAGTATTAATTTGTATTAATTTAATATTAACTAAAGTATTAATTTGTACCCTGAAGATGCTTAATTTAAGCGAAACCGGTCGGTTAAAAAATTAATAAATATCGTGGTTTTAAACAAAAAAGTATTTTATTTTATTAAATATGTCAAACCACAAAGTGATTGCTTTCTACAATAACACATTTTTTTAAGTCAGGAAGAATGTTGTAAGAATAGTCTTGTTGCAAGGTATCTGAAGTTAACGTTGACCAAAAGTAGTGTGCATTATGGGAATTTGTAGTAAGTCTTTGTTATTGTTTCGAGTATTTAAGCAATTAATTAATATTTTTTCATAGTATTTATGTATATTTGTGTATAGATGAGTGAAGATTATTTTTGCGTATATAGGCCGAACGTCAAACACATTCATAATATTAAAGATGAAGTTCGAGTCGGTAATTAGAGGTAGTCTAAAGATTAATTTTATAATGGTTTTCTTTGTCTTTATGATTTGTTCTAGTGTAGATGTAGTGCCACCTCCCCATTCTATTATATCGTACGCAATGGACATTATGATACGGCGCCCTTGGCAAAAGGGGTATGAAATACAATTCATCTCAGCAGCTGAGGAAAATTTCGCAATTTGGAATTGTAAATTTCGCTTCTGAAATACATATTTTTGATATGCAAATACATGATTATACATTACATTAAGGACCCACTCAACAGTTTCAACATAACATCTCATTCACCTGTATTTTTTCATACCTGACATTATTTAACGTAAAAAATTTCCATCGTTTTTTACTGACGACAATATTCGGTTACCAGAAGCTGAAAAAACCAACATTACTCCAAAACACTGGACCAAAAATATGATAGAGAGAATTTTATTTATGTAGATTTGCACTGTGGACGACAGTTTGAATGGGAATTTTCATTGAAGGGCGGTCTGCATTGGGACTGGAACAACACTACCTACACAACCCCCTGTTGGCAAGGGACCTCTAATGCCAAGTATGGTGCGTGGGAGCATAAAAGGGATGCTAAATTATCATAAAAGGGGTGATGATAAAGTTAGGAAAAACACAATATATCAGTGCCTGAGTTGGCATAGCGTTTGGGTCTCACCTAGGCGTCCCGTGTTCGATTCCTTCTAAGTCCTCCATCACGATACAAGCAACATTTTCCGCTTACCGAGAAAAACAAATTACCTCAGGTCCTATGTCATCTTCGGGGTTGCTGTTTTTAAGCAAATGAAAGAGAGGAAGTTCTGGGAAAGAAAAGGGTTTGAAGGATGGTTAAGAAATCTGGGGTCAATTTGTCCAGAAGCTTCGGACGTATGAATCCATCCCTCCCACTTAGGTACAAGGCGATGTTCCGAAAGAGTCCTGCTAGAGAGCTCAAAAGGTCTCCCTCAAGCAGTCTCTCCCGATCCGCCCCCCCCTGGCAGTGGGCGGGCAATTGCGTCTGCCACCCCATGAATCCGTCCACCCCTGCTAAGTCACCAAATGTGGCGAACTACTTCGAATAACCTATGGCAGGGGTGTTAGTTATCCAATAAATGGTTACTGGGGCGGCGGTACCACTAACCGCCTCCCAAATGGAAAAACGTCTTTTTACGTTTCAATTGTCTTTGAGAGTTACAATTGATATAAGTAATAGTTATTAGCCTGAAACACTCATCTACATTGAAAAAATCTCCCGAGAAAAGATACACCGCCATGCCGCCGACGGGACTCAATCTGCTCTGTCCACTGAGCTACGTCGGCTTATCTCCTGCCCGCCAAATAATTCAAGTATGCTGGTGTTTCATTCAACAATTACTGCTTATTACATTTCTTCTGCTTGTTCTTGGAGAGTTGCTAATATTATCTTCTTCGATGATTAAAATGTTAAGTTTATAATTTTTTAACGACATTGTTTTCGTCTTCAAAATCTTTCCACTTAAAACAATCAACAAGCGAATGTCTTAATGTATGTGTTGTGGTTCTCCTTGTGCGTCCAGTGCGTGACGCATTACTTTCACGGATGATTTTGGTTAATTTAAGTATCTTGTCTCGCAACTACAGCCCCAAATAAGAGCAGAACCATTCATTAAGAAAATCGCGACATATCTGAACCAAACAGCCTTGCCGAAACTTAATAAATCGTAAAAGAAATAAGTATTAAAGAATTACGATTGCATTGGGTAAAAGCATTTTGACGTATTATTTAACTGATTTTGTTGGCCTACATCCAGTGCCGGTATTAATTTATTACAAATTAATTAATTTATAAGAAAACCCAGCACTTGTACGGAGAGAGAACCAACTCTTTCATTTATTTTTTACAGGGATTCAAAAAGTGATCTCTAGATAAACTAGTTGAATAACTAATCAACATTTATGTCAAACCAGCAATAAAATTACTCGGTCGATAAATGCTATTGTCGAAAGGCGAACATCGCGACTGGCGGTGACAGCTCTAAAACGAAGTATTCATTTCGTTTGTTCGAGGTTTTAAGGAGCGCTCTTGATTTGTGATGGGAAAGTTCCAATAATTGGAGCCACCGCGAGCTTTACTGCGGGGAGGTGGTGTGGTGTGAGGGGAGAGGGGGCGATGGAGGCGTAAGCAGAAGCTGTGGGAAGACGGTGACAGAACTATAATTAGTGTCCGAGTCGGTAAAATGAATTACCCGTGACATAACAACAGGTTTGATATACTCCATCATCATCATGCGCCCCTGGTACTTGACGCCAGTGCCAGTGGAGCGCAATTCATACGAACTGGATAAACTGTACACGGCCCTAAAAGGAACGTAAAAAATTGTTTTCTGAGAAACAAATTACCCATGATTGAGTGGGTATATTTTTTCACTAACTTCAAAATGTTTGTAACAAGGTCGTTATTCTTAATAAATTTTTCTTTTCTGCGGTTCTTAGTATAGTTTATCGCTCTCATTAAACCTCTTCCGAAATATCGAATTCACAAAAATGAACCTTACGGTTAAAAGCTGATCATTAACTTAGGAAATGTTTTGTTTTCGAAGTTTTGATAAATGTGGTATTTGCCAAAATAAAAAGTTTGTTTAAATGCAAACAGTGTGTAGGTGGGCATGGACACGATTTAGTTGCAGTTAGTTTTTTTGGTAAATATTAAAAACTATTACAAAAAAAAACTTTTAATAACTCAGGAACGCCTCATACGTCATACGTAATGTTGTCCAAAAAGTCCAAATGGTTTAAATCATTTGGAGACAAGATTATTAAATGACGATTGAGCTATTGTAGCAATTTTCAGATCTGAATCCCATGTAGTTTTTTTTTATTATTATTGCATTTCTTTCTCTTAAAGATAGTAGGTTATATTGACTATGAATCGGAATATACATTTTGAAAGGTTTTGTCACGTTTTGCAAATTTATCGCCGCCATGACCGATATCTTAAACTTATTTGGTGTATTTAAAAAAATTGAATTCTAAATAAGTATGCTTTATTAGTCACATTGTAAATTTATCACAACTTACTCCGGTCAAAGCGCTACGCACGCCCCTGCCCACAGTGTCTACTGCACTGGTAAAGGCGAGGATAATGGCAAGATGGAAAACCCTTGGAGATATTGAACCTACTTATTGATTTCGCCTGACGAATTGCTCAGAATGTTAAGTGGGCACCGGGCGCAATAATTTTGAAATTTACTTCTTCTTTAAAATATAAAAAGAAAAGGAAAAGCTCCCTCTGCACCAGTCTGCGCACAACTCTCCCAGACATCCCGCACTCCACATAGTCACTCCACTCCTCTCAGCATCAACATGTTCATCCTCGTAAGTTGGCATTGTTTTACATACCATCTACAACATTTTAATATAAAATCCGAATCTTTGAACACTAAATTAAAATTATTCCAACTGATCAATTCCTTTCTAAGGTCAATAACGCTTTCCAAAGATTGGTTAGAGGTTAGATGCTCCATTAAAGCTTAACCCCCCAAGCTAATTTGTTCCCTTTTCGGAATAACTCATATACTAAGAAATATGATGTAAACTGTGTTAAAAGGAGAAAATCCTACGCTTTGTATGCAAATCTATAAGTGAACCACAAAAGAAGAAAAACGTATCTACACCTTAATAATTATTAATATAAAAAACGTAAGGTCAGCCATTTAAAAAAAAAATAATGTATGTTCGCAAAATTTTAAAATTATGTGTTTATTTTGATTTATAAAATTTGAAAGCGTATTTTATCACATTTGGAAAGCAGTTTTTAGTTTTTGGACATGTACAGAAATATTCCAATTATTTTGATTTTACTGCACAGCGGAAATATTTTGTCCTTCTGACAAAATATGTTTGAGGCCTGAGGGGTTAAACTCATTGTAAAATATAACTTTAGTAACAAATGCGGGGAGCTTTTCTGAATATACTGTTAATGAAATTTCAAAATATAAATTTTATATAGCCTGTAAAATACTAGATAAATCTTATTTTACTCATCGTAAAATTTTCCGGAGTTGACTAAATTTAATGTGCCGTAAAAGTTTATTAGATTTCAATAGTATTTCTTGTACCCCACGTGATGTTGATAATCTTTCCCCAGGTATGCGTAGTGTCCCTGTTGTCATGCTCCCTAGGGGCCCCCCTCCCCGAGGAGCACCCCGCGGCCCCCATCTCCCGCTCCAGCTCGAGCTCTGTCACCATCCATAAGAAGACTATCCACGCGGTGCCTCTGCTCCACACGCAGGAAGTTCACAGCTTCCCAGTCGTGCACAGCGCTCCAATAGTCCACGCCACTCCCGTAGTTCACGCCACAGTCCACAGTGCACCCGCAGTTCAAGTTCATGCTACCCCCGTCGTTCAAGAAGTTCATCACGCCGTTCCAATTATCCAAGAAGTTCACCACGCTGCCCCTGTAGTTCATGAAGTTCACCACGCTGCTCCCGTAGTTCATGAAGTTCACCACGCTGCCCCTGTAGTTCATGAAGTTCACCACGCTGCTCCCGTAGTTCATGAAGTTCATTCTGCCGCGGTAGTTCAGGAAGTTCACCACGCTGCCCCTGTAGTTCATGAAGTTCACCACGCTGCTCCCGTAGTTCATGAAGTTCACCACGCTGCTCCCGTAGTTCATGAAGTTCATTCTGCCGCGGTAGTTCAGGAAGTTCACCACGCAGCTCCTGTAGTTCAAGCTGTTCATTCTGCTCCGGTAGTTCACGCTGTGCACCACGCCGCTCCAGTTGTTCGCCATATTTCTCCCGTAGTTCACGCAGTTCATTCTGCTCGAGTAGTTCATGCTGTCCACCACGCTACCCCGGTAGTTCATCACGTTTCTCCGGTTGTCCATGAAGTACACCACGCACCGATCGTGCACTCCATCCCGGTAGCCCATCACACAGAATACCATTCCTTGCCCGGTTCTAAAACTACCATCACCCGAAGCAGTTCTTCTATTGATCATTCTGGGCACCACTGATCTAAATAAGTCGTAGATATTATTCAAATAGTAAATAAACTGTAAATACAAGCTCTTGGTAAGCTTGTCCTGTCATTTTATGGAAGCTCTAAATAAATATTATAATAAATGGTTTCCTACGCGGGACAGTCTTTTAACACGAACCCTATTTACTCTTTCTAAATTAGAATCTTAGAGTTTTGTTTACAAAGAAGTATAAAAAGTAAGAATGTTTAGAAAATCACATTAAATAAGGTATTAGACTCATAACACAATTCAATTTGAATTAACTGAACGACATTTTTCTTAGCTCGATATAATTTTAAAAGTTTAAAAAACAACTTTCATATATTTTAAAATTTGAAAGCAAACGGAATCCATTTTAATATAGGTATAAATTTTTAACGTTCAGACAAAAATGACTATTACCGAAATACGATTCAAGTTTAGTAATTAGGTAGGTATATATGATGTAAGGAATATATTAATTTGTAAGTATTGTGTTAACATTAATTAAACCAACTGAAAAAATTACCGTTTTAAAATTGCTTGCTTGATTTTTCAATATTTTTACTAAAATGCCTCAGCGCGCCGACCCGGGTAAAATCCCGCTCTTATTAACACATCAGCAGACGAAAAAAAATCTCAAATATGAACACACATTTTTCTAAAATATACCATGACGAGATTATAAAGTATTTTCCCAACTTTACGATAATATTATGATCATATGCTTTTTTTCTCAGAGGGCTTGAAAGGAAAATCCTTTTTTGCATTCTTCGCAAAAAAAGGACGCAAAATTTTCACTTGTTTACTGGAAAATCTTTCAAAGAATAGTTGGAAAACTCTAATAAGAATTAAGTGGGATTCTTTTAACTGAATCGGTACAACGCCATTTCACTAGTTGTGAATTACGAGTGTTTTTTTGGCGACGGTTTTATCCACGCCATATAAGAAAAGTTTTTTGGAAACAAATTTCTTTTAATTTAGAATTAAGTTTTTAAAAGTTCTTCTTCATCTTCAAACTTTTGCTTTCACCCTCCGGGCGTTGTGTGTCCCGGCGGTCTGCATCAATATTTTTGACATTTTTAAATTATTTTATAACTAGCGAAGACCCGGGAAAAATCACGTGGTATAGTTGTAGGATTTGTGAAGCTGAAAGTATTTTATAAAAATAAAAATAAATATTTGCCTCACGTTCACTGCCTTTCAAAAGAAGTATTTTACCTGTCAAATGATAGTAAACTCGAAAAATTATGACGTCAGTCCAATGATATTGTAAAAATAAAAGACATTGGAGGTGACCCCACCACTTTCCCAACGGCGTTATAAGGAAACATATGGTTTCCTTTTTCACCGCACACATCAAAACCCAACTTTTTTTATTGAATGAAGCTACATTTATTTGAACGACTCTAGACCCTCCAATGTCCATGCATACGGGGTTGGTAAGCAGAATGCAAGTACTTACATTAACATTATACAAATGATAAATAGAAGTAGCAGCCCGTGGAATATATCTTCTGAAATAGGTAACATAAAAAAGAGACTATAGTGTTAGTAAAAGAAAAAGATAAATAAAAGAAACGTTAAAGCCATACTAAGTCGAAAAAAAATATAGCACAGCTTATGAAAAGGATAGCCATTCAAAGAATATGTATATGAATGAGCCGCTAAAGTATGTCCACTGAAATGGACCTAGTTCAGTGAACCACGTGCGTTGTCTCAGTTGCTTCTTTAGTTGTCTCATTTACTATATTAATTCACATAAGCATCTGTCAAACATACAAAATACATATTCCGAATAAGGGATAATTTTAATGTATAAAAATGAATGTTTCTTTGTTTGTCCCTTGTGGGTTCATAAACCATTCAGCCCATTGCGAGGTGATTTGATGTGCGCACGCCCGTTATGGTTTCTATATACAATAATAATGAACTCTGGCGTTATGAAATTATTTCCTACGCAACTCATTCGGTTGCGATGAAACTCTCGTGAGTTGTTGTGCGCATGCCCGCGAAGGTTCTATATCGAAGGTTTCTGCTGAGTTCTGGCAGTATGAAATTTCTATAAAAGAAGTACAATAGGTGGCGCGCTAGTTCTTTGAAATATTAGTGCATTTTATCTAGTTTATCGGCAGAGTGGGAGGAGGAGATGAATCCGGGAGGGGGGGGGGGGGGGTTGCAAAAGGGGAACGGGTACGAATGGGAAAGAACACGCAGGGAGAAACAATTTATTTATCAATAAAACACGCAAGTTTATTAATAACATTGTTCCAACAAACAGTTAAAATTTTGAATAAAAAAAATATTGAATTTGAATAATGTTACGCATTTCACATTTCTTATTTTATTTTTAAAAACATTGCATTACATATTTCATACTACACTGATCTTTCGCTGTCCAACTAGGAATTTTACCCGTTTTAGGACAGTCAAAATGAGCAGATTTATTACATGAAATATTGTTTTGTCTTTTGTATTGACTTTTACTTCGATATTACACTTGGTGGATAATATATTAAAGTTTTGTTGGTATATACAAGAAGTTGCTTATGAATGTAGAAATATATATTTTTAAATAATATAAACAATTTAAACGCAGAGAAGAGAAATAAAAAGAAACCAAAAATTTATAAACATTGTATGCTTTTCAACCATTCCATGAAATTTTAGATTTGATATCGATGAATTTATAAACTAGAGAATCGAAAAAATACATAAAGAGAAGGAAGTAAAGAAAAGGGAAGTAGAGAAACGCTAAAGACAAAGAAAAAGTTACGCATTTTTTGAAATTACATTGGTATAACTTAATATTAATGTAATACAAATATAATACCAATATATAGGAAAGGTCAACAAAAAAAATAAAATTATGACTGCTATTTAGCATATTTTCGCATTCAGCTCTCCCCAAGACCATTTACCAGATAACACAGAATGCTAGCACTTTTTGATTTCCATTCATCGGCAATTTAGGGCCTAAATATGAGAATTGTCTTTGAGCTATAAATAGTGGTGGGAGGACCTACTGGTTTCCTCTTTGCATGTCTGGTGTCGTGGTAATGGTCTACGGAAGCGTAGTGGTGATGCTGTTTTTGAGTATGTAATATAATTTTCCTCATGTAGGCCACTTGCATGGATTTCATAACGACTTGGAAAAAATCGTGTAGATAGATCTTTTTACCAAGATTACGAAAATGTTAGTCAAATTTTTTAGAAATGTACAGTTTATTTTTATTTTTAAATAAATAAATCCATTATTTGGGCTCGTGACGTTACTACATGGAAATGTCCCGTCTCCAAAAATGTTCCTATTAATTTTGTAAAATTCAACACTGATTTTTTTTTTTTATATGGCATCACTTTGATTTCGGGCGAATTTTTGAATTTGATATTTAACGTTCACTAGATTTATTGTTTGCTCTCTGCGAACTTATCATTTGGTTTGACTTTTTGACAGATGTTGTGAAGAGAACCCCGTACATTTTAGATGTCGGCACGTGTTTTAGAGGTTTAATGTTTATGATGCTGGTTTTAACAAAACCAAATTTTATAATATTATTATTAATATAATTTACAAGTACAAGTATATTACATTGGATTTAGTAATATAGACGTTGTATATTATAATGATTTATGATCAATAAGATGGATCAAGGAAAAAAATATTTATGAGATGTAATATTTTTGGTATGCCTCTTTATTCTCCTGTGCCATTCGTGTGGAAAATGTTATTTTTTTAATGATTTTCGGCTATGTAATTATCGTTTCATCGCACGTATAAAATTATGTCCCGTCTTTCCGGTTTATAAAAAATGGTCTGATTTTTCGGATTGAAATTTTCAAAAAATCCCCAGGGTTTCAAAACAACGATTAAAAAAAATACAGAATGTCTTAGAATATTTGCCTAAACCGGTTTTGTTTTTAAATGTGATGCAAGTAGCGTATTGTCTTACATCAAGGACACTACTAACTAACTTACCGACAGCCGAATTTTCTCCTAGAATATTGTATTATATTGTAAAAAATATGACCATTTTACCATTTTTAATCTAATAATTAATGCATACTTCCTAAAAAATCATCCTTTTTGTTTGAGAATTGAGCCCCTTTCAAAATATGAATGTCATCGGGGATATTCTATGTAGAGACAAGCTACTTTACGTATGTTTTTGATGGGTACATTATTATATCAGGGTTGTTATTTCGACACATTTCATCGAAGTAAATTAACACATTTAACTAAATATCGAAAAAACAGACACATCTAGTGATCTAGTACATACCAACCAAACTAATAAATGTGCGTTATACATACTTGGTCGATGGTTATAGGAGTAGAAATTGAAATGGCCTTTGAAAACATTTGGATAAGTTGTCCAGAAGGGGAGAGCTCTTCACTTTAGTGGCAAACATGGGTCCAATGTGTAACAGTGACCTCTGTGATATTTTACACAGCACTCAATCGCCTTGAACAATCGCCTTGATCTCGAACATTCAATAACTCGTTGTCACATCATTTACTAGCCATTTACTGTCCATTCAATCAAATAGGTACGTTAAATTCATTATTCATCAATCACAACCAGCAATTAAACTAATGATACATAATTATTGAAAAATAAAAACTACGATGTACACAATTAGCTAATGTATTCGCTACAAAAGGTAAATAAAATATTACTGAGTTTAAAAACATTTGTCTTAAAAACGCGTAAAGTTTGTTCACAAGTCGGCATCATGACATACCGGTGAAGCACCAAAATTAGATCTGCATTATCAAAAAATGTGTTATTGCATCAAATTTGGGAGGCGGGTATTGATATAGCTGTCTCATGAACCATTTATTTTATAACTCACGCGCCAAATGGTTCCCTATCTTTGGTTATTTAGCAGGGGTGCTCGGGTTCATGGTGTGAGGTTTGTCTTGGTCTTGGTGGGTAATGCGTTTGCCCACTTTTTGTGTGGTGGGCCGGATCGGAAGATTCTAGTTGAGGGAGACCTAACCTAGACCTCCCTAACTGAACTCTCTCGACCAAAATTCCAACCACCTCTCGTTTTTTTCTTCCCAGAACTTCCTCTCCCTCTTTTCCCTAAAAAAAACCCTCCACATAGAATCTCCAAAGATGACATAGGCCCCGAGGAAAATTTTTTTCCTCAGAGCCTCCTGTGGAGGGGTCAAAAGTTCATTTTATATTATCCTTGAAAAACAAAAAACTACAATTTACACAATTATGTAATATCATATAATAGATGGTCAAAATATTTTCGCCTAACAATAAAATACAAATATTTGGAATATTTCTGAGCACATCCAAAAACCATGAAATCAGCTTTCAATTTATAGAATTCGAAATAAACATATTTTGTTTATTATAAAATTTTTGCATACAAACATAAAAAAGTTTTCAAAATGGCTCACCTTATGTTTTTTCTAACTGAAGTTACTGATAATAATTAAATAAAAACACGTACATATTTAATTAGACAAATGTACAACAAACACATATTGTAACCTCACTTTTTGTCGCTCTTTGTAAAAATAATTTATAAAAAATTCCCGAAGTTTCAATTTTTTTTTTCAATTTAAGATTCAAAACTTTGTGTACATGAAAGTGTACATTTTACTTTTTTGGTGGCTATTTTTTTAGATTGGAATATAAAGCGTGGTGTTTTTCCTATCTAACACCGATTAGAAAATATTTCTAACTACGATAGTAAGGGAGTTACAGCGATTTATAAGAGACCTATGTGCGTTGGAACAAATATGGTCTCCTGTGATTAAACGGGATAATAAAATTTTCATTTGTATTTAAAAACGGATAAAATTTGTTCACAAGTCTTAATTGCGATCATTCGACCTATCGCATCGTGTCGTGACATACAAGTGAAGCATCCGGTGAGGGTCCGATTTTCATGTAATGTTAAAAAATTAAGTTATTTTCAAATGAACGTAAATGTATCAAATAAAAATAAAATGAGCATAACATTTTCCGACTGGGACAGAAAAACATGTTTCAGCTGAAAAAAATCTTTTCCATCTCCGAGCTATGAATACAGCTCTAATTTATACGTAACCTAATTAATCTCCCCATCTGTCATGAATACATATTTTCAAAACACCTAATAATAAATAATGTTTTTTGGGCATTAACAATTTCTGGACATTTATTTTGAAGAGTGTTATTTGTCATGTACATTTATTACTGAAATTTTAATTTATCTGCTATCAGTTTCGATAAATCCGTGTCATTCACTAGCTTAATTAAAATCTAAGTAATAAAAGTACATGGAAAGTAAAATGCTAAACAAAAGAAATAATGTTTTATAAGAAATCACGGTCCTAATCCAAAGGAAAATATTAGTAAATACCATTGACCTATGATATCGGTAAATACTCAATAAATACCTACATAAATTCCTCAAACGGTACTGAGGCAGATGAATGACTATAATAATGGAAGAAAAATAACGCATGTTAGGGTGAATGATATTGTTGGGTAGGACTACCTTTGATACTTGCTCCTTGTGTTATGAGGAGATACGTACAGAATGCAGGTACGATGTAAACATATTGAATTAAATGAAGTACTTATCACATGGCGCAATCGTGAATCAAGTCTATTTGAATATGTTCATCATAGTATATTAGCTATCAAAGTTCGTTACTGAGACCATGTATTAACGTAATGAAGCAAAGAGTGTGCGCCAGGACGGCTGAGGCAGAGATGTGTTTCATTTTAGATTTTAAACTCAACTATCAGGTTAGTTTGTAAACTCAACTTCGGTAAAATATCACATTTCAAAATGCTTTAATAAAATGTATCACATTTGCTTACTCCCAAATACCAAATGACGGAATAAGTTGATGGCAATCCAAAATATACGCAAACTCCAGCAGAGAAATTACATGATGGTTCATGTAATTCATGAGTGGATTGTTTTTTGTTCAAAGCAAGTAATACAAATATTTCTTTAAATGCTGTTTTTATTGGCCTAAAAGATCATAAATATGTGGTTTAAATAATCAGACTTGAGACTTAATGATGGTGAACAGCGATCACTGGAGCAGAGTGGATGACGGGGACAGTCTTGATGAGGGGGGCGGAGTGGTGCACCACGGAACTGTGAGACACGGCGTGGGACACGGGGTGGGAGTGCACCAGGGGCACGGCGTGCACAACGGGCACGGTCTTGATGATGGGGGCGGAGTGAATGATGGGAACGGTCTTGATCAGGGGGGCGGAGTGGATGACGGGCACGGTCTTGATCAGGGGGGCCGAGTGGTGCACGACGGAGCTGCTGTGCGACACAGCGTGGGAAACGGGGTGGGCGTGCACCACGGGCACGGCGTGCACGAGGGGGGCGGCGTGCAGCACGGGAGCGGAGTGCACGGCTACCAGGCCGGGTGCGGCGGCGGCGCAAGCCAGCAGGGCGGAGAGGACCACCTGGAGAAGAAAAAAACCATTAATACACGCTATAAATCTGCTTGTGATGTTTGTCAAATATGTATTTGTAGATTTTTAAGACCAAATAAAAATATATCGAGTGAATTGAGCGTTTAAAGGGGGAACTTTTAAAACCTATAATCTATAGGATAAATTAAGGAAAGCAATATTTTAAAGGCTTGTGAAAAACAAAATCAATTAGAAATATTTGGAAGATCATGAAGAATTTTTCATCAATTTTCAAAATTACGACAAAAAAATAGTTAAATGGTGATCCAAACAAAACTTACGAAGTTGAACATGATGATTTTTTGGGGTTGGTTAGTTGGGCTGTTGATAGCTGAATTAACCAGAAGGTAACTGTTGAGTGTGACTCGGTCTTCCCAGGTTTTATAGCGACTCTCGTCCTTCCTCTGGACCGCCGCGCGCCGCCAGAGGGGGCGAGGCAAGGAAGGGGCCGGAGGCCACCCACTGTTGGCACTAAGTAAACTGGGTATCTTGATTATATCGCCGTAACCAGAAAAGAATCTTAATATTCATTAACTTTTTGACACCGTGACATAGATTTGACATGTTCTGATATATCTGGCACCTCCCGATGAAGGTGAATGAATCCCAGATAGTCAGTCACTCACCTCTGTGTGCTGTGGATGTCAATGCCGATGATGTGTGAGAGGTGTGTGAGTGTAATTATTTTATTCTTCTGTTGCTGATCATTCAATTATTGATTGATTGTAATTTAAACGTTGCCCTAAATGTAAAACCCATAGACAGTGATTATTGTATGCTTTTAATAGCTACCAACTTGCACAACACGACTTTTATTAAACTCTAACTAACTAACCGTCACGCCGTTTCCCCGCAGGGGTAGGCAGAGAGGACGGCCCGCCAAACAACTCGATCTTGGCACACACTCCTTGCCTCGTTCACATTCATACATCGTCTCATACATGCTCTTCTATTATTCCGATTCTTCACATGGCCCGAATCAAGTATCTGATTCTCTTGGTCGTGCCATGTCTTCCTCGGGCATCCCCGACTTCTTCTTCCATCCACATTTGCGTCATATATTCTCCTTATACTCCTTTTCTCGTTCATTCATTCTACATGCCCAAACCATGTGAGCGTCCTTTTCTTAATCTGACTCATTACGTTTACATCAGCCTTGCATTCTACGCGGATCTCCACATTTCTCACACGATCATACATGGTTTTATCACACATACGCCTCAGGGATCTCATCTTTAGATTTATTAAACTCGACACACTAAAACAGAAATCCTCCTCTTTGATACAGTTCTCAATATTTAATTTAACACCTTAGGCGTCGGGCCTATTTTGTCAAAAGGTGAAAATATTTCCGCTTTGCAATAAAATCCAAATAAATGGATCATTGAATAATAAAAAACACTTTAAAATTTAGTATTTCGAAATTAACATATAATTTTCGAAATATGCATTTTTTAAGGCAAATAGAAAAACAGGTTTAAAAATGGCTGGCTTTACGTTTTTTATAACTAAAATGACTGACAATGAAAAAAGCATACATTTATTTTATTAGACAAATGTATTATTAACATTACCGTCAATTATTTATTATCGTTTCATGTAAAAATAATTCATTAAAAAACTTACAAAAAATCATAATTTTCTTTCAAAACTTTTGTTTCATAAAGGTGTACATTTTAATTAATTAGTTTACATATAACTATAAAGCGTGATTTTACCGTTTGGATCATACCTCTAACCACGATAGTAAAGGAGACAATGATTTCTATGAGACCTGTGTGAGTTGTTGCGAAAAGCGACCAAATTATAAAAAATATAAAAAGGTGGGTATACAATCCTTGTTCTACCGGTATTTCAATGGAAGATGATCCGAGGAACTAGCGTCATTGAAATATTTGCCGGCCTCTGTATTTCTTCCTTCTTGCTTGGAGACTAATGTTCACTCAAGACCAATATTCAATCTTTATTCTCCTTGAAAAGACCCTCCACACAGCATCTCAGATGACATAGGCCTTAAGGGAAAAAAATTTCCTTAAGGCCTCCTGTGTACATTTAATGTAAAACAAAACAAAAACTTAGCACTTATTAGATATTTTAGATTTTTCAACTGTGAATTAACAAGCATTGAAATGATCTTTAAGTTGAATTATTGATGGAAAAATAAAACTTACGTTTTATATATTAATTCGTCTGATTTCTTGAATACCTTTTAAAAAATTGTTAAAATGTGTGTTAGCCGAGGACTGCCAATTTTTTTTCAACTTTGTGCTTAAATTAGTGGCATTAATACGAAGCCACCCTACATGTTACTATATTATAAGGATTTCACATATCTTTGGGTTCTTATGTCAAGGTTTTAGTACCCACCATTTGCAAAAAAGATTAATGTTACAAAAATGATCGTTCTGTATATTTTTGTGATACCTTTGAAATCTCAGTTAAAATGTAATTAATAAATTTATCATGTGACGAAACCATAAGTAAAATGTAGGTAGGTACGTTATTCCTCCAAGATAACACCAGTCTTTTTAAATTCGGAACAATGCAATGGTAGTGTACAGTTTTAAAGTATAAATTATAATTTTTTTTCTTAATTAGGAATATATCTACATAAAACGCGAATAGTATAAATTAAATTAAAATATATGAATACCATTTATCATCAATTCATGTGTGTATACAGTCGTTAGCGCTGTATATTTCAATTAAAATTAAACAATAATGCTTAAAGATTAACATAGGTATAATCATCTCTCGGAGGAACGATTGTTCAAATATCTTCCACGGTAGTATTATGTATATAGGTACATTTATCTTTCACATAACTTACTCTTATCAAATAATTTTCCTCTGGACGAAGTGAGTTTTGATAAGGTTTTTATATTATTTTGTACCAGGCATTGTATAATTATTAATTAAGGCCTCGAATCCTCCGTTTATTTTTACCGATTATAAATTTATTTATATAAATGAAGACAATATAAGCGAAACTCAATCGAAAATCTGGAAACAGAAAAATCAGAAAAACATATTGACACCTCTGGGACTCGAACCCAGGACCTCTTGCTTTCCGGGCAAACGCGCTAACCACTGCGCCACGGTGTCAAGCAAGAGGTCCTGGGTTCGAGTCCCAGAGGTGTCAATATGTTTTTCTGACTTTTCTGTTTCCAGATTTTCGATTGAGTTTCGCATATATTGTCTTCATTTATTTAAATATTACAATTTGAGGTTTTACTCATAAAGTTAAAAATTAAAAATAAAATACAAATTTATTTGTTAGAACCAGTGGCAGCAATTTAAAAATACTAAAATATAGATTATATAGTATTTTTAAACGGTTTTTATTTTTGTCCACCAATTCATTTGTTGAAACAGATTTTTACCAATCGGGGAAAATACCACATACTCTTAGAACTTTCTGATAATCTTATTTTCATAGCTATTTATTCCATGAATAACTGAAAGATACTCTCATTATCGCACTGGTGTATGACCAGATTCAGAATTGAAACGTTGCTTGAAATAGTTTTAGCCGTGTTTGGTGACCAGATCTGAATAAGCAGGTACTTCTCCACCTTTCTCCTCCCATTTCCTTCCTCTCTCCACGTCAGCCTCACAACCCCAATTGGGGAGCAGTTGGAACTCTTGTGCGGCATTCAAATAAAATGAAATTGTTTGTTTTGATTGAAATATAATATTTGTTTTTTGACGTATTATGTCTGACAAGCTGACTCTTTAAAGTATATACCTCCCTTAGATTGAATTCATGTGAAGTGTTAATCCCTCAGTCTAATTTGTTCGGTTTTCTCATGTAAATCGTAGTGTCTCGTGTAAATCGTTGTCTCCCTTACTACCATGGTTAGAAACATGATCTAAACGGTGTTAGAAAGAAAAAAAATTACGCAAGTTTGGGAATTTTTTACTAGAAACAAAAAAGTTAGTTGACGGTAACGTTTATAATACATTTGCTTAAAATGTTAGTTGAGCCATTTTTAAAACTTTTTTATGATTCCAGGGTTAAAAGTAAACCCACATCGGTCTATGTGAGATTTAAAAAAAAAACATTATTCGCCTTTAAAAAAGAACTTCACTTTTGAATGTCATGAATTCAGCATTAAAAAGTAGTCACGTCTACAATTTCAGCGATTACATATCTCGGGTCAAATGAAAATCCACATATCGTAGCTCGACATAGCCAACTTCTTCATTACCTACTTACATTGAGTAGCCCAGTCGGCAACGGAGTGCCTATATAAGATGTTCTCCGCTGCCAACTGATGGGATTCTTATCGCTTGTGAAAGGTCGGATTTCATCATAAATTATCGCTTTTCTGATATGTGAGTGGAATTAAAAGATGGAAAGTATGCAAAATTTCATTAACGACTGAAACTTCTTTTAAAATTATCTTCATTATTTTTTACGTCCATTTTCAAAATGCATTAGAAACTTAACACCCACCAACTCGGCACACGTGTCAGTATCATACATTTAATTAATCACCTTATTGTTTTAATATGTTATATTAATATTAATATGTTATTGTGATGTCGCGCGGCCTCTTTCTCGCCAACGACGAGAAAGAGGCCGCGCGAGATCTCCACTCGCTATTATATCGTACCGATGTAGGTCGCTTCGGCTAGGTTCGGTATTTCCGAACCTACCCGACAGAATAACATATTACCAACACTACAGTTATATTAATAACCGAATTTCAAGACAGAGAAAATGGAAAAATCTGTTTTCCTGATGAAAAAACATTCAATATTTCGTGACCGAAATTATCTAATAAACGGATTTATGGATTTATATGTCGGTGCTCACTGCTCACCGTTCCAGAGCTTTTGGTTATATACCTGTACCATTATCTATTTTTTAATCGATTGGAAAATCATTTCTTTACGAAAATAAAATTCTCTCATTTGTTTGCGGGCATTTACATATTTTTGTTATCATTTCATTTTTATTATTTCATTTTTACCAACTATAACTTTACAAAATGATTTTATTTTAATGAAATAAAACAATACTTTGTTTATAACCATGTTTTTTTTAAACCGAACGGTTTCGCTTAACACAAGCATCTTCAGAGAATAAAATTAAACTGATCAAAAATGTGAGCTGAAATTTGTCCTTTTCTAATATATAAGCTCGCACAATGTATGTTTTAAACGGTTTAATTTTATAACCTGATGATACTTGTATTAAGTGAAACCGATCGGTATTATAAAAAATTAATAAATAAATCGTGGTTATAAGCAAAGTAATTGTTTTATTTTTATTTCATTAAATATGTCAAACCACAAAGTGATCGCTTTCGATCAAATTAAAGACTTTTTTTAATAAAGGTTGCATGGTGTGGTTAATATCCTATTTTTATAATAGGCTTTTTTTAATCACTAATAGGTTATTTAAATAATATATATGTATGTTGCGTTGGTTTAGTCCTTTTTGGTTCTCAAACCTTATTTATTATGGATTTTTTGAACTGGGTCAATTAAAGCTTGAAACAGTGTGTTCTATTCGTTTGTGCTGACAATGAGTTGTTCCCATTTGTATTATTTAGACTTAGACAACCAGATGATAAGATCCACTGTTTGCCCGCCTTTGCTGCGCGACAAAATGTCTTTATGAGACGACAAAAGAGAATCTACGATTTGTTTCGCGACACAAAACAAGTGTATAAAAAGGATCTTTTGAAAATAATGTTCTACTCCTACTACATAACCCTTGTTTTTACCCGCCAAACTAGCAGATATTAAGAAAATCATTTCCCTCTTTGATATTTTATGAGTTTTTTGTGAAAAACGCACAAGAGTTCCTACTAACAATGTGACAAGGAACTATTTAATTTGAGAAATCTTGCAATGATACATGAATATGGGATTAAAATGTAGCGGTGAAAAGTATAATAAATTCTAATGTAGTCACTAAGCCCAGCTAAATTCACTTAGAGCAATCGACACAAATTTGAAATCTAACGACGCGACGTTTAGATTTCGAATGATTGCGGTGGTTACAAAACCATTTGTTTCGTTTATCCTTTAATAGTTATTGCTGCTAGACAGTCGGTTACAATTCAAATAAATAAAAAAATCCATTTCAGAAATTGTGCTTTTTCAGAACTGAAATTCTGTAAGCTTGTAATTTTTTTACATCGTGCCTTTATCGGGGCAGCTTCACCAGTTTTTTCCGAAACTAATTATTGGCGGGTTATAAAGTTAACTATTTATCGTTATTTATTTTAGCGGTTTTATGCCGCATAACTCTTTCTTTAGCCAACATTTCAGACAGCGTTAAAGTTATCAGGGCAGATGTGCAAACATCACATATCTACCCTGATGATGGACACTGTAACGCTGTCTGAAACGTTGGCTAAAGAAGATGTATACCCTATACCAGTGATCGACTATTAGTTTTGGTGGCGGGCTGTATAAATATGTCATTTTTACAGCCACGAGTGACCGACGACGTCACTCGTGCTAGCGATGCGTAGGTTCAGCTGGAGTGGGCTCTTGAATTCGGGTTCTTCGCGGGAAGTGAATCCTACTCCTACTCCTTTTTCAAATCGACTACTCCCGGAGAAACCGGTCCAGGACTCGGACACAAACCCGGAATCCGGAGCCGGACCCGGAGCCAGAAACCGAATACCTCCACCGGCGTCCCGTTTCCACGGTCCACTGGGTCCGGCTCTGAGGACCGGCTCTGAGGTCCGGCTCCGGCCGAACCCGTGTGTCCTGGTAGCCACAACAGCACCCGGTATCCAAGAACTCGAACCCGGGACCTGCTCCAAGAACTCGAGTACTTTTAAAGGGCAGCATGCGTTGGAGGCTTCGTGCACGTTCAGGCCTGCTCAATGACTGCCGTTACTTGTTTAAAGAACATAATGATCAACCAGTAAGTAACATGGTATTTATCAAATCGCACTGAGTTCTTAAGAATTTACATTTATGTGTTCTTTCCAACTATCTTGGTGCGCCAAGTATGGCGGGAAGGAATAATCGTCCGTTCTGGGACTCTCCCTGCTCTTCCCGGGCCAGATCTGGCCAAGAACACCTAAAAAAAGGTTCAGATCGCAAACTAACGTGGATAGCTCCCTGTTTAAAACCAAAAGCTATTTTTCAATTTGGGAGGCGGGAATGGGTACCGCCGCCCCGGGAATCATTTATTGAATAACTAACACCTCTGTCATAAGGTCAAAGTCGTAAGGTCACCCTCAGTGGTTCGTGGTAACTTAACAGCGATGTAGGGTTCGTGGGGTGTGGTTTGTTCAGGTCTTGGCGGCGGGTGCGTCTGATGCTTGGCGGGCGGATCGGGAGAGACTGGCTGAGGGAAGCCTTTTAATCTTTTTAGCCGGACTCTCTCGACCCATCGCCTTGCACCGCAGTTGGAGGGATGGATTCATACGTCGGTCACACCTGGACACACTGACCCCCAGATTCCTACCCAACCCTCATACCTTTTTCCTTCCCAGAACTTCCTATCCTTCCCTTCGTTAAAAAGGCCCTCCTCACAGCATCCCCTAAGATGACATAGGCCCTGAGAGAAATTATTTTTCTCAGCTATTGTAAAAATATATATACATACTAGTTGACCCGGCAAACTTTGTTCTGCTATATAAATTATTTCTATGTGTGGATGAAAGTTCGATGAGGCGGACGAAGCGCCATCTGTTATTCAATAACATAAATAATTTCGTTCTGTTTCGTTCTGCAACGGTTAAATTTATTCATACAAAAATGCTAAAATTGCGATTAAAATATGGGAGGGTAGGGGTTGGAGGATTAAAATTTGGGGTATAAGTATTTTTTAATGCCAAAAAAAAAAAATCTGGATAGGGACACCCTAATCACCTAGTGGTATGAAATATACTTCATGACCTTTTCTCATACCTACCAAATATACATAAAAAATTTCATAAAAATCGGTCTAGCCGTTTCGGAGGAGTGCGACCACAAACACCGTGACACGAGATTTTTATATTATGCATATGTGTAGGAATAATATTTTAAAAGTGTTGGACTAGCGGGCGGCTTTTAGTTCGGCATTGCCCCGTTTAAGAGTTGGTGACAGTTCGTCCATATGCTAATTTGTAATACTAAAATCTGACAATCTTTCCTGCTTTCGAAAACAGTAATTTATTTTATTTTATTTTAAAATAATTCATAAACAGCGAATTATCTCGAATCGAATGTACTGCGAAAATTTATTTCGCGGAATACGCACTGTGACAGTTACTCTGACATGTCACGACAGTGTCTTAGTCACAAACTTCACGTACACGTGAATGATGGTTTCCATACGGCGCGGCGCACAGTGATTCGTTTCATACGAGCTGGACGCTAATAAGTCACTTTTGAATTCCCAAACAATGACGTCATGGCGACATTACCAGATAGACAGGATAATAAATGCATGCTTGATTGGGGTGATTAGTGCACGCATTTACTCATACCAGAGGCCTGAAGTCGGATAATGTGTTTTGAAATTATCATTTACATTTATTCGTTCGTTGCAGCTCGACGTTTAAAATTGTGTACTTCGTTTGAAAAGTGTTTTTTTTCGGTTTTGTAAAATGGAAGCTACTTTAGAAGGCATTTTTAAAGTTTTTTCTTAATACTTTAGAGTAAATAATTTTAGCTGTTTTTTAAATAATAAATAAGTTTCGTGTTTTTTTTTGGCCAAAAAAATGTTAAATTTCTATCTTCTCGGGAGATTATCTCAAAGAGTATATCAAAATCGCTTTTTTTTCTTTTTTTTTTAAATAGTTCAACTAATATTCTATTCATATCAGTTTCGATATTAACCCACACCATATTACTATTTTTTCATTTTACAGGAACCACAACGAGATTTCCAGGCTGGAATTGTTCGTGACATGGAAGAGTTTGCCGAAGAAAAAAAAAACTTGAGGGAATGTTTAACAAAATTTTAAGTACATTTGAACTTGATAAGCTCAGTGCAAGTGGTGAAAAAAAGTTAAAAAACCAAATATATAGGCTTATATCTTTAAAAATTATTAAAAAAAAAAATAATAAAAAAAACGAAAAAAAAATATTTTTAACACTAATTTTCATAAAATTAGTGTTGACTACACCTCAATAGAGGGTTAAAAATAATTTAATCATGTGTACGAGCTTTTAGCGTCTAGCATCTATGAAACGAATCACTGTGCAGCGCGGCGTCAGAGATGTACTCGTCGGGCCCCTAAATTTCAACCGTGCAGACGCTAGGGTATTATAACTATCAGATATGAAATAATAGGCTGCGGAAGAGCATTTAAAACCAACTAAGTAAGCCCCATGGAAATAGTAAAAAGAAAACCCGTTAATATAATCTAAAAGAGCTATCAGATTATTGATCCCTTCAATTATTACAAATAAATAGAATCTATCAAAAAGTGTTAAGGGACATACTTGACATAAATCAGTAATTCCGGATCTTATTTGGACTAAAAATTGTAAACGAAATTTTGATCTCCGGTGACTTTTTTGATAACTTATTTTTCTTAAAAATCAAACAAAAAACAATTCTTCCGCCAACTTCTTCTACTAATAATAACGTAGTATTTATATGGCGCAGTTTTGTGATATTTCACTTCAAGTGCGCTTAATATTATAATAAAGTTAAAATTAATCCTACAGTGTTTCTTATGACCAATTCTCACTGATTTCTCAGCCGAATAACCGACCAACCCCTAACCCCGCCACCAACCCTGTCCATCACCTTCATTTTTTTATTTTTTTGTAGGAAAAAAATAAATCAAAAATTTCACCGGAGACTAAAACCTCATTTACATTTTCATAATGTCACAACTCACTGGTTAAAGTAAGTCAAGTACTTCATTAACCTATGTATATAAAATATATCATGTTTTTTTGTTTAAGGCAATTCACCCTTAAGAGAGTGTTATGTCGTATTTATTAATGTATTTTAGTATTTTATGTATTAGTGTTTAGGTGTATGTTTTTTTGGTACGTTCGTTATCATGGTAGAGTATTCCCGAAATTATTTAATGTATTAAACTCATGATAGTACCTACTTCCTTCCTAGGCATATTCTCAATTAGGGGGAGGGGGGTATCAATTAACATCTAGAAATATATTGTATACGTACCCCGTTATACCTACTTGTCCTTATACTTACATACAAATGTTACCATGTCATGAGTAAGTCCAATAAGGCGTTAACAAAATTAATAAATATAAATATTTTTTAAATAATATTCCTCAGTTTGACATATATTATTTTGGCTTTGGGCTGGCAGTCTAATCGCGGGTGGGCGATATTTGATTTTTTTTCGTTAGGTTTGTAGGTAGACAAATAAAAACAATGGATTTTGTGGTTGCGATTTCAATTTATTTTATCATGGAATTGAAATGAAGGTAATCACTCCGTTAGGCCCTAATGATGATGGGCGTAGATTGGAGCAGAGTGAATCAGGGGAACAGTCTTGATGAGGGGAGATCCGTGGTGAACCACGGAGCTGCTGTGGGATACGGCGTGGGGCACTGAATGCACCAGGGGGGCGGAGTGCAGCAGGGGGGCGGAGTGGATCAGGGGAGCGGAGTGGACGGAGTGCACCAGGGGAGCGGAGTGGACGGAGTGCACCAGGGGGGCGGAGTGCAACAGAGGGGCGGAGTGCAGCAGGGGGGCGGAGTGCACCAGGGGAGCAGAGTGGAGGATGGGCTGGTGGCCGTGGTGGACTACGCTGCTGCTGTGAGACACCGACTGGGGCAGGGAGTGCACCAGGGGGGCGGAGTGCAGCAGAGGAGCGGAGTGCACGGCCACTAGACCGGGGGCGGCCGCGGCGCAGGCAACAAGTGCGGACAGTACCAGCTAAAACAGACACATTAACAATCAATACCTACATTTTTAGAAAATAGCAAAATACATTTTTTGGCTCGATTGACAGCAAAACATATCGCTTTGTGAATGCATTGGACAGACTAATAACCTAAATTCTTTCTGAAAATCAAATATAAGAGTGAAAAAATTAAAAAGTCTAAAATTAAGATGTTTTACCGCAAATTGTACTAGAATTGCGGTGGTCATAAATGAAAAGGTTTCATATAAAATAAACTATATTTACAGAACTAGTTGCGCTGGAAGAGCAAACATCCGTACAGAATTTTTTTAATAGTCTAGAAAAATATCATTCATTAAAACTTTTTTTTATTCCGAGTCTGCTTGATAGTAGGTACCTGCTAATCAAGGCGGGTAAAACTGACATTGTTGACAATAACTATTGATTTTGTAATGCGTTCACACCCCAATGTTAAGCTTTTCAATAAAGTTTCTAATATCTAAGTCACTTTTTAAAAGTATTCTAAATTTTAAATTCTAAATTCTAAATTTTGAGTCACACAAAATGGTCTGATTTAAATATTGTTAAGGGAGGACTACATAAAAATCATCGCAGACGATGTTCAGAGCGGCGTTTAATTTTATAGGGGACTTAAAAATAATTTTCATTCATCTGACTCACGAGCTTTACATTAACAACAAAGAGATTGAAAAGTTTGTTTTCACCGCATTAATGCTCACTGGGTTTTTGTTTGGTTGAACCCTTTGCGTAAAGGGAAAAACTTACAATTTGTATAAACTTCTACGGCCATTGAATAACCATATTGTTAAAACTTTAATATCATTTTGAATACTCACAAACTTGAACATTTTGAAGGTTTGTTTGGAAGCGATAGAACGTTTTAATAAGCTGCTGCTGAACGACTGATAATTGTGATTGAACTCCTTTGGCTTTTATACGCAATTCAAATTAATTATTACTGCAAAGGAAGTGATTTGCTGTTATTTCTCAGCCTACACGAGTTACCTAGTCTAGCCCAAGCAGTTCTGCAAAGCTAGCAAAACGTACAGAAGGCAACAACACTTTCGTTTTCTAGTGCTCCGGAGGTGTATCGTCCGAACACTTCTGCTATTTCTACTCCATGGCTATTTTCATTGAATAACGTTAACGTTACTTGTCATAAATCATCTAATATTTGGTGAATGCTTTATGTAGAATAGGTGATCTGTGTTGGTGATATAAAGGCAAGGGTGAATTCTTTCATATTGAAGAGATAATATTCAGTGACGATAAACAATGCACATATTTAATTAAAAATCTATAACAACCCCTTTACGATATTCAACAATTTTGTAGATTTTTAAAAATCATTCTATGGCACAAGTTATGTAATTGTTAAATATATGCTTTTGGGAAGTGATTCATTGAAAAAATACACTGCTAAGTTTTGATGTTGTGGGGATATCTCCGTAAAGTCGGGTCCATTGGGCGCGAAAACGCCAGACTTTTGCTTTGATAGTCAAGGTCAAAACATTGAAGGTCATAAATGTTTGACAATTTTTGTAGTGTTTGAGCTTCCCGTGTTCTGCGGAAAACAAAACAAAAACACAACTTAAACATCCCATCTCGGGTGAAGCGGGAAGGCAGGCGGGTGCTGGCGGGGGGGGGAGAATTCATTTTTTGACAGAAGATACGCGATGCGGTCGTGTGTGGGGAAAACGGAATGGCCTTTTACGGTTATGTGCCATGAGCGAGCATAATCACGAGTTTAAAATATTATTAAACCTAAATATAATATAATAATCAAAATATTTGATAATAAAATTATAATATAATATCAAATATTTTTCCTTCTTCAAATTTAGCAATATAAATTTAAATATTATTAACAATCAAATTAATTTTGCGAGTAACCCTATCTTAAACATATTTCCATTGTAATTTTATGTCTTTGTTCTTCTAAGCACCCCCTTTCCAACCCCCCCCCCCCCTCCCCCTTGTTGATCTTCTAAGCACCTCCCCTTTCCACCTTTCTCCTCCCCCATTACTTCCATTTCTACCCACGCCGTTCTATGTTTGATCATTTAGTATTTAGTACATTTTATGTCCTGATGAAGAGAACATCGTTCTTGAAACATGTTGACTTTTAAATAAAGTTTATTGTGGTAAAAACAAAGTGTTTTTAATTATTTCAAATATTTTTAATTATTCTGTTTTTGACGTAAATGTTTACGCACTCTAAATTCTAGTAACTTTAGGTCGTGCAATACAATGACGTTATTATATAATGTTATTGGTGCAAAACCTAATCGATATTTGTCGGAAATCTTTCCTGATAAATAAATGTCTGTGTTTTCTTCCTCGTGTAGCATCTTTTCCACATCGAACGCATTTTAACATTTACGTAAACGAAAAACGTCAAACGTCAAGTTTTTTGGTTATCAACTGCGCGGACCTAAAATTATTATTTATGATTTTAAATAAACACACTGTCGTAATGGATGATTATTTCTTTCGTGAACTCACTTGTAAATAAAGTCTATTAATTTATAAATCGGTTTCAGAGACACGAAAGAAATTGACCAATTTAAATTTATTCTATTTTTGATGCTACGTAATTATTCACGCACTCTAAATTCAATAGTAATCGATTTAGTTGGAAATATTTCCTAATAAATAAATATCTATTAAAATATCTGTGCATCTCAAATTCAATAGTAACTTAGGACATGCAATAAACGCCAAACGTCAAGTATTGCGTACGCGTGGACGTCCGTATTCCAGACCAGTTGTCAAATTGTGTGAACTGCGCGAACTTCACTCTAATTAATTGTTTGAAAGTCCTCCAAGAGCCGAAATGACCTTCAAACGCCGAACACTGGAAACTCAAACACTACAAAAATTTATGACCTTGAATGTCTGTTATGGGACTGTCAAAGCAAACGTCTGGCCATAGTCTGGAGTTTGCCCGCGCAATGGACCCGTCTTAATGTTAACCACAGTTATTTTATGAAAATATTATAATTCGTACTATTCTTAGCCTACTTTCTGCAACCCATTCAAAATAATTTTTTCGACGATCTATTGATAAGCCAGCATTGCTAACAGAAAGAATACATTCATAAATTTTCTTTTTCGTATTCAATTTTTTCTCAATCTATTTAAAACTCTGTAGGTATAAGCACTCTACTCATTCTGTTTCGTTTGGACGAGTATTATTTACCTAATTTAAAAACGCTTTAACCTTTTTACATGAATTTTATTTAGTCTTTGACTTTTAAAATATTATATTACCCATGATGTACAATTCATAAATGTTTCTTCACACAGCAAACTTGTTTTGTGGCACCATTTTAATTGAAAAATTATTAAAACACTTAGCATTAATCACTTTATTCTTTAAAAAATGCTTACTTCATCGGGGTTTACTTAAAAATGTAACCCGCCTGTCCATTGATATCTTTAAGTCTATTGTTGTAATTAGTTTTAAGTAAACCCTGATGAAATAAGCATAACTTACTAAAATTGTTGATTTTTTAAACAATGAAAGTGGTTAAAACTAGTGAAAGTGGTTTTAAACAATGAAAGTGGTTAAAACTAAGTATTTTATTAATTTTCACGTACATTTATTCCAACTCATTTGATTTTAAAATGTGCAAAATGCAAAAAAAGGTGAATACGAATTTTATTTTATTTTATCTTTCGTGTTTTATTATATAACATTATTTCATATTTATTTAATCAGTTTTACATTACTGTATGCATTATAAACTTTTTGCATAATTTTCGATACCTCATTAGGGGTAGGTATTTCTATTTTACATTCTATTGAAAAGTTTTGCTGAGCGTAAAATCAAATAAAATATGATTATTACAAATGCAATTCATGACAGAATACCGTTCCAAAGAGTTGGAAGAAGATTTTCATTTTTTTCGCAGAGAGCAAAGCTATAAAACATCTACCAGTATAAGTTGTGTAGTTTTTTGTCTCTTATGTTTATTCTTCGGGAAACTTACAAATGAAAACATTTGCTTGCCTATTCATAGAAATGAAAAGGCCCAAGAAAACTACACATTAAATGAAGTACAAAAATAACCACGCAAGCATGAATAATTATTTTTTTTCATTCCTAGGGAATATTTTTTTCTACCAACATATTATATTATGATATTACATGGCATATTGTTTACTAGGTAGTTTAATGTTGCCATCAGTTTAATAGCAAGCTGATAAAATCTGTATATATCTGAGATAGGCAATTTGTAAAAAATAGTACTAACTTAAAATATAGGAAGTTAACTGTCCTTCAAAATATCACGAACAGCTGTCTAACTTTGGGTTCATGACGCAATCTCAAGGAGAGACAGATCATTCAATTCATGTTCCTAACAAAGAAACATTTGATAGGCTCTAATATTAAACCATCTTTTTTTTAAATATTTGTTTATGTGAATATGTAGAAGAGTCTCAAACGCTACCATCCGTCTGCCAGGGAGGCTTTGGGGTCCCCAATTGGGGTATTTGTGAGGCTGAAGTTAATGGGGAGGGGAAGGAGATGGAGAAAAGGAAGGTGGGGGAGTACCTGGCTATTCAAATCTGGTCACCAAACACATCTGAACCAATTTCAGGCGACATATCAATCCTGAATGGTGTTTTTTTATCATTAATTGCCATCTTCCGTGGAAGAGCGGCAAGATCTCTAATTCTATTCTCAATGGTCGCAGATTCAAAACGCGGCGTAAGCAAAAAGGTTTTTTAAAATACCTACTGAAACAATTTAAAATAGTTCTTTTCATAGTCGCATCTCCTTCCAGAGTGAAAGATTGTCTCAGTTATCACCCCAGTGAAAGACCATCACTCAAAATAGCGCATTTAGTGACTAAATAGATCTGGATATACTGGTAGGTACATCATTTGAATATTTGCTATTATAAAGACAAGCGTGACGTCGAAACTATCAGGAATATACTTAATAGGCATGATTGTTTTTTTTTAATACTTTAATAAATAAATTGTGCTGAAAACAAGTTATTACCTCCCAAAAGTACATCGGTATGTTTTTTTAATAGGAAGATTTAGTAAATAACCAATTTGGGAGGCGGGTATGGGTACCGCCGCCCCGGGAACATTTATTGAATAACCAACACCTCTGCCATAGGTCACCCCAAGTGGTTCGCTACGTTTGGTGACTTAGCATGGGTGCCCGAGTTCATGTGGTGAGGTTGGTTTAGGTCTCGGTGACGAATCTGTTTGCCCACCTACTGCGAAAGTGGTTGATGGAGTCCCTTTGACTTATCCACCCATACTCTCTCGGAACATCGCCTCGCACCGCAGTGGGAGGGATGGATTCATACGTCCGTTGCTCCTGGACACTGATCCCCAGATTCCTACCCACCCCCTATACCTTTTTCCTTCCCAGAACTTCCTCTTCTTCTTTTCCCTAAAAATACCCTCCATTCAGCATCCCCGAAGGTGAAATTGGCTCTGAGGGAATTCTTTTTTTTCTCAGGGCCACCTGTATGGAGCTAATGTAAAAAAATAGTAAGTTTTGTGACAGGGATTTATAAGATTGAGATGTTTTTTTACTGCTGGATGTCTTGTAACTAAATTGAAAAATACTGCTTTCAAACAGCTTACAATTTTATGCTTTCTATGTAATTGAAACACGCATATTTATTGTTGTTTTCAAATTGTTTTGTTAAAAATCACAAAAAATGTTCCGCGTTCCGTCGTGATCTGGGGTCAAGTCCCTGCCGTACTGCAACACTGTGACTAGACGGGTCCATTGCGCGGGCAAACTCCAGACTATGGCCAGACGTTTGATTTGACAGTCCCATAACACACATTCAATGTCATAAATTTTTGTAGTGTTTGAGTTTCCAGTGTTCGGCGTTTGAAGGTCATTTCGGCGCTTGGAGGACTTTCAAACAATTAATTAGGGTGAAGTTCGCGCAGTTCACACAATTTGACAACTGGTCTGGAATACGGACGTCCACGCGTACGCAATACTTGACGTTTGGCGTTTATCGCATGTCCTAAGTTATTATTGAATTTGAGATGCACAGATATTTTAATAGATATTTATTTATTAGGAAATATTTCCAACTCATATCGATTACTATTGAATTTAGAGTGCGTGAATAATTACGTAGCATCAAAAATAGAATAAATTTAAATTGGTCAATTTCTTTCGTGTCTCTGAAACCGATTTATAAATTAATAGACTTTATTTACAAGTGAGTTCACGAAAGAAATAATCATCCATTACGACAGTGTGTTTATTTAAAATCATAACTAATAATTTTAGGTCCGCGCAGTTGATAACCAAAAAAATTGACGTTTGACGTTTATCGTTTACGTAAATGTTAAAATGCGCTCGATGTGGAAAAGATGCTACACCAGGAAGAAAACACAGACATTTATTTATCAGGAAAGATTTCCGACAAATATCGATTAGGTATTGCACCAATAACATTATATAATAACGTCATTGTATTGCACGACCTAAAGTTACTATAATTTAGAGTGCGTAAACATTTACGTCAAAAACAGAATAATTATAAATATTTGATATTATATTATAATTTTATTATCAAATATTTTGATTATTATATTATATTTAGGTATAATAATATTTTAAACTCGTGATTATGCTCGCTCGTGGCACATGACCATAAAAGGCCATTCCGTTTTCCCCACACACGACCGCATCGCGTATCTTCTGTCAAAAAATGAATTCTCCCCCCCGCCGGCCCCCGCCTGCCTTCCCGCTTTACCAGAGATGGGATGTTTAAGTTTTGTTTTCCGCAGAACACGGGAAGCTCAAACACTACAAAAATTGTCAAACATTTATGACCTTCAATGTTTTGACCTTGACTATCAAAGCAAAAGTCTGGCGTTTTCCCGCCCAATGGACCCGACTTTAGAATGTAGACATTGTAGACGCTACGAACAGAGAACAGAGAGCAGAGAGTGGAGATCAGTGTACTGAGAGATGAGGCAATGCCCGAGTACAATTAACTCACCCAGCACCAAGGCCGCCTTCGTACAGGCTGAGGGCCTCACGTTTCTTTAACTGTTTGTTGTTTGTTGTTTGTGGCTTGTTGTTTGCCGGTAAGACTCATATAGTATTATTTAATAACAATAATCGTGATCTGGAAATAGTGTACAATGTACTATATAAGTGTATAAGTCGTGTGAGTGCTTACCTAGATACCTGCAGTTTACTGAATCTGTTTAGATATCTCTCACTAAGTCGAAAAAAAAACCTAAAATAAAGCGACATAAGTGAAGAAATCGTGTTCACAGATATACAGCGCGCGTTCCGGCGTATTGGGCAACAGGCCTAGAAATATGAACTTTCGGCGGGGTTATTTTAATTAATCCTGATAAATGTATTACTAGAATTTCAGATGTTTCTAAACGAATCTCTCAGAAAGTTGTTAATTCATTGTCTAGAAAAATATAATCTGGTGCTTACCGCTAAATTTAGGTTTAAAAACGTTTATACATTTTTCAAACCGTTTAACGTAAAATATTGTAATGGTAAGGTACTGTTTTTATTATTCTTAAATATAAATAACTTACTGCCGTGGGTATCGGTCGGATACAAAAGGTATTATAGTTACGAATTCGTCGAAATTAATTAAAATGTAAGCCTTGAGAAAACCCCCTTTATAAGAGTCTTATGCCGCTTTAAACCTATAAAATTCACTATATAATCATGAACATAAAAGAGGAATAAAGACCCTGCACTGCATGACTTCGAAATCCAAGTGATTGGTACAAGTGCAGTTCCAGATAATTGTTTTAGGCTACTTTGGCTTGATGGTGAAGACTGACCTCTTGATAACCAACCACCGATGGTGTCTCTGTTATGACTGCTCTACCTACGTCCCAGTGAAACATTTCCTCGGCAAGGAAGCCCTCGTGCTGGTCTCTTCACTGTCATCGCGCAGTAGGTCCTTGGATTATTATTTCATATGTAGTGGCTAAGTTTACCCTCTGTACGGTCAGTACCATTGCCGATACGAAACCGTGAGACAACGAGACGCACGAGACTCAGACGAGGCAAACAACCAATGCGATGGCATTAGAGCGGCTGTACGTACAGAGTATATATTTGTAAATAGAGCGAGTATGTCGCTCGAATTCTGCTCGTTTAATCTACAATACTTGTTAGTTACTGTTTTTGTGTTGCGTCTACGGCGTCCACGGCTGGTCCACTTTGCGCCGGGCGCCTATATCAATAGTAAACAAATTATATCTCTACAAAAGCAGGTTTCACATTATTTCAGATGAAATGATATGTTCGAAGAAAGCCTTGATAAAAATAACCTCTCTGCGTTTCAATCGCGTAATAAGTTTGTACCTCCCAAATTGATATTGGTACATCGTTTACGTGCCAAGATCTCTGTTTGTTGCTATCTTTAATCAATTAATTGTTTTGTATGAGTATTAATTCGCGTATTCTCATATTTCAAATCGGTGACAGTGCAATTATACCAATTTCACATTCATCCATAAAACTTGTATGTCTGTGAGTAGGGGATTCTTAAATCCGCAAATGTGATCATTTCCTGGCTAATTACAGTTCCATAGAAATCGTTGTGTCACCTTTACTCTCACGGTTAGAAATATGATATAAATAGTCTTAGAAAGAAAAAAATACCACGCTTTATATTCAAATATAAAAGTTTACCACAAAATAATTAAAATGTACGCCTTTATGAAACCAAGATTCCGTCAGCAATTAGAAAAAAAGTCTGAAACTTTGGGATTTTTTAATTAATTATTTTACACAAAACGTAATAAAAGTGAGACGACTCGTTTATAAAACACTTGACTAATAAAATATGAGTGTGTTTTTATTTTTGTTAGAAAATTTGAGTTAGAAAAAAAATGTGAGGTAATCCATTTTTAAATTTTTTTGTGTTTCCGTGCAAACATTTTATATTTTGTTTTCATTTCTTGCTAGAGCAATCCCGATGAGTTACAGAACTCATTTTAGAACGGGAAAACTTACAATTCATAAGTGGGAGGAAATAGTTACAATTTTACATAGGCATTTTGATATTTAAAATACAAGTAAATATAAGTAAAATTATAAAATTTGAAATCGTATTTCTCCACCTTTCAAAAACAGTTTTAATTTATCGGATGTGTTGAGAAATATTGCATTTCTTTGGATTTTATTGCGAAGCGGAATTTTTTCTTAAATGGTCCCGATGACTGAGGGGTTAAAGTTGATGAAGAATGCACGTAGAAGTAATGAAGAAATAGTTTTTTTCTTCTTCGTGACAATTTCTCGATGATTATGTTCGCTAGGAAGGTCGAACAAGCCTGTTACAGTTAAAATAATAGTAGATGTCTCACTAAACAGCCTCACTCGCCCTTTTGACTACAGCATTTTTCCTTTCCAATAAATCATCTTAATTAGAGTAATTGCATATTTCCCCTCAGGCGCACCTGTACACGAGCGATGTCGACCGCACATGTCTCGATTAATTGTCGAGAATAACACTACTTTAGTAAACATCCGAAAATGGGCATTCATGGTTAAATTTCTGTATATATTCATTTTATCGAGGATATTACAAATCTGTGACCCTGTTATGAACAAGAATGCATTATTATTGTAGAAGGTTGTGATTTACTGGGTCAAGAATAATAATAGAAGAGTCATTGATATCATTGTTATATAATATCCGGTGATATTATATATAATATACGAATATCCGGTGGTTTGTTTGTTAATTTGGTAAAATTTTAATTAATCACGGTACCTTTCTATATTTGAACACTAATGGTGGGTTTCTTCATTTACCGAGAATGCTAAATGCAATGCTAATTGTAAAAGTAAACGGTCAAATGCATAGAAAATTTTAAATTTTGATCGTTTACTTTTACAATTAGCAGCAAGTATTTTACATCGAATTCATTGAAAATATAGATCTCACAAAACGGCATCATGCATTATTGAAAAACTTTTCGTTTCTAACCCAGTAGGTACTTTCAACGAACTGTAATAAATTAGTCACTATTCCAACTAACCACCTTTAAAGCTAAAATGTCGTACTTTTCAGCTCAATTTATAAATGACGTTCCTAGATGTAAGACTTTATGCAAATTATACAATACTTAGTTTTAGTATAGTATATCAAACTCTATTGATAGCATACTCCTCGTATACGTGCCTGAAAACTTCAGCCGTAGTCGACAACACGATTTGTTCCAAATACCACATGGTGGAACAGATTTTCTAGCGGAGCATAGCATGGCAAGAGGGATGGTGCTACGGAATGAAATTACTAAAATGGTAAATTTATTTAATTACTTGCATTTTAAATAACCTTAAAACTATCTTCCCAAATGGAATGTTAACTTGAGTAATCTTGTTCTGTAAAAGATGATTTTGATTATTATTATTATGATTGGAGTGCAATATTTCTTTAAATACACCTATTTGTATGGTTTCATATTGCTTTCACACAAACAAAGAATTGAATTCCGTTAATTCTAAACTTAAACTTCAGGTCGCACATTTTACACCTGCGTTGTGCAAGCGGGTTCCCCACAGAGTGTCGGCGTCGGACATCTATTTCTTGATTGAATTAATGCATGAATGAAGCGGAATCTTGGAAGTCGAAATTAACCCGATTCCCGACATTCAATTGAGTTGAAACTCGGCAGATAGGCTCGTCATCGATGTCAATGCATTCTATCAATTTTGGTGACAATCACTCACACGCATGCGAACATATGCGCTTTTTCTGAAATTAAAGCATTTAAGAGCGTTTAACCAGCCAGCGGACGAAAATCCACATTTCGTCGAAAGTTGTTCTTACGATCGTGCAGGGCGGTTACAAAGAGAAAGATTAATTATTCTCCGTACCAGCTTTTTAAAATTATAACTCAATATCGAATTTATTTCAATCCAAATTAGCTTTAATTTATACCTTCATCCAAAAATGCTGAAAGGCGTGATGATAAAACTATTAAAATAATATACTTTTTGTAGTTATTTTTTGATTATAAGTATTTATCATTTTTCAATCATGTCTAAATTTAATAAGAATGTTAAAAAAATCTGAAATATATTTGTTTGTAAGTGCGCAACAAATACACAAATGGACCAATTTTCGTCGAGAAACACATGTACGTACATATTTTTTAATGATTTTATTGAAAATAAAATGAAAATTCTAAAACATGCGTTTGCTAGATAATGTATTGATTTATTTTACTGCATTATTATATTATTTGAAATGGGTGTGATATAATACAAAATATTTTTTGAAAATTTAACAAATCTGCCAACGACCTATGGAATAACCATATTATACTAAAAATTAAAAAAAAAATCTCAAAATTGATTAACAATCTTTCGAAATCCATTTATAATTTTTTGTGGAAAAGAGTCAATACGTCTAAAATCTGATTCGAAAATGACATATTTCTGGTTTTCTCTGGTAATGCCCTCTTAATAGATGTCGACCTTTCCACCTCTTGATTTGACCCGGTTTGTAGCGCGAATGATTCCTATCACTGGTTAGGAAGGTTCAAATTTCAATCAAAACAAAAACAAAAGTTTCTAAAGACATTTGATTGTTATTATAGGTATTATTATTTTCTTTTTTTTTAAGTATTACCTAAAAAATGTACCTATTTTTTTTAAATAGGTGCGTTGACTTCAACAATTCAGTCCTAAAGGAGCTGTCCAAATTTATTGACGTCGGAGACTCTGCTGCGTCCGCAAATATTTTCTGTTTTGATTATTCGGAATAGTGCAATTTTCAAATTCCATTTCTAGTGTGTGGCATTTAGTAACTGTGAGAGAAGAGTTGCTAAATGATAGGCCACACGAGGCAGGGGTACACAGAGGCGGGGGCAGGTGTTAGGTGGAAGGTGGCAAGAGACATGTGTGACAAGTTGTCCCGTAGACCTGTGGACAAAGTACAATGTAATAAAGGTTCATGCTACGCGTAAAGACAAGGACAACTACACTATTTGTGATCCAATACAGGGTGCGATGTTGGATACAATCTTGAATCAAAAGTTTTATTTTGAACGTTCTTGTTGAATATGCTGTACCCTTCCACATATTAGATACATATCGATCGTCCAGTTGATTAATCCGAAAAATTGAAAATTGAGTAAGGCTTTTAGTTTTATTTAAAAGTTTACCCCATTTCTGGTACAATGCTCAGATTACTCTTAAATCAACCGAATCAAGTATAATGGAGAAAAACTTGTATTGAATTAAAGAAAATGTTGACGTTGTCTAGGTCTAGCATCCGACACATCTGCCGGATGTGCCTTGATGATGGACACTGCAACGCTGTCTGAAATGTTGGCTAAAGAAGGAGGAAGCGCAACACGACATAACACCCCAAAAACAAATAACGAAAAGGCTTTTGGCTGTGAAAATCTAGAAACGTATATATTATACACCGATTCATGTAATGACATAATCTCAAAGAATCTCAATAATATTTTCATTTTTCATATTAACATACGAAGTATGGAACGAAATTGGGATGAATTAATTCTAAATTTAAACAACCTAAATAAAAAACCTGACATTATAATATTATCAGAAACTTTTACAAATGACGAATCACCCACTTATCATTTACCAGAATATAATTATGTTACAACCAAAAAAAACATAAATAAAAATAGTGGTCTCGTCATATTCATTCATGATAAATTTAGTATTGTCAAAATAACTGAACATCCTATACATCTAGTAAACTGTATTGAAATACAATTAAAACTCGACAAAACGAACTAACACATAATAGCTGTTTACAGAACACACGGTTCGAATATCTCGTCATTTATAAATGACTTTAAACACATACTGTCAAAATTTAGTAATAAACTTTGCTTTATTGCAGGAGACTTCAATATTAACATTAATGAAAACGTAGAAAATAATTTAAAAAATGAATATATTAATTGTATGACTGAATTTAACTTCATATCGTGTATTAATAATAATACGAGAGAAATAAAAAATCACACTCCATCTTGTTTAGACCATATATGGACTAATATAAATATTAAAGATATCGACAAAATGAAATCAATTGTTTGGAAAACGAATATAACTGACCACCGTGCATGCATACTTCTCTACGATAACAAAATTAAACCTAAAAAATTTAATCTAACAAAGACAAAATCCTACACAAATATGACTATTTTATCGAACAAACTAAGAAATGAACAATGGAACAACGTGTTAAATAGTTATGATACCGAAACTTGCTCAAAAAACTTTGAAAATATATTATCTCAACACATAAGAAATTCAACTACTGAAACAACAGTCCACATTAAACCAAAACTAAGAATTTTAAAGCCTTGGATAACACAAGGACTTATAATATCAATTAGAAACAAAGAAAAACTTTATAAAACAGCATTGAAAAATCCTCTAAATGAAAAAGCATGCACTTTTTACAAAAATTTTAAAAATAAATTAACAAACTGTATAAAAAAAAATAAAGAAGACTATTTCAAAAATAAAATACTTTCTACAGACAATAACAATAAACAAATATGGAAAACAGTCAACTTAGCCATGGATAACACTAAAAAAACACAAAAAATTAAATTCATTGAACATGAAAATAAAATCATAGATGCTAATATTCAACCTAAACAATGTGCAAACATCTTTAATTCTTTTTTTGCTAATGTGGGAAAAAATCTTGCGAAAAATATCAATAAATCTTTTAACATGAAAACACAAACGATGTAAATGTACACAATGAAAATGTACACAATCAAAATAATTTATCAAAATTTGAAAAAACCTCAGAAAGTGAAATTTTAAAAATAATAGAAGGCAAGAAAGGAGGTTCATCTCCCGGATTTGACCTTATTACAGTACATTTTCTAAAATCCATGAAAATTCATTTGGTAAAACCAATTACTCATTTGATAAACTTAAGTTTAACAGAAGGAATATTTCCGACAAACTATAAAAACACAATTATTTCACCTATTTATAAATCTGGAGATCCACAACAAGTAACTAACTATCGTCCAATTTGTCTAATCTCAAACATTGGAAAGATTTTTGAAAAAATTGTGAAAAACCAATTGGTCACTTTCCTAGAAAGTAATAAAATTCTTCACAAAAACCAGTTTGGTTTTATAAAGTCACTCTGCACACAAGATGCTATTGCTAATGTAACCTCATACATCAACGAATCATTGGATAAAGGTGAAAAATGTGCCGGTATATTTATTGATCTCAGAAAAGCCTTTGATAGTATATCCCATGAGATTCTACTAAAAAAACTGAACAATGTAGGTATAAAAGACAATGCGATTAAATGGATTTCGAACTACCTAAAAAATCGACCGCAAGTCGTAAAAATAAATCAAATTAATAGCGATAAAGAAATATCAGACTTTGGAATCCCGCAAGGTACAGTAATCGGACCAATCCTTTTCACCATATATGTTAATGACATTTTTTTTCAACCACTACATGGCCAAATTACTTCATATGCCGATGATACGGTACTAATAATTAGCGATAAAACTTGGGAAAAAGTAACATTTAAAGCCACCGAAGACATAAATATTTTAAAGAATTTCTTCGACGTAAATTTACTATCACTAAATAGTGATAAAACGTTTGTAATTGCATTTGCAATACACAAAAATGATACCCCTAAAAACATTGACATCATCATCCATGATAATTCCAAAACACATAGTAAAAACTATTGTATCCCAAACTGCACAATATTAAAAACAACAAACACAATCAAATATTTAGGAGTTATTATCGATAAAAATTTGAAATGGAAGAAACAAATTTGTCAAGTTGTAAAAAAAATTAGAAAATTGATTTATATATTTTTAAGAATCAGAAATTTTTTATCTATAAAAAACTTATATCTAATATATTACGTTTTGGTTCAATCAACTTTAAAATATGCTATCATTAGCTGGGGATCCGCATACAAAACTACTCTTTCCCCGATTGAAGTTGTGCAGAGGCTAATAATTAAAATTATATTAAAAAACCTTCTGACTACCCAACGGATCAATTATTTAAGGAATTCCAAGTACCTTCATTCAAAGATCTGTACAATAAAAATGCATTGATTCAAATTATAAAAGAAAAAGAAAAGTATCAATTTATAACTGAAAACCGTACAAGACATAAATATATTTTTTCATGCCCAAAATTAAACACTTCCTTCGCACAAAATTTTTATACTTATCAGGAAGACTTATTTTCAACCGACTACCGGATGAAATTAGAAAAATTAATGATAAAATCAAATTAATAAACACTGTTAAAAAATATTTTAAAGATAATCTCAAAAAAATAAAAATAAAAGTTTCCAACTAATCTAATCTCTAAAATAACTTATAACTCAGTTTCCTAGTGATACTCCATTCTTCAAATAAGTTAAATTTTGTTTTGTTTTTGACAACTAATTACAATAATTCTAGATACATTATCCAAATAATAGAATTGTTTGATAGTTGATAAATATTTATAATTACAATTACATTAAACCGAACTTACAACTTATTGTTTTTTTTTTTTTACATTCACATTGTAATTTAAGAACTTAAGATAAAATAAAGCATTTAAAAAATGTACACTACTCTTCCAGACACAAGCTAATGCTTCCATGGAAGAGTGGTATTAATTAAGATATTTGAACATGAATGTACACAAATTATTACATAATGTACATTTAACATTATATTTTATATGCTAAAATAAAAAAATAAAAAATAATTATTAATTAATCTATAGAAACAGTTTGTTATTAACAAGTTCTGCTATATAATATGTTTATAATAAACCGTTTTTTTCAAATCAAATCAAATCAAAAAATATTTATTGTAAAATAAAAATTACAAAAGGTGTAGCTTACGGGTAGACCCCATTTCTTCCAGCTAACCACATTTATTTAATTACAATGTTTATATAATATTATTTGTTTTATTATAATTACAATGAATATAATATAATATAATATTTTATTATAATTACAATTTTATAGATTGAATAATAATATTATTGAATATATAATATATTATTGAAGGAATAAAAAATAAAAAATTATAATAATTATAAAAAACACAAATACTTGAAGAAAAAAAAGATTTATGGTGAGCATTCGAATGTTTTCTTAATTGCCTCAAAACTTTGTATTTGGAGATGTCTGACTAATCAACTGGTTGATCGATGTGTCATATTACTATAAATATGCTGTATTCTAGATATGATCGGTGATTTTTAGGTCCAAAAGCATTACCGTGATATATTTTTGAGATATTATGCCGTGTTGCGCTGCCTTTTGCTTTAGGCAACGTTCCGGACGGTATCCATCATCATTGATATTACACATTTCTCTTTTGCGAAACGAAAACAAATTGTCTTCCCAACGCTTGCTCTACTGCTCCTGGCACTGATTTAATGATTTTGAAATAAATATAAATCACAAAAACTGCACCCTTTACGTAGAAACATTTTTCTCAGAACTTCTTTAGGCGAAGCAGTAACCTCGATACAACACTACAGACAGACCAAACCTGAAACGTTAAAAGGTTAAATCAGTCATTTATTTGGAAATTTCTGAGAAACAGTCCGCCCAGATTTTCACAATGATTTCTGGACGCCTAATTATATTTTTTTTTCCGCTGATCGATTTTACTCGACACTTAAAAAACATGTGGTTATTCCCGGCTCTGCGTGCGTTCAAACAAAGCGCTTGTTTTGAACGATATGAAACATGTCGATCGTCCAGTTGATTAGTCCGACATCTCCAAAAAATCTAAATTTGAATTGAGTGCATTTTGGGAACGTACCCATACTACGTGACCCTTTCAGGGGGGGGGGGGGCCTTCAAAATACCACGCTTGGTACAAATGAGCGGAGGGGGGCTTAGGTTTTTAGTCACCGGGGGGAGGAGTTAAAAATTGCAAAAAGTTGGTCACGTAGTATGGGTACATTCCCTTACGTGTAAAAGTATACCCTCTATGTCCGTGGTCGTCAAACTGCGGCCCGCGGGCCGCATGCGGCCCGCGACGGATATTTGTGCGGCCCGCACAAATATCTGGGTTTTCTTTTTAATTTTTTTTTCAAGTACAATTTATACTGTCCGTTTTTTTGCGGTCCGAACAAATATCTGCCGTTTTCTATTTTAATATATATTTTTTCGTGTACAATTATACTATCCGTTTTTTGCGGCCCGCACAAATATCTGTCGTTTTCTTTTTGACTATATTTTTTATCATATACGAGTACAATTATACTATAACCGTTTTTTTGCGGCCCGCACAAATATCTGCCGTTTTATTTTTAAATATATTTTTTTCGTGTACAATTATACTATCCGTTTTTTGCGGCCCGCACAAATATCTGTCGTTTTCTTTTTGACTATATTTTTTATCATATACGAGTACAATTATACTATAACCGTTTTTTTGCGGCCCGCACAAATATCTGCCGTTTTATTTTTAAATATATTTTTTTCATGTACAATTATAGTATCCGATTTTTTGCGGCCCGCACAAATATCTGTCGTTTTCTTTTTTACTAAATTTTTTATCATATACGAGTACAATTATACTATATCCGTTTTTTTGCGGCCCGCACAAATATCTGCCGTTTTCTTTGTAAATATATTTTTTTTCATGTACAATTATATTATCCGGTTTTTTGCGGCCCACAATATCTGCCGTTTTCTTTTAAAATATATTTTTTCACGTACAATTAAATATATTATCCGTTTTTTTACAATTAATTATATTGTCGTTTGAGACTTTCAGGGGGGCAGTAGAAGACCCAGAGAAAATTAGAGAGCGTGGAGATGACACGGTGAGGGTGTAGGAAGGTAAAAAAAATAAATTAAAAAAAAACAAAAAATCACGCTTATCACGTACCAATAAAGCAAAATAAACTTTAGTATTGGTTAATTTTTGTTATTGTATGTATTGTTATCATTTTTATCACGTTTGCGAAAATTCACACCTTTCGATAGTTTCCCGAAGTGGTTGAAAATTGAACTGAAAGATTCCATTACAGATACAAACAAATTATTTTTTTTATGTAATATTATGAATTTACGTGTATTATTATTATCAAGAATTGACATTATGTCATGAACACAAGAAGGAAGGAAGTAGCAACCCGGTGCTTAAATACAAAATAATTGATTTTGTAACTTGCTAAACAAAAGGGTACAACACCCCCCCCCCCCCCCCCCCCCCCGAAATCATAAGTCTGCGGCCCGCAGTGATACCTCACATTGTCCTATGTGGCCCTTGACCAGAAAAGTGTGACGACCGCTGCTCTATGTGGTACAATACTTAGATTATTCATAAACACCATCAAATCAATTATAATGCACCAAAACGTGTAGTGAAGTAAACAAAAAAATGTTGTCTGTGTTACTAGTAAGCAAAATTTCAAAATTACCTACTTATGTACCGGTCCGTTTTGCTCCCCGGTGTTATTAGCATATTTAATATGTGAAGCGGAGACATTTGTATTTAATATTTGATTTATAAAGAGCATTCGAAATTGCTTTCCTCAATATCTCAAAACTTTGTATTTGGAGATGTCTGACTAATCAACTAGACCATCCATATATCTCCAATAACTCATAGTAGAATTGGTATTGGAAGCTGAAAAGTTTGCTTCAACGTAAATATTCTTGTCAGAAAAAGCTGCGTACTTTTCACGACGCTAAAGCTCACAGTTCGCAACTGTTTAATGGGGCGCAAACAGATTTTCTGCTTTATAGTTAAGATTACATAAGTACTGGCCTACACTTGTTCAACCTTCACCGAAATAATAGTAAACACAGAAACCACCTTGACAATAACTCCGATAGTAAATAAATGGGCAAGATATTTTTATGGTTTGTTGTGCGCTACATTCTTTGGTGTTATTTATTGCATCACAAGTTCATCAGCCGATAGAATGTGGATGGAGGTCTTTTGTAAAAATATTTCATTTTTAATTTCCGGATATTATTTTGAATTTTTTTCTTGGAAAAAATAATTAAAAACTACTTTTTCTTTTTTTTTTTACAGTGAATACCGCACAAGAATCTCAACTGCTCCCGTCTGGAGCCAGTGAGACTATGGCATCCCCAATTGGGGTATGTTGTGAGGCTGAAGATAGTGGGGAGGGGAAGGAGGTTGGGAAGAGGAAGGTTGGGAAGTACCTGGCTATTCAGATCTGGTCACTAAACACGGCTAAGGCCATTTTCAAGCAACGTTTCAATTCTGAATGGTGGTCTTACACCAGGGCGATACTGATAGTATCTTCCACTCTGGAACATGCCGCAAATATACTATATATTATTTTAAATGAATTAATTGTGAAATAACACAAATTAATCAAATAAAATTTATTTGCACATGCCGGGTTCGAACCCGCGACCTCCGGATTGTGAGTCAAGAGTCTTACCCACTGTACTACGGAGGTCGTCGCTTTATGCTTGTAAGTTCAACTTTATGTCAAGTATCTTTTCTCGGAAGATTTTTCAATGTAAATGATTGTTTCAGGCTGACAATTACCCTTTGTCCTATGCATAAACATCTTGTCTTAAACGTTAGTTTAGAAATTAAAAATAATAATTAATATTTAACAAGTTAAAAGCATTTCACCAAAAAATGTAGACATAATTAGTCTCGACGCCACCTAGCGAGAGATTTTGTACTAACAATACCTCCCTCAAAAAAATAAAGTTGGTCGTTTTCAGGTGGAAAAATGTAATAATCAGTAATTGTTGAATGAAACACCTGTATATATTGAATTATTTGGGGGGTATTAAATAAGCCGCCATAGCTCAGTGGTCAGAGCATCCGACCGGCAATCAGAAGGACACGGGTTCATGTCCCGTTGGCGGCAAGTATCTTTTCTCGGAAGATTTTTCAATGTAAATGAGTGTTTCAGGCTGACAATTATTGCTTATAATAATTGTTATGTTAACCCACAATAGCACTGCTGGATGAGACTTCCAATATATTTATTGAAGTGAAAACTTATTATGCACCGTTGGGATTTGAGACGCGATGAAACGACAAGTAGCGACACTATAAAGAGACAAACACGTACATCTATAAGATTTAGCCTGCGAGAGAATGAGATAGTTTAATCGGTCTCCTCTTTTTGCGATGCTTCGTAGTCTCCCCACTCTTGTCTACTTTAGTTTTCTGAAGGTTTCACTTCTACCACGCGTGAATTGCACACTTTGTTTTTTATTTTTATAAAATCATGACAACCTTAATTTATATAGGAGCAACAACAGGTGAGCAACTTTAATGAGAGATTTATGTACGAGTTTTGGTCAAATGTAACACTTTATTTTTTCTAGATACCGAGAGCGAGTTTTTTATGTGATCATTGAAATCTGTGTATTAGTACTTGTTATAAATTCATTGCTTATATTATAACGATTTAAGTTTCAAAAGTATTATTAGTCCAGTTTTTATTAATACCTATTCCTCCCTCTTTTCTTCGTGTTTATTGTATCCTAACGTTTATTCAATTCTATTTAATCTGATCAAATATCAAATGCAATATTCTTTTGCCTGAACTTGAAATCTGTGTATTTTAACTCGTTATAAATTTATTTTTAGCTGACATTGTTTTATGTTTCAATTTTCAATGGTATTATTAATCCAGTTTTTCGTAAAACGAGTAGTACCTATTTCACAATCTTTTCTTCGTATTTATTGTACCTTAAAGTTCATTAAATTATATTTACCCTTTTTTAATACGCCTACTATTTAAATGCTACGTAAATGCCAAAATCAACTAGCGTTAATAAATAAATATTAATTAATTAATTCCATAACCAGGAATTAATTGTGAAGAGAGAGAGCAAGAGACCGCCGAAACTCACCGAGGGTTTTAGCCCCGATAATGATGAAGAAAAGCTGACAGAACGGCCAATCATCTTACTATTCTCAGACGTTTTTTAGGGGAAAAATACCTACAAAACAAGAGAAATAAGTGACATTTCGTATTTCTTGTAACTCCCTAGAGTTGGAGCTGGAGTCTGGGGGCAATGACCGGAGCAATGGCGGCAGCGGGCTGGCGGTTAGTCTGCGGAACATCTTACCAATCTCACGGGTTAGCGTTATTTGTCAGCTTTTTATAAGCAATAATGACTCGACTTGGCGCTTTTGGTATTGTGGATTATTTTTTACCCTGGATGTTGACTTCGCAAAGGTTCTTGTACTCCAAAGGTATCCAGACAGGGGAAAACTATAACGCCACATTAGCCATCCAACATGCAACAGTACCATAAAAATACCAATATAATTATTGTTCAATAAAAATTATTCTGTCAACATATTATGTTTATTTATTTTTTAAATAATTAACCACAACAGACTGGTCCTAATGAGAAAAAATTGAAATGTTAACAATAATACGATGTGAAGAAACAATAAACAATTGAAAACGACTATAAATTAGCGTTGAATGAAAATATTTACGGAGAAGTAGTAAAGAATGACTTGAAATTAACCCACAACTAAAATAACAGTATTTTGATGCCTAAATATTTACATTTTGCCATCAAAAGTTAAACGTGCAGAAATTATCAAGGTATTAGTTTTATTTGATAGATCGTACATCACGCCATCACAAATCATCTTTTGGCAATGAAATTGGACCTCCAATGTATTAGTTATATTTGCTAGATCGTACATCACGCCATCACAAATCATCTTTTGGCAATGAAATTGGACCTCCAATGTATTAGTTCTTGTTATGTTTATTTTTATATTGGCAATTTTTTTGTATATCTCGGGCAACAACTACGTAACAAGTTCTAGACATATTGTTTTGAAGAGTTTTATTTCACATGTAAATTTATTTGTATGTATCAATTAATTTGTATGTATCTGCTACCACTTTCGACACATTCGTCTCATTCACTAGAAATCTTAAAACTAACTTAATTAAAATACTAACTTAAGAAATGATTGTGATAATGAACATGAAGCTGTTCTAAACAAAATTTTGGCGATCTATGTAAGAACGTTACATGATAGAACCTACTCCTAAAAATACTTGACACATTTATGATGCGTCAAAAAAACATGAATACTACTTCTGAGCCCAAATTCGCAGACCTTCGCCTGTCTGCCGTCAATGGCAGTACATTTCTCATAAACCGGTTGTTGGTGTTTTGCGAGACACGATTTACGTTATTCGGCCTGTTGTTGTTTCTCCACGCACCGTACTGCCCATTTCCTTTATACAAATATTTCGGTATGAGATCATGATTTACGACACCACATACAAAGTTTTACAAATGATTTTGTGAACCTATTTTGAATAATATATTTCCTCGCGGATTTACATAAATTTGTTTACACCACACAGTATACAGCAATGAGGCGGTCGAAATATCATACATTATACATATTGCGATATTTAAATCTAAATCGTTAGGCAACTTCACAGGGCTAATTTACTGTTTTCTTCTTATAACTTACTTTACTATTTATTTCAAGCCAAGCCTTATAATTTGAAAGGGAAATTTTGGAAATTATACCAAATTCGCTACACATCAAAATTACTGAATAACTAAATTATATTCATCGAGAAACCTGAAATACATTACTCGTGGAGCAATACAACCCACTGATTTCACCGAAATCTTACGATCTTACAGTGTGCTTTAGACCATACGACTGAAGTAAAACTTCACTTATATCTCCCTCTTATTCTTTTCCTCCTCATCCTCATCCTCATCCTCATCCTCATCCTCATCCTCATCCTCATCCTCATCCTCATCCTCATCCTCATCCTCATCCTCATCCTCATCCTCATCCTCATCCTCATCCTCATCCTCATCCTCATCCTCATCCTCATCCTCATCCTCATCCTCATCCTCATCCTCATCCTCATCCTTATCCAGCTTACTAACCAAGTCAAGTGTAAAGGCCCGACCGTTCGCCTCGCCCGATCTCCGTTCGCATCGATCACCGTTCGCATCGATCACCGTTCGCATCGATTACCGTTCGCATCACACTTTTCGTAACGCATTCACCAGCTTACCCCGCAAGTCGAGCGTGCGTAAAGAAGTTTTACTTCAAAAACTTTAACTAATTTTTTCTTTGAAACAACATCCTTTGGCAACAATTTATGTATATCTCATTCCATAATGGAAGTCCTAAAAAGAATAAACAAATTTATGATCTATAAAATACGATATCATAAATTATGATCGACTAGAGACCCATTTCACCGCAGCGACAATTAGTATTGCGGCAGGTCGTGCCCCGCAAACCTGCTATCAACAAAGTAGGGCACATTTATCGGCTCCAATTGCATTCATCTTATTCTCATGGAAGCATAAAGCATGAAGTACGAGTACTCCATATACGCAATGAGTAGGAATGTAGGTGCTGTGCGGATAATGGTACTGGTACTGTTCGCACGGTCTGGGAACTGTCATCTGACAAGTCACGAATATCAGTGGGCAGTGGGAACAGAGCGGTACCGCGGTGATGCAGTGGTGCAGCGAAAAACTTTACCAGATCCGGTCACTTTCGATTCCCCACTTTTTTCTATCACAGTGATTTTAATCATCATAAATATGTCCTATGCTTTATTTTTCATTCTGAATGTGATAGCCGTGGTAGCTCCAAAAATTCTTAAAAGACAGGAAAAAGTTTTCAAAAATTAATTTTGTAAATGTTGTCTTTGTTCTCAGATTCCTGGCAATCTGGTGGCCCCTCAAGTGCCAGATCACCAAGCGCCGCGCCAGATTCATGATATTCGTCATCTGGGTCATCGCCCTCACCACCACTATCCCCTGGGCTCTCTACTTCGATCTGGTGGTCATTTTTAAAGATTCTCCGGAGACTAAGCTTTGCCTGGAAGTCTGGCCCGAGCACCTCAACGGCTCCCTGTACTTTCTTATCGCCAACTTCCTTTTCTGCTACATCCTGCCCATGATTCTCATCTCCATGTGCTACGTGCTGATCTGGATCAAGGTGTGGAGGAGAACCATTCCATCAGATACAAAGGACGCACAGATGGAGCGCATGCAGCAGAAGTCCAAAGTCAAGGTGGTCAAGATGCTCGTCGCCGTTGTGATCCTTTTCGTGCTGTCTTGGTTGCCGTTGTACGTCATCTTCGCGAGGATCAAGTTCGGCGGAGAGATAGAAATGTGGGAGGAAGAGATCCTTCCCATCGCCACCCCCATAGCGCAGTGGTTAGGAGCTTCCAACTCCTGCATCAACCCCATCCTGTACGCGTTCTTCAACAAGAAGTATCGGCGTGGGTTTGTCGCCATTATCAAGAGCAAAAAGTGCTGCGGCAGGCTGCGGTACTACGAGACCGTGGCTCTCATGTCGTCCAGCACTAGCATGAGGAAGTCCTCGCACTACCACCAGCGCCGCTCCCCGCCGGCCCAGGACGGCACAGCCGTGTCCTTCATATACAATAACACGGGAGTTTAGAGGACACGGAGCTCCGCTGGTGAAGCGGTCGGGAGACATCAGGAGCAGCAGCTGGTGCAGGCGGGGGCGCTCCGCAGCGCCTTGCGTCTTAGTCCGCCCCTCCGTGGGCGGGGGCGGGGACGGGAGTCAGAAGCAGTCGCCAGTCGCCAGTCGCCAGTCGCCAGTAGTCATTATCAGCGAGTTATCCGCTGTCAGTAGGGAACAAGAAACTTGTAGTCTATCCGGAGGAGTCAAGTCGCTCGGTGCTTCGTATCGGCGCACAGAGCTTGAGCTTTTATAGAAATGTATTATAATCTGTACACCCGCTATAGCAGTCCCTAGGAGCCAAAAACGTTATTGGCTTATTTTCTTGCGAGGAAATCGTTAGAATTTTTCCGGCTAATAGTCATGATTCCTAGAAGAGTAATTTTCTATTAACTACATAAAAATGGTTTTTGGGCATTGCATTTCAGAAGCGCTCTGCTAATGAACATAATTGGTGGAAAATTTCAAACAATCGTGATATAAATTTTATAATATTTGATAGAAATTTAATTTGCACTTTCGGTGTTCATAGAAAATAGTATCGCTCAAATAATTTTTACTTTGTTTGAAATGTTAGATGTTGTCAAGTCCCGCTATTTTTAGAGAAAAGCGATTGTTAATTTTTTGTGTACATTTCTGTCCATCTTTTAAAGTCGTGTTTTATAGTAAAAAAGTACAATATAGATTAACAGACTACTTATAGGTACCTTCAACCTGAATGTCAAATAACCATCCTGATAAAAGTATCATTTATTTATTTACTTAATACAATAACTTTACATAATTTAAAACATTATTTGATGATGTGAACCTCACCGGGGGCTTTACCAGTGTTGAGGCCCCCTGCATTAGAAGTTTTATCCCTCTTATTTCTCCAAAATGTATGAAAAACTGCAATATCGTTGTTAAGTACACTTCAGCTGCAAAAGTAATGTTTGTATGTTTACTACACCCTTTACGAAGACATAACTTATATTGCGATTGGAAGATGTCTGTGCTAACAACTTTGCGTTAGAGTTCAGTGGTTTCCTCGAGCGTGATTCAAATTTTACTTGCGCAAACGTTCAATCCCCCATCCTCCTAGTAAATACAATTATTCGATGTGGACTTCTCCCCATTTTCTGTGGATGATCACAATTAATAGTTTTCCCCTCGCAATAGAAACATTTGCACTATACCAGTGTTCGTTTGCTCCATCCTCGGTTCTGCCTAGTAATAAATCATTTATTATGACTCTCAATTATAATAAAACTACCCTCTATTGCTACGACGAGTATTGCTGTCATATGATACTCTGTCGGTTTTAAAATAATAATGTTTTTTTTTTAAGACGCTTCTTGCTTACGCATATAATAACTCGAGAGGTTCCACAATGTACGTTGATGGTACGTTAGATAACTGTCCTTTACTAAGAAGCAAAAACATAAAATTTGTACAATGGCAATGCTATTCGAACAAACTAACAAAACAATTTATCTAATTTGCTAGTATTATAGTTATTACAGTTCGTGAAATATACGTAAGACAAAAATAGTCTCTCAGTTATGAAACGCATTATGTCACGTGATGATTCGAACGTATAAAATGAAATTTAAAAACTCCATTGCTTGTAATTGGCATTACGTTGCCAGCAGAAAATAGTTGCATTGAGCGAGAATTCCAGATAAGTTCCATGTTGACAGAGCTCACAGTTCGCGAGTTTTAGTGAGAAAAACAAACATATTTTCTGCTATATAATGATAAACATTTAAATCCTATAATAACGATACATGTAACAAATAAATATGATTTAATTCTACGATAGCATTACCTGTATAATATTTTTCGCTGCGTGGCGATAGCCCCTCCAGCTGTTACCTGCACAAACACAAATGTTTACATTATTAGTTACAAACAATTACCATTAAATTAACATTATAATACGATAACGATAGGATGGACAATTCGGGCACTTACTCTGGAATTCTGAAATCATTTTAATAATTGATACGATATTTTATACAAACTATGCATAAAGCATTTATTTATTGTCAATGTTTAATGTTTATAATACTATCTTACAAAAGAGGTAAATATTTCTTATACCTATAACACGTAGCATTTAGAAAATAATTATTTAAATTTTGTGTGAGTGAAGTCAATTCCTGTTTTTGATTTTGAAATGTTTGGGTGTTTAGAAATATTACGAAATGACATTGTGTTAGACAAATAAATCACATATTTTTTAGAAGGAAATATACACTTAGATATACATTTAATCATTCCTCTATCATATTTTAATATTGAATTATAAGTATATTTGTATGTTTATCGATGGAAATTGTTTCTGAAACAGCAAAATTATTGTATTTTTACACAAGTTCTATGGAAATATTCACTGCCTACTTATTGCGTAATTTATTTTTAAAATATTACCTAAACATTGCTATTACATAATATTATATAATGTGTACCTGCTTTATTCATTAATTTGATTAGCGGAATTTATTGAATTTCGTTGATCAAAAATATAATTATGAATTTCATTGATCATAAATATAATTATGAATTTCATTGATCAAAAATATAATTATGAATTTTATTGACCAAAAATATAAAAACGAATTTCATTGATGAAAAATATAATTATGAATTTCAATGATGTAAAATGTAATTATGAATTTCATTGATCAACAATATAATTATGAATTTCATTGATGAAAAACATAATTATGAATGTCATTGATCAAAAATATAATTATGATTTACGTTGATCAAAAATATAATTATGAATGAAAAGTTTGTCTTTGATGTTCGAATGTAGATATACGTGTAAAATTTATTTTATTCCTTTATCGTTCTGAACACATGAATGCTAGTAGGTACGTACATACTTTATGTAAATAATGTTAGCAAAAAAAACTTGTCTTAAATATAGTAAATGTAGTTACCCATTAGATATTCCAAGAGGAGTGATTTTTTCCTGTATTTGCGGTGGTCAAAATTTTTATCCTTAACCATTGAAAAAATTTACTTATTCTACAAATTTAATACTTACCTGTTCATGGTTATGTAAAGGTGAGCAAACTGGCCAGTGGAAATAAATTCCAAGGTTACAGTTGGAATCAATTTTAACTCGTTGTATGGAAGTTTGAATAAATTAATAAAACGTTTATCGATCTGGAAAAGGGTGAGCTGAGGAAAGGTAGTGATTTGATGAAGGTTGGCGAGAATTTGAATTAGCATGTAATATTTAAAAAAACGTTTTTTAAATGAAAAAATGTGACAGGGGGAAATTAAAGCGGGTGTGAGTTAACGTAATCTACTTGTTGCTAAAGCACGCGGAAGCTACTTTTGGATGTTTTTAAATAAAAAGATTTAATATTCAAACAGATTAACTTTTATAAAGCACTTAAATTTACAAAAGCGAAGATATCAGAAAGGCCTGAAGACACTGAGGTTAGAAGTATGTACAAAGTACGATATTATTACGACGCTCGAGATCGGTTTCAAAACCGCTCTGTCATTCAGAAGCGCAGTTACAGTGTGTCGACTAAGCGAAAATTGCCAGTATTTAAAATCAAATAAAGAGTAGTTAAAAATAATAATTAATTGTTTTGTGAACTTGATTAATAAATCAGACATTGGAACGAACGTAATCGGTGTGACCCTCAAATTTGAGCAAATTCCTTATAACATGGTAAATTCCTTATAGGTAACAAACAATCGGTTTCGGTTTTAAGCATTTGAGGTCAGGAAACAACTTTATGAACGTAAACTAAAACCACATTATATAAAAATAATTATTAATAATTTACAATGCATTTCTTCTTCTCAATTACCAAAAATATATAAATTAATTACTTGCGAAATGATCGATTTGTTTTATATATGTTTATTTTTTTAGTTTGTAAAACCCAACCTTCTTTAACATATTATTTTCTTTAATTTCGTAGGATGTACGTTTAATTTTTAGAATTAGGTAAACTCATGAAAAATAATAATAATCGTGGGTGTGTATAAATTAGTATATCACACATTACATTTTATTTTGCAATTCTGGTTCACGAGGCTTATTTATGTGTTAGAAATAGAATGTGTCTAGTTGTAATACCTAGTTATCAAATTATTATTTATCTGTTGAATAGCGCAGGCCCAGGTACTAGGTAAATACTTGTATAGAACAAAATTATATGCCTTCGCATATTTTTATTTTGTATTTAACTTGAGAACATTGTAATAATACGGCATTATAAATAATATTAAATACGTGTTTGTTATCTACAAATAGGACAGTTTCATATTATTCAGCATTTAATAATGATCATAAATATATTTTAACTTGGAGTAAATTTATATAAAGTTTTCAAATATTTGAATAAAGTTATTAATCTTCAAAACATAAGTGCTAGAAAAACACAGTAAAAACAGTAGGTAAGTTACGGGGTTAAATGAAATTATATTTGTTTTTGGTTGTTAATAATTGGTTTCAAAATGTAAAATAAACATGGAACGCAATGCATTTTAATTTTTTTTAATCAAAACATTAAAATTGTTACAACTAACATTTTGGCATTTAAAGCTCATTGAAAGATTTTTTAACAATTGAGAATAGTATTAATATCAACGTCATTTTTTTAATTTTCAAATAAATAAAATTTGAATAAGAAGATGATACTAACAAAACTAAACAAAACATTAAATAGAAAAATAAAAAGGCAACGGTCGCCTCTGGGACAGGAACCCGGGGGTTCCATCACAACTCAGAATAACTAAACTCAACACCTCTTTGAAAAAGCATTAATAGTTATGTAAATAGACCATAATATAACCTTTAATATATTTTTTCATCACTTTTGGCCACTGGTTGAAAGGAAAGGGAAGTGTTGAGTTGAATTCATTCTGAATTGTCCGGTCGTCGAACTCAGGATCTCTTGTCTTACCGGGACTCAGAGTTCGGATTTTTTAAAAATTATTTTTTTATTTTTCTGTGTATTCATTCTTCTGTTTTATATTTCAATTTATTAGGTTAGATTAGCTTCTACATCAAGATATATTATATTGATGGGTATGACCTTCAAAAGTTATTCTAATGAAAATAAAATTAAAATAATTATTCAACCATCGTACCAACCGACTTTGAAGTTAAAACATAAGTATATTTTGCAAGGTACGTGCATAATGATATTATTATCGTAATAAGTCAGTAAAATGTAACAATCACAAGAGACCATCGGTTAACATGATTTGAACGCCTGGATTTTCCATAAGCCCCCCCCCCCCCCCTCCCCGGCTTCTATCTTCTCTTGAACAGTCTAAGAGCGAAAACGTAGAAACAAAATGTTTTATTGGATCAATCTTCAAGAAAAACGGATCAGAACGAGTGAAATATATTTATAGCAATAGATTAGTGGTTTAGGGCATTCGCTGGGTTAACAAAAGACCCCAGTGTTTATATCCCCGCACTGGCAATAACCACTTTTCTAACGCCTGCAATTTGAAACGGACTACCGTTTAATAAAATACGATTTAATAATTTACGAAAATACGTAATATTTCTTACAAAAAATTAAATAGAGTTTAATTACTAACGTACCACGTATCAGTTACCACCCCTCTGAATAAAATCTATTTTGACCAATGTAAGAAAATATTTACAAAAATTGAAAGAAAAATCGAAGTATTATACGTATCTACATTTAAACAATAAATTATTTTGACAAGCATTTAACCATTTTAGTATACTTGCTGCTATAGTAATGGCAATAATGGCATTAATTAGTGCCAATGCTTTAAAATCTTGGATGTACCTAACATATCTTAAAAGGGCAATATTTATACTTTTTTTTTATATTGGAAAAAAGGTAAGGCATTCCATTACTTATTTTCAGAACCACCCATTTTTTATTACACGAAACCATGTTCGGCTTATTAAATAAGGAACCTATTCCCATCACAAAATGATTTTGAAAGAAATCCTTGAAATACATGTATCTAGCGCCTAATTGCGATTACCTTGTATATTGGAAAAAAGGTAAGGCATTCCATTACTTATTTTCAGAACCACCCATTTTTTATTACACGAAACCATGTTCGGCTTATTAAATAAGGAACCTATTCCCATCACAAAATGATTTTGAAAGAAATCCTTGAAATACATGTATCTAGCGCCTAATTGCGATTACCTTGTATATTGGAAAAAAGGTAAGGCATTCCATTACTTATTTTCAGAACCACCCATTTTTTATTACACGAAACCATGTTCGGCTTATTAAATAAGGAACCTATTCCCATCACAAAATGATTTTGAAAGAAATCCTTGAAATACATGTATCTAGCGCCTAATTGCGATTACCTTGTATATTGGAAAAAAGGTAAGGCATTCCATTACTTATTTTCAGAACCACCCATTTTTTATTACACGAAACCATGTTCGGCTTATTAAATAAGGAACCTATTCCCATCACAAAATGATTTTGAAAGAAATCCTTGAAATACATGTATCTAGCGCCTAATTGCGATTACCTTGTATATTGGAAAAAAGGTAAGGCATTCCATTACTTATTTTCAGAACCACCCATTTTTTATTACACGAAACCATGTTCGGCTTATTAAATAAGGAACCTATTCCCATCACAAAATGATTTTGAAAGAAATCCTTGAAATACATGTATCTAGCGCCTAATTGCGATTACCTTGTATATTGGAAAAAAGGTAAGGCATTCCATTACTTATTTTCAGAACCACCCATTTTTTATTACACGAAACCATGTTCGGCTTATTAAATAAGGAACCTATTCCCATCACAAAATGATTTTGAAAGAAATCCTTGAAATACATGTATCTAGCGCCTAATTGCGATTACCTTGTATATTGGAAAAAAGGTAAGGCATTCCATTACTTATTTTCAGAACCACCCATTTTTTATTACACGAAACCATGTTCGGCTTATTAAATAAGGAACCTATTCCCATCACAAAATGATTTTGAAAGAAATCCTTGAAATACATGTATCTAGCGCCTAATTGCGATTACCTTGTATATTGGAAAAAAGGTAAGGCATTCCATTACTTATTTTCAGAACCACCCATTTTTTATTACACGAAACCATGTTCGGCTTATTAAATAAGGAACCTATTCCCATCACAAAATGATTTTGAAAGAAATCCTTGAAATACATGTATCTAGCGCCTAATTGCGATTACCTTGTATATTGGAAAAAAGGTAAGGCATTCCATTACTTATTTTCAGAACCACCCATTTTTTATTACACGAAACCATGTTCGGCTTATTAAATAAGGAACCTATTCCCATCACAAAATGATTTTGAAAGAAATCCTTGAAATACATGTATCTAGCGCCTAATTGCGATTACCTTGTATATTGGAAAAAAGGTAAGGCATTCCATTACTTATTTTCAGAACCACCCATTTTTTATTACACGAAACCATGTTCGGCTTATTAAATAAGGAACCTATTCCCATCACAAAATGATTTTGAAAGAAATCCTTGAAATACATGTATCTAGCGCCTAATTGCGATTACCTTGTATATTGGAAAAAAGGTAAGGCATTCCATTACTTATTTTCAGAACCACCCATTTTTTATTACACGAAACCATGTTCGGCTTATTAAATAAGGAACCTATTCCCATCACAAAATGATTTTGAAAGAAATCCTTGAAATACATGTATCTAGCGCCTCATTGCGATTACCTTGTATATTGGAACAAAACCCACAATCAAAAGAAGTAAATAATGGTCATTAATCGAGTACTGGTTAAGAGGAAACCTGGTCGCCGAGAAATTTGAACATTAGGTATTTTACCAACTGTCACTATCACTTTTACTCCTCGAATACTGATTGAAACCAACAACGGCACCTCAGGTAGATAACACCTATGTAAATAAAATCTTCAAAATCGAGGTTTTGCATTCTTCATTTTTCTTCTCCAAAACTGGATCGATTTTAATTTTTTTTTACTAACTCTGTAAGAAGACAATATTCTATGTCTGCAGGTTTTGCTTTTTGAAAAAAATACTGTCTAGTTTGTATACTGAACGACAGTTGATTGCGTTCAAATCGGACAAGTTTAACGACTGTTAGAGGGTCCTAACTCCGGGTAGAAACACGTCGAACGCGAGTTTCCGATTCGGCGCCGGCGCATGAGCGGCCGACTGGCGCAAGGGCGCCGACAAGAATATTTGTATGTAAACGTACGAAATCGCATATAGCGAAGCCAGATTCAGATGTCAACAACTCGGTACAAACTGCCGCCTGTGGGCGCGGGCGCTGGGAACCGGTAATCTGAAATACGAAACCCGAGTTTTACGTGTTTCTACCCTATGAGAAGTGACTTAACTTACCGACATGCTGGTGGTCGATATCTATAATATATTTAAAAAAATAATTGCAGTTGTCTTAAAATCCAAAGAGGAAATCAGGTAATTCGTTTGTACCTATTTTCCTATCAAATGTACTCTTAAGTCAGTACATTTGATAGGAATCGAGGAATCTATAAACATGGGTATCAACTCAATCTAATTAGTAATCACATTGTAGAAGAAATAGAGTACCAGTAGTAAACATTATTAGCATTCACCAGGACACATTCATTCACAGGATACTGGTAATGTAAAAATGAATGCTTAGATGTTATCGGCATGTTCCTCTCGGAATAAAAATAATATAATTACTTTAACTGATTTTCAAGAATATTCCAGCAATATATGTAATAAATTTCACATTGCATGGCCCAATAATATCTTCATAAACAAATGTGTACCTATTACACATGTCCGAGCCATAGTTTTTGATTAACAAAGAGAAAAAAAGTTTAAAAATATAACAATGTAAAACATAAAAGGTAAGTTTATACCATAAAAATACATGATAAGACATGCAATCTTCAAAAGCTGACTGGTCACGGTTTTATACTAAACGAGTAGAAAATAAAAGTGTCGTTTTTATCAATCTGTTTGATAAACACACAGGATTTTTTTTTATAAGTCTCTCAAAATTAAATTAGGAATTTTATCCATGATGTCATGCGGCAGGCCGATACCAATTTTACTTATTTGCATTTAAAAAAAATAAAAGACAGAGATTAAATTATCGTAAGTCACACTTGATTTTAAGCACCCATACAAATAATGCGTCACTGAAAAAAGGCAAACTTAAACCTGCTAATGGAGAAACCTTTGATTATTTTTTTGTCACATTAGATCTATAAGTTTAATTAATCCCCTTTACACGCTCGTAAAGATAAATACGTTTTCTTTATAATTTCGAACACTATATTATTATGATAATGTATAACTAACTTACCTTGTGTACATTGAAAAATATAAATTTAATATTAATGTTATGTGTATTCCACAAAAAACAATAACATTATTTATTGTGCATTCATTCGAAACACTATGGATTGAACCTTTTGCCAAGACCCTGAAGAACCTCACCCTCCTAATATTAATGTAAATTTTTTGATAATTCTCTTAATACAATAGTTAAAACACAACGATAATGCTTTTATCCATATATCACATCATCCATTGATGTGTGCAAGTAATACCAATACCCACCCTCTTATCGTGTTCAACAAAGTATTACTGAGCTTACAAACCCTTTTTACTTTATAGTAGTTGATTGATTTAAGCGCACAAACTGCAAAAACAATAAGTTAAATAAGTTGTCTACTTAGTTGATATCAATTAAATGATACGAAAGATGTTGATAATTGTTTTATTTGAAATAGAAATCGCAACTGAAATGCGTACTCGATGTATAAACTGTTAATTTTACAATGAAATAAATTATCATTTTGAAATCTTACAAATCTTTTCACTTTATCGCAACCACACCAATTTGAACCTTTCCCTTTCCCATGTTTCTTGAAACATTTCCCTTTAATATTCCCTTTGGAATTCTTCTTTGTTTGAAGAGGGTGTAAGAAACGCACCACGACACAACACCGCTAAATCATCAACCAGAAGAACATATTTTTATAAGAACATAAGTAGGTTCTAAATAAATAAATACGTCCATTTATTTATTTATGGAACATAAAATGTCTGAATACTACTTGTAATTTAATATATCGATGTTGGAAAGGAAAAATGGTTAAAACGCCATACAGCTAAAATGAAGCTATATTGTTTAATTTCCCACATGCTCTGGGGAATCCTACAAACTTGGTTTGATGAACACAAATACAAACAAACAAGTTTGCTTATTGTGTAGGTTCATCTTTAATTTCACAACTGTGTGGCGTTTTAGCCATTTTCCATTCCAGCTTCGATATGAAAGAGATTGACCGAAAACAGACCGATTATTATTGACTTATGTATAAAGATTTAACGTCAGGTACGCCTCATACGTCATACAATACATATGTCCGGTAATGTTGTATTGTCGTGTAAACCAGCTTAAGCGTCCGAGTGGTTAAACTTTCAGTAGGTACCTACCACCATTAAATAAATCAACAAAATAAAAATTATCATTGTAAACGTTTCCACAAATGTATTGTTATCAAAAAAATGCACTTATTTAAAAATCTTTTAGCGGATATATATACAATTATTGTTAACAGGTAAGTAGGTGCCTACTTACAGTACTTACTTACGGAATATCGTTTATTCAAAGGGTGATCAAAAATCACGCTTCTCGATAGACGATTTATCGAAAATAAGAATATTTGGGTACCTATTTATCTTTTAATAAGTAAGTAAGTACTGTAAGTAGGTGGGTAAGTACCCACCTACTTACCTGTTAACAATAATTGTATGTATCTGAAAATAACTCTACCAACGGGGATGCTGAAAAAATTTATTAATGTAAGTTAAGATTTTTAAATAAGTAAATTATGTGAGTAGATCTGCCAGATGATAGGCAAAAGCATAAATGAGTAAAGACGGTGGAAGAAGGATCCAATTTATGCAAATCAATTTGGTCGGGAAGAAAACTTCCCATTAAGGTCAAGTATTACGTAAAATTCTGGTGAATTAAAAAAGCAAATCCCCTCCAGATGAGTGCCACTTCTCGGCAGGAAGCGGGAAGCAGGAAGTCGCGGCAGGAAAAGGCCATTAAACAGCGTGAGGAATCATCAGGAAGTCCCAATTGCTTATCTACCCATTCTTTAAAAAAATATGGTGTCAGATATGATTTGAGGTTTTCACGAACAAAATCATTATCGTGATTATTTTTTCCTTCTTATTTAGGCAGATTTTCGGAAAAATTTGTAGCTGAAGTCCTGGGAAGACCCAAAACGCATCGAGTACGCCAATTAAAAAACCATGTTTGTAATCAAAAGGTTTATCAAATAACTAGTACGGATATGAGTTCATTTATTTATTTTTGCTCTAAATTACAAAATACAGGCCATTAAATATTTTATTGTTTCATGATTTTAGAGGTAACTTGGACAATCATTTGTGAGTAAATTAAATAATTTAAATGAATAATTTTAGTATGTTTATAGTAAAAATATGACAAAATATATAATAATAATAATGATAGAGAAAATAATAATTCAAATTTAGAGAAAATGATTAAGGTAGTTAAAAAATTTTCAGATGATATTAAAATGACTTTTGGTTTAGATAAATGTAGAACGATCCATATAGAGAAAGGCAAAATTGTAGGTGGAGACGAGGGTACATTTAGAAATTTCAAAATTAAAAGTATGAAAGGGGATGAGGTTTATAAATATTAAGGATACCCGCAATCGAATAGATTAGATCATACTAGTATTAAAAATGATATTAGGATTAAATTTTAATCTAGGATCAGAAAAATTTTAAAATGCAATCTATCTGCTAAAAATTTAGTAAAAACAATTTAGTAAAATACTTGGGCAATACCTCTATTAACGTACTCATTTGGCATAATTAAATGGTCCAATTTAGATTTAGATAGTTTAGAACGATTAATTAGAACTACGTTAACAAAGTTTAATTGCCATCATCCAAATTCAGCTATAGAACGAATTAATTTACCTAGAAATTTAGGAGGTAGAGGTTTTTTTTTTTTTTACAGTGAATACCGCACAAGAATCTCAACGGCTCCCGTCTGGAGCCAGTGAGACTATGGCATCCCCAATTGGGGTATGTTGTGAGGCTGAAGGTAGTGGGGAGGGGAAGGAGGTGGGGAAGAGGAAGGTTGTAAAGTACCTGGCTATTCAGATCTGGTCACCAAACACGGCTAAAGCCATTTTCAAGCAACGTTTCAATTCTGAATGGTGGTCTTACACCAGGGCGATACTGATAGTATCTTCCACTCTGGAACATGCCGCAAATAAACTATATATTATTTTAAATGAATTAATTGTGAAATAACACAAATTAATCAAATAAAAGAACCCGCGGCCACCGGATTGTGAGTCAAGAGTCTTACCCACTGGACTACGGAGGTCAGTCAAAGGTGTAGTCAAAATAACATCTTTGAAACACAATCAGGAAAAAATGCTTAGAAATTTTTTCCATGGGAAAGCTAGTAGCTCAGAAATGCACAAAATAATTTGCAAGGCAGATAGAAACATTACACATTTAAATTTATATGACGAGAATGCCAACATTCTTATAAATACTAACCAGGAATTGTTATATTCCTGGTCAAATAAAATTATTCACGCAAAACACTTCAATTATCTCCACCAAACGCATGTTGACAAACTTTCGTCAAACAAATGGTTGAGTATTATTGGAGACTTGAGCGCAGAAATAGAAGGATTTATGCTTGCCATTCAAGATAGAGTCATTAATACTAAATAAATAAATAAATAAAATAAATGTTTATTCCGGTATGTGGGGAGAATAGTGCAATCCCATACATTCCATAAGGGTTATAATACATAATAAACAAAATATTTGAAGAGAAAAAATAAATAAGAAAAGCAGGTAAATATGATTATAAATGCATGAAACAAAGGTGATAAGATATAAGATATAGGAAAATAAGAAGATAGTAATAATTATTGGCTTTTAGAATTCTCTGACCACTTTAGGAGCCAGTATTTTTCTCCAGTGTGCATCAATGCTGGATGATGGACTGAGGCGGGCTTCCATGACTAGGATATTACCAGAGCTGCATATCCTTTCCCTCATTCCTGCCACCCTGGATCTAATAAGGGCTGCATAGCCGGGAACTCACCCCTCCGTGAACATCTGGGAAGCGCTGCAATATCTGGGGAGACCAAACATTATGCGGAAGGCGTTGTTGTACTGAACCCTGAGTCTTTCTATACTACTCTTCTTGTAGTTTGCCCAGAGTTCGCACGTATACAGCGTTGCGCAGAAGGAAATGAAGAGCGTCCTTTTTACAGCGGTACTGTAAAGGCGGAATCTTCTGCTGATCATGTTTGCTTTTACGTTGAGAGCTCTTCTTTGCCTATCGATGTCATCATCGTCCATCAGATTGCTGGTGATTATGTGTCCAAGGTATTTAGTTCTTTCAGTTAACCGCAGATTCACACCGTTCAGTGTAGCTGGAGAAATATTTTTTGGTCCTTGTCCATGTCTTATGACCATTAGAGCCGTTTTAGCGGGGTTATATAACATGTTTGTTTCTTTGGCAAACTCTTCGCAGATCTTCAGAAGAATACGTAGGCCCCCTTAAAGATGGTGCCATCAAGACCATGTCGTCCGCATAACTGATGTTGTTCAAACACTGTCCTCCGATTTGGCAGCCCACCCCTGCGTTGTTTAGCCTGTCGGTGAGTTCGTCCATGTACAGGTTGAACAATATCGGGGACATGCATCCTCCCTGTCTGACGCCACTCTTTAGGTAGTAAGGTTCTGAAAAACCATCTTTCCACTTTACGAGATTTTCCTGTTGACGGTGCCAAGTTTCGAGAATTTTTACCACTTTCCAAGGTATACCTCTATTCTTTAGTTTTTTTTTTCATAGGTGGGAAACTCGGTCAAAAGCCTTACTAAGATCCAAAAAGCATGCATAAGTTGATGTTTTCTTCTTCCTGTAATATTCCAAAGTACGTTTTACACAAAAAAATAGCCGAGTTCGTGGAGCACTCTCTCTTGAAGCCCATCTGGTTATCATTTGTTTTCATGTAGGATCCGACTTGATCCGAGAGAACTCGTTCAAATATTCGAGCGATAACCGTGGCGATTGAGATCGGTCTGTAGTTTTCCTGTAATGTTACGTATGTTGGTTTGGATTTTAATATCGGTATTATTATTGTTTTTGTCATGTCTTTAGGTAGATAGCCACTCTTTAGAATGTCGGTGAACAGTGTTGCCAATAGTTCAATAATCGCTGCCCCTGCATGTTTTAAGTGTTCGGTGCTTAATCCATCATGCCCGGCAGACGTTCCAGATTTCATCTTACTAATGGCCGATTTTATCATGTTAGTTGTGACGATGGGCTCAATATCATCATATGCAGTCAAAGGCTTTTCGTTTGAGTCGATAGTCGGCGTGGTAGTTGCGAAGTGTTCTTTAAAAATGTTTGCAATTACTTCCGGATTCGACTCTCCGTTTATATTGCACGAGATTTTGCCGCGCATATTTAACAGTTTATTAGACTTCTTCCAAAATTTTTTGAAGTCACGGTTGTCTAAGTCCCTCGCTATTTTATCCATCTGAAGTTGAGTCGAGTTCTTTTGACATTGTTTGAGTGCTGTTTTAAAGGCAGCACGCTTTGCCCTTCTATCCTCTGCGACAGGACCCTCACGCGGTCTCTCATTCGTTATCCATGTATACATCGCTTGTCTAGACTCATTGTATTTGTTCGCTACAAATACATTCCACCTGTTATGAAGCGATTGTATTAATCGTAAGTTAGGTACTATTTTTTAAATGCATTTTAATTGGTTAGGTTGGCAAAGCTGGGGGAGTTTCGTTCAACGCGTCGGTAGGCGGCGTTTTTTTTTCCGTTTCCGCACGCTGGTTTTGACGGCGAAATGTGCGGTACGCCGTGAAAACAACGGTCACTTAATTATTAAGTTTTAAATACGATGTGATTGAAATCCAAGTTTTGGGCATCTGCATCCGGGGGAAGGAAACACGTTGTGTTTTTTAAAAAAAAAGAAAATATATTAATTTCGAAGATTATTCACGTAAAATGTGAATTTCGCGCGGGTCCCCAAAAGTGAACACGAGTTAATGGCGGTGTTCGATTGTTATGTTCAAAGTACCTCTTTATCCGAGAGATCGGTGTAAATAATTACCCGCCGCGCCTGTCATTGAATGCAGGGCAAACATCGAATTCCCACCGGGGGTTTATTTATGGAACAAACCCGAGATTACCGCAGGGTTGAACGATACTCCGCCTCGATTGCTGACGGGCCTTCCTACACAATTTGGAGGAGATTTTGGGTACTCCTCCCTTTCTCTGAGGGTCCAGGTCCATCATCCCTTCCGGGCGACCGCCGTGGAGGTCGCAGGCACAAGCTGAGCCGCAGAGGTTGGGACCTCCCTTGCCACCAGGAGGTGGTGATGGTTCACGCGACATCGGGGGATCGGCGGCAGTAAAACTTAATTAGTGTAGCTAGGAATAGCATAAATTACGACATTGGTCCCGGGGGGTGAGTCCATCCAATTTGTTTTATTATAATTTATAATGTCAATACAGTGTACCGATTGTCTACTCTACTCTGTGTTTTATTATGTAGATTCCTTGTGCAGCCTTTTCAGGAATGCTATAAAACCATGACCCACACTCTGAGAATTGAGTATCGTGATCTCCGCTAGTTGACATACCCAGACATTAGACTTGATTTGGCGTCCAAGATTTCCTGAGAAGAAATCAAAGTTGACTGGCAGAATACACCCGAGCCCGACCAAGGCTCATCGTTACTTTTCCCTTTAAAATATAACACACACACATAACAATATGTCATTACATACAAAATTGATAACACACCCACATACTTGCTTATGTTTTTGAGTAATACACTTCGTAAATACAGAAATGGCACTGCTTCGTAATGCTCCTACTGTACTCCTGTATAGGTATTTTAGTAAAAATTATAGGAAGCATATAATCAAAGATATAAATCAAATTGATGATTTATGTAGAAAATGTTTGGCTTTTCCGGAAACTATAGAACATATTATATCGGGATGTTCAATATTAGCGCCGTCAGAGTATACATTTTGGCACTATCAGGTTTTAAAAATAATCCACCAAAGTTTGGTAATTAAACATAATTTGATTGACTGCCGTAATATAGTACCATATTATGAATATGAACCAAATTCATTTTTAGAAAATGAATTTTATAAAATATTTTATGATAAAACAGACAGAACAATTAGTCATAATAGACCTGATATAGTTTTACGTGACAAAATTTAAAAAATAACTTATTTCGTTGATGTAGCTATTCCAAATTCCTGTAATGTTCAAAAATCTGTTTCTGATAAAATAAGAAAACATACAGATTTAGGAAATGAGGTTAAAAGAATTTGGCATTCTCAGACTATAAACATATTACCATTTGTTATTTCGGCTACTGGCATTATACCTAGGTCTCTCATTCAAAATTTAGACATATTAGATTTGTCAAAGAATTTGTATATAAAAATGCAAAAATCAGTCATTTTAAATACATGTAGGATTACAAAAGATTTTTTAAATATTTATATTGAGGGATGAGTAGGATTTATAGGTCAAATTGGGAATTCTACAGGGCCGAACCCTCTGATATGAAAATATCTGGAGTCAGTGAATTATTTTCCCATTTGGTCTCTGGTATGTTGACATGTTGTTCTTGTATTTATAATACTTATATAGTGCAATTGCATAACGTGCATTGACTAGATGATCATTTGGGGAAGTGTGTGAAAGGGTTTAGTTTTTCCTCTGGGCAAAATTTAACCCGGACATTTAAATCTGGTGCCTAATAATAATAATACGTTTTGTTTTGGTAGTTACAATATTACAATAAACTCTAATTTGATTTTTATTTTTTATTTTTATTTTATTTTAATGACAATATAAGATAAAGTAAAATTACAAAATAAGTAAAAATACAAAGTAAAGTGGTTTGTTTACAGTCCTCCTCACTAGGTATTCCTGTTCCGAGGCGGACTGGATGTTGCTGAATGGGTGTTGATTTTTATTTCCCCATCTTCTAGTTTCTTGATTTTCACAAAATATGTAACAATAAATTAAATAAAAGTATTTATGCTTGTTCTCTGCAGGTTGTAATGGGGTTACTTCATAATTTTAACGATTTCCTCATCTTCCTGTTTACTTAAACATAATTTGATATCTTTTTTAAACATTTGTATCTCCATGGTGTTCTTAATTTCAATTGGAAGGGCATTATATAATTAAGTAAGTTAGTAAGTTAGTTTAGATTATGTTAGTAATATAAGTATATGTTTTAAAAATATTTATGAGTTAACAGGAACCCCGGTTTGGGTAAAGGCCTCCTCCAAAGATGCCCATTTTTGTCGGTCTTGTGCTATGGAGTACCAGTTTATGCCAGTTGATCCTTTCAGATCATCTTCCCAGCGGGCTAAGGGTCTCCCCTTCCCCCTCTTGCCTGGTGGTCCTTTCCACTGGGTAACTCGTGTGGTCCATCTTCTGTCAGACATTCTGGCTACATGGCCAGCCATGCCATTTCAGTTTTTGAGCAAAGGTTAAAGCGTTTGTAACTTTAGTGATGTCTTTTATCTTTGTGTGTCTTATTTTGTCCATTTTCTTTATGCTTAACATGCTTCGTTCTAAACCTCTTTACATGTATCGATTTTATTTTTAACTTGTCTAGTGAATTTTCATTTCTGGCTTCCATAAGTTAAGCTTGGTAGTAGACATGAGTTCATCACTTTAGCTTTGAGAGTTATTGGTAAGTTACTTTTAAATATTTCTTTTAGGCTCCAATACTTATTCCAGGTTTTTTGGACCCTTCTCTCTATTTCTACAATGTTGCTATTTTTCTCGAAACTTATTCTTTTTCCCAGGTAGATATAGTTTGCTACGTATTCTAAAGGGTTACCGTTGATAGTTGTAGGTCTCATTTGTGTATTAGTTATTATCTTTGTCTTTGTTAGATTCATTTCTAATCCAACTTTCGCACTCGCTTGTTGTAGAGCTTCTATCATGGATCGCATCTCGTTGGCTGTCTCTGATAGAAGTATCAGGTCATCGGCGAACCTCAGATGACTTAGGTAGATAAAATATGTAATAAAATATAAAAACGTATTAAAGAAATCATTTTCATGGGTATAAATTTCAATTGCTAATTACATATTTACGTCGGAACAAAAATTTGTCGTACATACTCGTATGTTCAAATTATTACCCCAAAAAACTACAATTTTGTAGATGTTTAATTTTTTTATCATCATATTTTTGAAATACATTTAGTAAATTTTTTCATTAACTCACAAATAATTGCTCGAGTTGTCTCTAAAATCGTCAAACATTTAAATCTTTAATAGCATATAATATCTTATAATGTAAAGCAAAAATAAATAAAGTAGAAGTATTTGATTTAACATTTGATTCTACGACGTGCATCTTAAGAGGATTTTTTTTCAGAAAAAATTAAAATAAATTAAATAACCATCTTAAATATATTTATACAATATGTGAAGTATTCTGAAAGATCTATTCTATGATATTAATTATAGGCTTTCAAAAACAGGAGTCATGATTGTTTTTTAAGCACGAATAATTTTCTTTTTGCTCTCCTGAACAATTAACATGTTGTCCTTTACCTACAGCAATTGAAATTTCTTTGAGCCATAATTAAAATGAAGAAAATACTTATTGATTTTATTGATTAAATGACGTTGACGCTGACACTTAAAATCAATACTTCTAGCCATCGCTTCTTCCAAACGAGAAGTTTGGAAGAAGCGATTTTTCGTATCAATAGTTTTAATGAATTTTGTATAATTGAAAACCTTTTTCCTGTTTTGCTTTTACGCAACACTGATTATACTAACTCGGAAGGGGCGTTAATCAATTTACCGCTGCAATATTATAATATAGGTGCCTAAAGGGCATCTTCTTCTTTGTGTGCCCATCAGATCCCTCCGACGTTGGCGATCACTCTTGAAAATGTTTCTTCTTTGAGCATTCCGGATGCATCGACCTTTTGGGCCATGTTATTCCTTTGTTAGTTGATTACAGCCCAGTAGTTGCTATTTATAGTTCAATTTAAGGATAATCTTATATATTCGGTTCCATGCCAACTCAGAATCAAGTCAACTCAACACCTCTTCAGTTGGAAGTTGGCTGGTCACCCATATATCCGATAGCGGAAATTTGAAATGCTAAGGACAGTAAATTTAAAAATGATTTAAATACGTCGCTTTTCGCCGTTTTTTCTACGTACGCCCGTCTGCAATTGGGGATTTTTTCTCTGAAAAAATAAATTAAATTAGATATTGTAATTAAAGAAATTTCCAAAAAAACAATCAGATTTTGCAATTAACACACGGTAGAAGTGAAACCATCAGAAAACTAAAGTAGACACGAGTGGGGTGACTGCGAAGCACGGCACAAAGAGGAGTCCGATTATACCATCTCATTCTATCGCATGCTAAATCCCACAGATGTGTGTTTGACTCTTTTTAGTGTCGCCATTTTTCGTTTTAAAGAGTTTCAAATCACAACAGTGCTAAAGAAGTTTGCACTTCAAAAATGTTGTTTGATTCAATGTTATTTTATAATTAAAATTTAGATTTACGGGAATGCAAAAACAGGAGTTACGATTTTTAGAAAAAATAAAAAAAAACTTTCTTTCCGAACAATTAACATTGCAGCATTTCAAATTTCCGTGATCGATATGTTTGGCAATTTCATCTGATTCCCTCAGTAAGCTGCTAATATTTTTTTAGTAAGGTAGTTTGTTTTGGGTTCGAACACGTATACAATAAAAACAAAAAAATGTGATTTTAATTCATTATTTATCTACCTTGTAGCGAACCGGTTGATGTACTTGCACGTGTTTGATGGTTAAAATATATTTAATTCTGGATTAGTAATCATTTAATTCTGTGATGCAAAAAGCAGTAGGCTACTGTAAATAGAGGTGTCCTTGAAAGTAGAGTTTCCGATACAAGGCATCTATGAAGCAACAGTTAGGGAGGTAAACAGTGGTGACATTGGTACTGCATATTCCCGGGGCTGGCCTATATCCTCCCGGCCCGGGCCGCATCCCGGCCTAAATATAGGTCACCCCACCCCAACCCTGCATTTAATAAGGGATGGTTCAACGCTACCTCCGCCTGCCCTGTCCCTGTTCTCCTGGAGCACGTATCACTCATTACAAATCAATATTTTATTATTCTGATGGCAAAAGTCACGTATCGATAAAAAAGCCAGCTTTCGAATAAATGAAACCCATCAAAGAATGCCTCGTGTCTGGAACATTTCATGATTAATGTGTGATTTTGCTGATGAATTAATTTGATAGATATTGGTAAGTTTTTTTTAATCCAATGAACGGAAAATTGATCATCAGGCAAATATAAATATTAAAAAATTGTATCTACATAAAAAACGAGCGTGCTTTAGACCACACGACTGAAGTGAAACTTCACTCACCTATAAAAGAACATATGACAAATGACATTGGGCTGACATATGATGGGGTGGCCTATGACCCTGGGGTGACCTACGACCGTGGGGTGACCTACGACCGTGTATGACCTACGATCTTGGGGTGACCTATGACCTTCGGATGGTTATTTATTACCATGTTACCTATGGCATTGTTATTCAATTTATTTTTATTTATTTATAATTTCTCACCATACATGTGTTCTTATTTTTTTACATACAAAAATATTAACCTCACTGGGACTAGCAGCCTGTATTGAGGTTAACATTCATAAATTTGAGTGATGCATTTACACACAAATCACTTAAATACAAAATACTACATTCAAAACACTAAAATATTATATGCATAAAGTAAGATATAACAATATTATATTAGTGACCAGATGGGTAATTTGTAACAATAAAGACCATAACACAAATACGACTGTACCCACCAAGAAACAAAGGTAGTTCAAAACAACTAGGGTGACACTCTGATTTTGACAAATGCAACTCAAATAAAATGTAGTTATTTAAAAAAATCTTATTATTTAAATAAACCAATATTATTAAAAAAAATACTTATTATTTTAAAATAAAAAATCTTACTATTTAAAAAACAAATATTATTAAAAAAAAACTTATTATTTTAAATTAAGAAATCTTATTATTTAAAAAAGGCCAAAGATGAAAAAATAGTATGCCAATCCTCTGACAACACAAAAATCTTAACATTTTTTAAAAATTTAGCTAATGAATTGGAAGACTTAACGTAATCTGGCAGAATATTAAATATAAGTGGAGCCTGATATGAATAGTTTCTTTGGCCAAAAGATGTTTTAGTACTTATTGCGACAAAGTTCATTGTTGAGCAAATTCTGTGGTATGGATTTTTTGGGTTCTTTCTGCAGAATAAGTATTGATAACAAGTCTACAAATTATTTTAGAGGTGTACAGCTGTTTTATACACATAACATTAGATTCCTTGTAAAGTAGTTTCGAAGGATAACGAATTTTTTTTTGTACATGACTTTAAGAATTAATTATTACAAGCAATAATTGTCAGCCTGAAACACTCATTTACATTGAAAAATCTTCCGAGAAAAGATACTTGCCGCCAACGGGACTTGAACCCGTGTCCTTCCGATTGCCGGTCGAATGCTCTGACCACTGAGCTATGGGGGCTTATCAAATACCCGCCAAATAATTCAATATGTACTAGTGTTTCATTCAACAATTACTGCTTGTTATATTTTTTCCCACCTGAAAACAACTAACTTTATTTTTTATTTTAAGAATTAATTTGTGAGCAATATTTAGTGGCTCTACATTGTACTTTAGACAGGATCCCCAGCATACAACATTGTAAGAAAGTCGAGATTGTACTAAGGCATAATAGACAGATTTTAATTTGTCTCTATCCAATATATGACGTAAAAATATAGGTAATTCTCCTGATATTTTTTGTTAACATAATATATCAATATGGTCGTTCCATCTCAAAAATTTATCAATATTTACACCTAGGTACCTAATACAGTCTACTCTTTCTAAAGGGTGGCAATTACAATTTTGCAGACAATTGTGTATAATTAGATTATGGGTGTCGGAAGGCTGACTTTTTGACGATATGCTAACAGCGAGAAGGGATCATCCCACTCTTGAAGCTAATATTAATAATATGAGATATGGGATCAGCTAATTCGGATACATGGAGTTTATATATCATAACACTTATAGAATCAATACCGCATGAGAAAGACATTTTAAAATCATTTATCACATTTGTCACTTCAGTAATGTTAGTTGACTTAAAGTCAAAATTGTCCCCGGTTCAGATTTAAAATCATTCACAAGATACGTCTCACTTGTTTTATTATGATTGTCTCACTTGTTTAATCATTCACAAGATACGACTCACTTGTTTTAATAAATGATTCCTTGTGCTCGCACCTCTCTCTCTTGCCCCTACAGTAATTATGTAACTCTCTCTCTTTCTGTCTTCACTTACTTATATCTCTCTCTCTCAACTTCAAGCGTGCGTAAAGGCCCAACCGTTCACCTCGCCCGATCACCATTCGCATCGATCTCCGTTCGCATCACACTTTTTGTAACGCATTCACCAGCTTACTACCCAAGTAGAGCGTGCGTAAAGAAGTTTTACCGTATCTATCCGTACACTTTGAATCTGTGTTTTTTTTAGATTTTATTTTTCCGTGTACTCCACTTTATCTTTTTAGTTAATCATTTATGTTTATTTTATATACAAAATATTAATCTTACCGGGAAACTTCACCGATTCGCTGAACCACAATTTTTACGTAATGTTTCTCTACTAAATAAAAATAAAAATACGGTTAGACTACTTCTTTTAGTCTCGAAAAGATCCCAATTAAAGCCGAATGCCACTGGTATTGACAACTCATATATGGAGACACTAAATAAAATAAGTAACAAGAAAATCTTCTCTTCCCTTACATTATCTAGCGGAAGTAAAAAACTTATTTCTGTTTGTTCGCTCATGTAAGAAAAACTATTGTGAGGAGAATGGAATAAAACAAAAATATTGGGTCATCAATCTCCAAAACGGTTCCCAGCCTTGCCCTTTGGCTGCGCTGGGAATAGCGCCCATTCATCATCATATCACAGCATCTCCCATGGACCAACCGAGGCCTGACCTTGGTAACAACTACAGCCTATACGCCGCTACACACTACATACCATACGCATGCAGACCTTCATCTTCTGCTCTAGGGCAACACTACACAAGGGTATCTACACAAGTCTATAGATCACACAATGACTTGCATGAATCTAGAATTAATTAGACATTCATTTTTACCCAACACTTAATTATTATTTATTACTTTGTTTATTATGTTTGGCCATCAAAATTACTTCCTCTCAAGAGCTTGCTGCTAAGGTTGTTGTTAAAAAATAAAAATGTTTACCAAGTTGTTGTAAATAAACCCTACATAATAAGTCGCACAATCCTGAATAGGTAAATAAAGGTTTTTTTTAAAAATAAACTACCATTTTTTGAGTTGATGAGTACCACGAAGTAATGCAAAATTGTGTGTTTTTGGTATGAAAATTTGATCACTTAGAAATATTCGTATGTTAGATTTTTTTTTTTTTTTCATAAATTTTTTTATTAGTTACAGATATTTGTTTTTTGGCTACCACACTAGGCTAATGCCCGTGTTGTGGTAGTCGTACAATTAATATTTTAAATACGATTTAATTAAAACAGATGATTAAACATTCCAAAAAAAAATTAAGAAATACTTAAAAGTAAAGAGAAAAAAAAGATCATATTTTAAAGAAAAGTAGAAATTTGAAACACAAAAATTAATAATAAAGATTAAATGTTAAGAACTCAAGTGTTCTATATACATTAAAACATATAAGTATATAAATCAAAATTAAAACAAAAATAAAATTTTGTGAAAAACTAAGAGAAAAAAATAACAACATTTTAAAGAAAAATAGAAATAAAAATGCAAAAATTAATAATTAAAATGTAGTGTTAAGAACCAAAGATATTGAAATATAAGGTAGATGTGCTATCTGATGTTTTTACTATGTGGGTCTGCGCTTCCGGGTGTCGCCGATATTGTTTACCGATTAACAAATAAACTAAAAGAACAAATAATTAACGAATAAACCAAACGAACGTTAAACTAAATGAACGAATTCTTTCCTTATTCAAAATATATTGTTAACCAATATTAATGCACATTTTCAAAAAATCAACGAAATGAACAAATTATTTTTGTATGAAAACTACGCTAATTAGCGCGTAGTCCGGCGACAGTTGCGCGGACACTATAGCATATCTCTTCTGTATTTGAATATCTTTGGTTAAGAACTCATGAATTCTTTAAAGTACGTTCGTCCCCTTTCAAAAATCCTATGTTGTAATAATAATAATAAATTTCACGTGTTATAAAAAGAGAATTAGAATTACTTGACTTTATGTCAGTACTCAGAGCATTATATATTTTAGGAGCGATGAATCAGAATTGTCGTTGAGCGAATGAGGTGTTAGTGTTTGTGACCACGCAACCCAGGTTTGATGAAAAGCGGGTGTGTGCTTGATGTTGTGGAGCAATTAGTAGATTATTTTTTCGTATATAACAAATGCTTTTTTGAGTAAATAGCTGTCGAATATCTAAGACCCTGATTTTTGCAAAGAGTTCATTTGAGGGATGGGTAGGTTGACATAAATATAATTCTCAGAATTAGTTTTTGAACTAAAATAATTGGTCTAATAATGGATTCAGCACAACCACCCCATCCCACTACACCGTATGTTGCTATGGATTTGAAAAGGGCAAAGTAAATGCTTCTTAGAGTCTGTAAATCTAAGATAGACCTAAATAAATGCTTTTAAAATACTGCGGGTAGAACACATGGCCTTTGAAAAGATTGAGCATTTTTTTAGAAGTATTTTTATAAGCCCAGAAAAAAATAAAGTATCAGGCCTACAAAAACTGCTTTACTGTTCAAAATCTCCCACTTACAAACCCCCTTTGGGCTATGGTTTTATTTTACAGTGTAAATAAATAGGTGTTTTAGAATATGATTCTGAAACATTTAAATACTTGCGCCTGAACTTCGTAAAATGAAATGAAACACGCTTTTGGTGACGTTTTTTTCTTGCGAAAATCAAGATGGGCGGCTGGTGTCAAGCGGGAAATTTAAACCTCATCGCCATGTACTTAAGAAGTGTTATTTTACTAGACGTGGTGCATCGCCTTAAGTAAACATTTCATCATGGAAACTTGTGGTAAGTACGACTTCTAACATTACAAATAATGGAAAATTCTCATAAATTCTAGATAAACATTAACGTTTGACCTACAAAAGAGCTCCCAGAAAATGTATTCGAAACGACAGAGATAAAAATTTATTCTTCAGCCTTAAAACCTCTGAATATCTTTTATAAACAACTAGCTGACCCGGCGAACTTCATACTGCATCAGAATAAATAACAGTAAAGTTGGGTTAAATTATTAGCTGAATTAAATTCAGTTTTTTTATTAAGTCAAAAATTGCGTGGTGAAGTAATTATCGATGCGCAACTGTCCGTGTTTTTGTCAGTATCAGAGATGGCGGGACTTACGAGAATTGCGTTTCATTTTCTTTATACGTAAGAGGGACATTTATTTTAAGTATTGTATTTTAACTTTGGAGGGGTGCAGACATACGTTCACCGTTTGTCCCATTTACGACTATTGACATTTAGTGTGTAAGAAAGAGGGGCAGCATTATATGTTTAAGAACAAAGGCAAAACAATCAGCGCATTGACATTTGATGTTTTTGGAATTCACTCACTACTCAATAATATCCCGGCAGCTCTTTCAAAACATGAGAATTCGTTCCATACAAAATGTAAGGAACGAATAAAAGAATTTTATTCATATTTTTTTTCATGAATTTTTCCGATGTTTTAATAGTTATTCTGCTATTCGGAGAGAAGACAAATCCAACAAATCAAAGATCATAAAAATCGGTCCAGCCGTTCTCGAGTTATAAATGGTGTAACTAACCCGACTTTGTTTTATATATTAAGATGTAAATTTTGTAAAACATGCGAATGACAATAGCATGATCTTTAATGCTAATTAAAATCTAATTGGCCTTAATATTTTATATTTACCTGTCGAAATTCGTTTCAGCTCATTTTTGCAAATGTATTTTGTCATTCTGCAATGATGCTCATTGCAACATCAAAAAAATAGCAACCAACATCACCTTCAGAACCTACTCAGCGTTTTTTTTTAAGAATATTAAATTGATGTGGTGATGTGAAGGATGCCCCGTTAGCATTCGGCGGACCGAGTTCGATGGCGGGCATCAACCAATCAACTTGATGTGGTGATGTGAAGGATGCCCCGTTAGCATTCGGCGGACCGAGTTCGATGGCGGGCATCAACCAATCAACTTGATGTGGTGATGTGAAGGATGCCCCGTTAGCATTCGGCGGACCGAGTTCGATGGCGGGCATCAACCAATCAACTTGATGTGGTGATGTGAAGGATGCCCCGTTAGCATTCGGCGGACCGAGTTCGATGGCGGGCATCAACCAATCAACTTGATGTGGTGATGTGAAGGATGCCCCGTTAGCATTCGGCGGACCGAGTTCGATGGCGGGCATCAACCAATCAACTTGATGTGGTGATGTGAAGGATGCCCCGTTAGCATTCGGCGGACCGAGTTCGATGGCGGGCATCAACCAATCAACTTGATGTGGTGATGTGAAGGATGCCCCGTTAGCATTCGGCGGACCGAGTTCGATGGCGGGCATCAACCAATCAACTTGATGTGGTGATGTGAAGGATGCCCCGTTAGCATTCGGCGGACCGAGTTCGATGGCGGGCATCAACCAATCAACTTACTCCCTATTCCAGAATAATACTTTCCACAAGAGAATTTCAATTAAAAATCTATACATTGCTTGAAATTGCTTGAATAGTCTTAATGACCAGATCTGCGTACTTCCCTCACCTTCCCGCTGCTTTCATCTCACAACATACCTCAAATGGTGTGTTGTGAGGCTCTGTCATTCCTCCTTCCTACAACACGGGTAATCTTTAAGACCCAGGCTCATTCCCTCCTTTCCTCAAAAAGACTGTCCACACAATATTGCCAAATATCATACGGGTCCTAAGGGAAATTAACCATTCTCCTGTGTGGAGCTAATGTTTACAAGGAAATTTCATAGTCATTCAGAATCGAAATATTCCTTGAAATGGCTATATCCGTGTTTGGTGAAGAGATCTGTTGAACTCGGCTGTGGAATGATTTGCCGGCCTCTGTGTTACCTCCTTCCTACAAATGTGTCTCTTCAGGACCAATCAATATGCATCCCTTCCCCTGCTCAAAAAGACCTTCCTCTCATCATCTCAAATAACAAAGGCCTCGAGGGAAATTATTTTCCTCAGGGCCTCTTTCTACCTCATTCTAGACCAATTTGGGATGACATAGTCCTACTGGCTCCAGGCGCTTGGGAGCAGATGGCACTCTTGTGCGATATCCAAAAAAAAAGATAATAAAATCTTTCACTGACTCCGGGCAGTTTGAACAATTTATTTCATAAAACATTTTGTAGGTCTGTTCTGTAAATCATTTGACGAGTAAAATCTCTATTTAAATACAAAGATAATATTGCTGTATTTCTAATCCCGATGGATATGTGATATTAGATTGAATAACATATGTAATACCACGAAGGTTATCGGATTTATCCTTTATTTTATCTAAACGTAAACTTTACATTGTAGTTATAAACATACCCGAATAACATTCTTATTGTAACGGGCAAAGATTCTACTAGTAAACCAGTATATTGATTCGTGCCAGATCTAATCGCTGCTACTCTCCCTGTTAAACCGAGCCATGTTTCACTTACTCGCAGCTATAAACATTGTACAAGGGGTGAATTGGGTCACTGCCATGAGGCGCTACCACGAGCCTGGAATGAGGCAAATCAAATAGTAGATACTACCATTATATTAAATACAATAGCTCAAATCTGTGACAGCATTTATTATTTTTTTTTTAATTATGACAGAGTTAGTAGGAAAAGCTTTTTTTCAGGAACGAAGATTTATTATGTAACCGTACATAGCTCTCTCTATCGTATTATACAAGTCGGTGGACTTTAACAATAGGTACATTTTTGGGGGATTTTTTCTATGTGATCCCGACACAAGAGACCTAACTACTGAGATCCATTTTAGATCCCCATGTGCCACTGTGGTCAAGGTCGTGAAGCTTTTTTTACATAGGAAGTCCTGAGAGGAATTATTTTCCTATGTCATCTTTGGGGATGAAGTGTGGATGGTTTTTTTAGGTAATAAAGGAGAGAAAGTTCTGAGAAGGAAAAGGGTATGAGGGTGGGTAGGAATCTGGGCCTCAGTGTGTCCAGGAGTGACGGATGTATGAATCCATCCCTCCCACTGCCGTGCAAGCCGATATTCCGAGAGAGTAAGGCTGGAGAAGTAAAAGGGACTCCCTCAACCATTCCCTCTCGATCCGGCCTACCGTGCAGCTGGTGGGCAGGCGTATCCGCCGTTAAGACCCCGACAAACCTCACTCCATGAACCCGGGACCCTCTGCTAAGTCACCAAACGTAGCGAACCACTTGGGGTGACCTATGATAGAGGTTTGGGTCATCCAAATAAATGGTTTCCGGGACGGCGGTACCCATAACCGCCTCCCAAAATGATGGAAGTTGGAAAGTGCAGGTAGATGGAGAAGACGAGGGTTGAGAAAGACCTGGTATTCAGATCTACACTAAATACAGCCAAAGTCATTTCATGCATCGTATCGATTCGGAATACTGACTGCAAAATTGGTTAACGAAAATGCGAAACTAACAAAGAAATTAAAAAATTGCCTAAGGTCGAGCCCACGGGCTCTGGGTTCAAATCCAAAGTACTTATCGCTCTGTCAATACGACCAAGGTCAATAAAAAATATTTACTACCAAAAAATTTCAAATTAAAATACTGATATTAAGTTACATTAATGTTTCGATTAACTCTTTCAGGCTTGAAACCAAATACATACACTTCCATATATTTGGTTTCAATTTGGGGATAACCCCACCTTGAATAGTGTAACAAATCGCAGGCGTAGTGTGCACTAGAGGTCTAGGTCTCCGTGTCCCAAATACTGCAGCCTCTCCTCACCCCATCACCTCCTGCCTCCCACTGTACACTGTACACCCCGCCGAACACAGCTGTGCACCGAGCACCCCCTCGCCGCGCCGCGCCGTAGCGGGCCTGTTTGGGCGCGATCTATAGGAATGCTTAGCCCGGTACCACATCCCACATTCCATACCTCCCAGTCCATAACACAATATAACCTCCTGTGGTAGTGAAACTTGGCTGCTCAACTGATATTCACTTAAATTGGTTCAAAGCCAAATATGAGCTTAACTGAAAACAGATTAACGTCGTTTATACTCCCGTATTATATTCCATCTGTTCGCAAAACGATAGCCAAGAATATAAACCACACCTGACCTTTTAAAAAAATACTCATTACCATCTCATAACTTAGTTAAAAAATTAACAAAACTGTTCGGCAGCGTGGCGGTGTGGGTGTGGAAGTGTATTGTATAATTCACACTCCTCGTGTAGACACACAATTTTCCCTCACCACGGAGGGATGGATTCATCCACGTGACGTCCGTCACGATCACAGATCACCCACAGATCACCAGATTAACACCCACACCTCGTACCTTTTCCTTCCCAGAACATCCTCACCTTACTTTCCTTTAAAAGACCCTCCACGCAGCATCCCCAAAGATGACATACTTAGGGAAATTATTTTCCTCGGGACCTCCTGTGTAGAGCTATTGTAAAAAAATATATCGATTTTCAAATGCTATCAAAGTGAATCTACCATTATAATAGCTTAATTCAGCACTAACTTGAACATTGTGAAGAATCGAAAGTATTTGGTCTTAATTAAAGCTGGATTGTGTAATAACAATTACTTTAAGTGGGTTAAGCAAATAGTGAATACCATTGGGCAGCCCCTTCGGCCCGTGCTGGTGGCGGTGGTGGTCGGTGGCCAGTGACGGACGATTTAAATAAGTATTTATTCCCCCGGCGCGGGGGGAGAGGGGAAGAGTCGGGTAAAGCGGGTAGGAATCTCTTCCCAAGGATATTCCAAGGAACCAGGTTATCTGTTTTCAATAAAAATATTTTCTCTCGATAATGGTGTCAGCGGGAGAAAATGGGTCCATTCCTACAACTGTGACGAAGGGCGTGAATGAAATGGTTATCGTAAAAAAGAATGCATTCATTCTGCGTAATTATAGCTACGATTATTATTTAATCACCGTAATTAGGAACTACGATTTTTGCAAAATATTTTATCAAAAGAGGATTGCCACTAAGCAAAAAATTAGAGAGGACATTCAAGTTAAAGTAATATCAAAATAAACCGGTTCTTGATGAGTTATTTATGTTCAGCAGTTTCTCTTTTGACAGTTTGCCTATTTTAGGATAATATTTTTATCAGTTTATTTATTCTCTAGCGTCTTAGCCTCCAAAAGGACCTGGCGTTTTAGATTTTCACGGCCAAAAACTTTTTCGTTATTTGTTTTTTAGGTGTTATGTCGTGTTGCGCTACCTCCTTCTTTAGCCAACGTTTCGGAAAGCGTTGCAGTGTCCATCATCAGCAGATCCGGTAGATGTGTGATGACACATCTACCGGATCTGCCGTATCTGCCATGATGATGGACGCTGCAACGATGTCCGAAACGTTAGCTAAAGAAGGAGGTAGCGCAACACGGCGTAACACCTAAAAAACAAATAACGAAAAAACTTTTGGCCGTGAAAATCGAAAAACGTTTTATGAAAAGTATTTTTTAATTTCTGATTTTTCGACATTAGAAAGAGAAATAATATTTTTTTTTATTAAGAGTTTATCTCACATTAAATGACATTAATAAAATCCTAAAAAGAGTCTAAGTGAAGAATTCACAATCCGTGCCATTAACATAACGTACAGTTATTTTTTTTTTGTAATATTTCTTTTCTATTAAATGGACGAAATAAAGAGCGAAGTTACAATTTTCTTACCAATTAAAAGGAAAGTGTTTTAGACGTGTTGTGAGCGTTTTTGACAATGTATTTACAATATTATTATTTAGAAATGCTTAATGCTTATATTTATTTTAAATACGTTGCACGTTAATATACTTGTAATGAAATAGGCCTAAATAATTGCCTTTTAGTTTAAATGGATCCCGGGATAACATATTATTACCATCCCGGTAAAAAAACTTGGTTAAGTGCACATATTTAGTAGGAGTGTAAAGTTAAAATGTCAAAGCAATAATTTTATCAAACACATCTTAAAACATAATTAAGGAAGATTTCATTATTGATTTTCGGATTACATAATAATAATTTATTTATTTATTATTTTAGGGAAATCAACAGTTTACAATTTGATTAATTTATACATGTATAATTTACCTTACTGATAAACCAATTATAATGTAAATGCAATATTATTTCAGAGGGCTTTTACTTCTTCTTCTTTTGTGATAGATTTGGCATTGTACTAACATTTTCCGAGTTAAATTAAAAAAAAATAATAATTCAGTAATCGCATTTTAATGCCCTATTTTACTTTCATAGTAAAGAGGATTTGATGGTATAAGGAGAGGATGGGTGGATGTGGATAAACAATGATGGGTATGAAAGACAAGTAGGCTGTCCTTGAATATTGGGAATGGTGGCTTTAATAACAGCGGCCCCTATCGACCATCGGATGGCCTATTTATTCGGAGGAGAACATCTGGCAGTCTGGCCTTGGGAGTGCATCGCGCCGAACTGTGTCACCGCGACCTGCGACCTCTTCTGCGCCTGCGACCTGTGACCTGTGCCTGCGACCTGTTGCGGCCTGCATTGTGCCTGAGCCTGCCTAAGCCTGCTTGTGCCGCCTTCCTGCCTGCATCCTGTTAGACTGTGCCTCAGGACCGTTTAGAGCGCAGATTAAAGATGCTGACCTGTTTTCCGGCATTTTCACATTGTCCTTTATATATTAAATTATAAAATATACGTCCAACGGACAGCGTTACAACAACTGTCACAGGGGTTGAACAAAATTATTTTAACAATTATTATAAGCAATAATTATCAGCCTGAAACACTCAATCCTCATTGAAAAAATCTTCCGAAAAAAGATACATGCCGACGGGTCTTGAGAGCTTTAGACTTTAGAGCTTTAGTGACTTTAGAGCACCTGACCGGCAATCAGAAGGACACGGGTTCAAGTCCCGTTGGCGGCATGTATCTTTTCTCGGAAGATTTTTTCAATGTAGATTAGTGTTTCAGGCTGATAACTATTGCTTATGCTATGCATAAAAATCTTGTCTTAAACAATCAATTAAAAATAATAATGAAAATTCTTTTAATTTAACACTTAATTTCTGTCGTAAAGAAAACATTCTAATACTATACTAAGGTAGTCGTTATTTTAATTTTATCAATGAATTCAATATTATCGACTCTCAATCGAAAATTTGAAACAGAAAAAGATACTTTCGTTATTTATTTTTGGGGTGTTATGTCGTGTTGACCAACACGACATAACACTCCTTCAGCCAACGTTCCGTACAGCGTTACTGTCCGAAACGTTGGCTAAAGGAGGAGCACGTCATAACACCCTTAAAATAAATAACGTAAATACTTTTGGCCGTGAAAATCTAAATCAGAAAGAGATACGGTCGCATCTAGAAATTGAATCCAGGACCTTATTCTTGCCGGGGCGCTGCTCTACCACTGAGCTAATGGGACCCTGTCCCCTGTGGTCATATTTAACTATATCAATCTTAGCCTAAGAACTAGCACCATTATCTTCAGTTTCTTCAAAGGGGGAACTTTCATTCATCTTATAGCCATCCATAAATTTTATACAAGTGAAATCAAATATATTTAGGTTAAATAAAGTAATTAACAAACAGCAGTATTTGAAAAATGTGTTGAAGTAAATATTCTGGAATCTGAAAATCTGGCAAAAATTATATTAATTAATTAATTATTTGGTCCCAGTGACCGAGTTGGTTGAGGCATCGTACCGGTAAGACAGATGTCCCGGGTTCGATTCCCAGTTACGACCGTTACCTTTGTCTGTTTCTTGTTCTGTTTTCATATTTAGATTCAATGGTTATTATTTTCTTATTTTAATGGGTATAACCTTAAAATATTGTTAGAAAAGTTATTCCAATAAAATTGAGAACATCTTCAAATCTAGTAACACGTGTATACATTTGACTATTTGGTTGCAATATAATATGTTCCATCATTACGAATTATCTCAGCAACGGAATGAGATACCGGTGGAATTAAAGTCAATGTAATATAGTTTTTCAACAGTAAAAACTGTGGTATACCACTTGTGCATCTATGGAATTGCGATTAAGTACCGTTATAAATTAACTGATTATTTCTTTAAACTATGACAACACCGTTGTCTTGGCAATATTGGTCACGTGACCGGTTTAGTGCCAGCAAACACCGTTCCGACAGAAGCAGCTTACTTCATTCTAGTTACGGCGCCCTGCTCGAGAACACGCGACAAAATTCTAAATTAAAAATCACATTTCCATTTCTCTCCTACCGCGATCTCTTATGTAAATGTTGTCTGTCAAAGACTAAATAAATTATTAAACGTGTGCGAACTCTTTCATTACTTCACTGAATCCAAGATCCTTCCTCGAAGTCCAGTAAGTATCCTCGACATTACAAAAGGAGACCTGATGTAAGGTTCGCTACACATCCCACACTAACTTCGGGAGCTGATTCTACATGACTAAGTAAAAAAGAAATAACAAAAACTTTTCAAAATTAAAGAGTAGTTTTCAGGTGAAAACATTTCAGTTGTTTGTACGGAAATTCCGAATACTAAATAATATACTATCAATAGCCTATAAATTAAGTGGAGGATAGAAGTGTTTTTTTTAAATATTTTTCCCTGGAGAAAAACGTCAAAAAATTAAATTCTTCCAATGAGTTCCAATGGCAATCCCGCAATAGTGCAATATTCGGCATCAGTAGGATGGGGGCGGGGTTAAGGGGGTGGGTCCGGAACTTTGGATAGTATGCTTAAGATGTATCTGCGTGGGAAAACTTCGTTAAACTGGCGACAACGTCACCAAATTAGAACATTATTTGGGAGGAGGAAGTAATACCGATCGGGAAATGACCAATCAAAATATTTTTCAACAGTTAATAACCTGTCAATTTTAACCTTTAAAGGTCGCCATTTCTGATCGTTTCTCGCTAACAAATTGAAATTTTTACTTCAGTACGGGGGAGGGGAATGGCTCGATGATCTGTGGGAAACACGCTTCAGGTACATACTTACGCATTAAATTTACTTCTTTGTATAAAATTTGTCTCACAGAGAATCTTCTCACTGCTTACATAATAAACGTACTCTTGAATATGACCTTTTTGCACAGAGATGATTGTAGGGAACTCGCTAACACGGAGATGCTCTTTGAGAATTGCTTACATTTGGAGGTGGTTCTCTATATCCTACATGTAAATCTTGTTCAAGGACGCTCTGTATGGAACACTACATTTATCCCCCAAAAGGTTTTCCATAAAACGTCCTAAATACTTGCTGTAAACTGTATTTTTTTTATAAAGTTCCCCTTTTTATTTTTTTTTGAAAGGTGAAAATTTTCAGACATTTTTAATAATAATAATAATAATAATTGGCTAATTTATATAGCGCCGTTTTCGTGGAAAATCACTTCAAGGGCGCTGAAATAAAGCGCTAACGAGCAAACTTAAAACTTAAGTTTTAAGTTTGCTCGTTAATGATACAGACGTATCGAAACCGGTCGTAAAAATTAAAATTAAAATAACAAATGTACATGGAAAATTAAAACTTTTCAAAACAAAAATGTCTAGAAATTGTTACATAGTTAATGCCGAAGAAATACAAAAAATAATGAAAATTTTCAATGAAAATCGGAATTTGCTACTCTGACATTTTTCTTTTTTTAGATATCGAAATTCCCCTACGTGGTACCATAGATACAGGATTTTCGAACGAGGAACGTTTGCGCGGCCCGTTTCACACAAATATTATTTTGGATTTGAGATTAAATACCCAACCAAATAACCAAATTGAAAAATTGAGTGAGTGAGTGATGTGAGATGCTTTATTTATTTTTGCTTTACGTAATAAGATTTAGGCCATTAGTGATTTTAATGTTTCATGACTTTAGAGGCAACTTGGGCAATTATTTGTAAGTAAATAAAAAAAAAAACATTAAAAAAAAATCATTTTTACTATATTTATTCCAAAAACATGAAGAAATATAAAATTAAAAAATATAACATAGTAAAGAATGCGTTTTTTTGGGTAGTAATTTTAACACGTAAATTACAATTTTTTGTTCCGACGTAAATAGGTAATTTGTTATTTAAATTTACACCCATTAAAATGATGTCTATTATCGATTTTTATTTTTTATTTTATATTTCAACACACTTTTATAATAAATATAGAAAAAATATTTTTTTAATGTTTTTCATTTACTCACAAATAATTGTCCAAGTTGCCTCTAAAATCATGAAACATTCAAATTTCTAATGGCCTAGGTCAGGGATGGCGAACCAATGGCACGCGTGCCATTAATGGCACGCAACACAATGTTTTGGGCACGTCACTGATCAGTGATCACAAAATTTATTTAAAAAGTGTGAAGTATATAGTAGGTGAACGAGGGAACCCGAGTGATCCCTACGCTACAGAATGTTCGTTGAAACAAGGAAACAGAAAATTTGTTGAAGCAAGGAGAGAATTAGAATTAATTGAAAGGGAAAATGCTAATCACAATTTTTTGGAAACATGGAGTGCGTTACCAGACACATTTAATTGTTTGAATAAGCTGGTTCATGCTATTTTCACATAGAGGGGCTTACGTGGCGCAAGTCTCGTACAGAACAGTTGCTTCGGACGCTTTGCCAGTTTTGGCCGGCGTTTTGCCTATCGATGTTGAAATTAGGGAGGTGTTAACAAAGAAGCTTCTAACGAGAGGAAGAACTGCCACCCATCATGGTATTGAGCTAATACCAGGTGGAGCAGTTTCCCTCCCAGGACTTCTTAGAGAGATGCGAGAAAGAACTTTGAGAGAATGGCAGGAACGTTGGGATAGGTCAAATACGGGAAGGTGGACTTTCTCCTTCTTCCCGTCAGTTAAACTCAGAATGGAAGGGGCGTACATCACTAACTTCTGTCCGGTCATGGGGAGTTCAGAGGGAGACTTCATAGTCTCTCTCTATCACCCCATTCTAACTACGCTTGCGGTAATACTGATCAAACAGCTGAGCACATTCTGTGGTACTGCGAGATTTTGACGGATGCCCGAGAGGAAATGCTCGATGGCTTGCAAGTTACTACGAGACCAGTTTGGAACGCGGATCTCGTTTCGAATAAGGTGAACTTTGAGTGTTTGAGGAAATTTACGAAAGTCTGGGTTGAGAGATGGCCTGATCTTAGAGTCGCTGACTAGCTGTAAAATCATGTAGATACCGGGTGTATCTGCTCTTGAATCCATGGACATTCGCTTTACTTTATTACATCTACTGCTAGAATTTTATGTTTTATGCTTTATATCTGTATATATATATATATATCATCTCTATCTTAATTACCTTTACCTTTACATTTTTTTCATATTTCTTTTATTTTTCTGTGACTTACCTTTTTGTTTTTGCTTATTTTATTTCTTTTCATAAACCATTTATTTTAGATTTCACTAAGCTGTGCTACACGATGTTTTATCGAGATAACTGTTAATTGTTTTCATTATTTTTCATCAATTTTTGTAATTTTTTTTTCCAGCTTCATATTCCAAGGAACACTATTGTTTCAACTAACATACTCCACTTTGTTTTTTTTTAAGTTTGTTTTGGTTTCTTTGTTCTCTTTTTCTTTTTACTGTCACAATGCTACTTTGCTTCGCTCAGAAGGCTGAACTGAACTGCATCTATTTGTTTTGTTATGTTTCTTTTTCCCCCTCTGGGGGTGCGTTAGACCTCGTCCTTGCATCAACAGGAGTCGGTCGACGATGGTACGGTGCCCTTTAAAATTAATTGCGCCACCCCCAGCAACATGTGCAGGCTTTAGGTTTAGGGGGGGTGACCTCCGCTCTCCTTCGCCTTGCCCCCGGCTACTCGACGCTGAATTCCTTAGGGTCGTCGGGTATTTCCCCCCAATCTCCCATTTACTTTTCTTTGAGGCATCACCGAGGAACCGGCTAAGGGGCGCGGAAGCTGATTGTGGTTCACGACTAGACCAAATGTCATGCGCATTCTTCATGCTGTGCTTCATGCATTCGTCATGCGTGTCTTCTTCACAAACAGGTGCTTGTAGGATACGCTGGATGCAATCACCCAGCGCTTGCCACCTCGTGGACTTTCACCAACCTGTCCCGTTGTCTTGTCTATATTTTATCATACTTACACCTATTGTATCTGTATTTCCCGCTAAGCACTTGCATACTGCTTACTAACAACGTATGCAGGGACATTGGAGGTCTAGTTTCGTTTTCAAATGTAGAGTCGTTTTCACAAAAAAATAGAGTCCTTGTAAGAGCCTTGAAGGGGTAACCATCTGTTACCTATACCAGGGCGGGTAAGTGGTGGGTCCTCCAATGTCCACCACCATCTTTTTTCTCAACGCCTCAACCTACTTTTCCTGTCTGAAACACAAATAGCTGAGCCTGTAGACGCCTCCTATCTGGACTGCCCGGGCTTCACACTCGCAGGCAAGTTCTGATCTAAAGGAGGTGTCTGCCTCTATAGTCGAGCTGACGTCAACTGTGTGCGACTGTTGAATCTGGAAAACTCCAGATTCGACGTAATGTGGGTACGCGTCAATCTTGCCAATACGGTAAGATTCTACGCGTGTTTACACCGCTCACCGAACCTTAGCGAATCAGACACGTACGAGCTCTTTATTTTATTTTTATTTTAAATACATAAACGGCTATACTGCCTTTTATAAATAAACATATAAAAGAGTACAAAAGTAAGAAAAATAGTATCATTACATAATAGAAGTTTTAAACATAAAAATAACACACGATTATTTTGTGTATCACAACAAAAAATAACAAAAATAACAATATCATCATTTCATTTCAACATGTCCATATTGCGTATATAAAGTTACATTATGGAAAAATAATTTTTGAGTGCATGTTTATATTGCGCTAATTCAAACACTTAAGCGACACTATTGATGACCTCTTGCCCCGCTACCATGCGGCAGAGTTTGTGGTCCTGGGGGACTTCAATGTTTATAACGAACCTTGGTTGAAGTTCTCAGGATCAACAGATTCGGCTGAACGCCAAGCGGAATCCTTTGCCCTTTGTTCATTGTTGGTTCAGGAGCCCACAAGGGTTCTTGATGTCCAGACTCACCGTTCCAATCTGTTAGACCTATTTTTAACTACTGTGCCACATGGTTACAAGATTGAAGTCACAGCGCCTTTAGGATCGTCCGACCACTGCCCGGTGACGACATCAATCCCTCTAAACTTCAGACCACCAAACGAGAGGCCAAAGAGAAAAGTGTGGCACTATAGGTCAGAAGATTGGTTCGGTCTGCGGGCACATTTCAATGCTTTCCTGTGGTCAGCTGTCTGTTTTCGGACTTCGGATCCCTCAAGATGTGCCCAGGAAATTGGTGAAGTCATCACATCTGCGATGGATGGCTTCATCCAATCTACTATTAAGGAAACTGGTGTAGGCTCTAAGCCGTGGTTCAGTCGACAATGCGCTGAAGAAGTGCGACGAAAAAACGCGGCTTACCGAGCCTACAACACATCTAGAACATCTGAAAACAGAACAGCTTACAACAAAATGGCAAAGGAAACCAAGAGAATCATAAATAGGTCAAAATTTGAGCACGACCAGCAGATCAGCAGAAAGCTTGCTGCATGCCCGTATGGCAGCGGGCAATTCTGGTCGCTTGCGGGCTCAATTCAGTCGCAATTTCTGCAAATCCAGTCTGCCACCTCTTACCAGACCTGACGGCTCACTAGCAAACACCGCCACCGAAAAGGCTAACTTATTAGGTAAAATGTTTGCGGATAACTCAACCCTCGATGACCAAGGTGCTCTCCCGACGTCGGTTCCTCACTGCGGTTTTTGTACGAAAAAGCTGAGGATCCGGCATCGGGAAGTACTCCATGTTTTACGAGGGCTTGATGTTAATAAAGCTAGTGGGCCTGACGGAATACCTGCCCTGGTACTGCAGAGGTGCGCTGCAGAAATAGCTCCAATTTTGACGAAGCTTTTTAAAATGTCCCTGAAGACTGGCTCTGTGCCCTCTGGTTGGAAAAAAGCGGTTATCCATCCTATTCCAATGAAAGGTGACCGCTCCAACCCGGCCAACTACCGCCCCATAGCGATCACATCAGTTCTGTCTAAGGTGATGGAACGTGTGACTTCCCGCATCCTTGTGTACGTGGATTGCCGACTTCTTGAGAGAGAGGTCGATTCAGACGGTAGCCGATGGTTTCACCTCTTCCTCTCACTCGATAAATGCTGGCGTCCCACAGGAATCGGTTCTGTCTCCGACTTTGTTTTTGTTGCATATCAACGACCTTTTGTCATGTGCACCAATTCATTGTTACGCGGATGACAGTACAGTTCATAATAGCTTTTTGTTTGACAAGCCCCCAAAGGGCTCACAAACTCCAACAGCTCGTATGACTTTGAAGCAAAGAATGGACTGTTACCTCGACAGTGTTTTCTCTTGGGGTAAAAATAATCTCGTTGAATATAATGTTTCAAAGACACAATCTTGTCTGATTACGTCTTAAAGGGATCTAAATGAAAATCTAGTCTCTTTCAACGGAAGCAATATTCCGAACAGGCCCTCCATTGATATGCTTGGTGTAACCCTAAGTGACCAGCTCAGGTATGAGGGCTCCATCGAAGCCAGAGTAAAGTTAGCCTCCCAGAAACTGGGCGTACTGTATAGGGCCCGCAGATACTTTAACAGTGCACAATTTCTAACCCTATACAAATCAAAAGTGCGCCCCACGGTTGAATTTGGTAGCCACCTCTGGTCTGGAGCTCCAAAATACCTGAAAAATACCCTCGACTCTGTGCAGAAACGGGCGGTCCGTTTAATAGATTCTCCCATCTTAACAGACGGATTGCAATCTTTAGAGCACAGGCGTCGGGTGGGAATGCTATCCTTGTTCTACCGGTATTACAATGGAAGATGCTCCGAGGAACTAGCATCATTGATCCCTTCGGCACCGGTGCATAGTCGGGAAACACGCCAAACGCGTCCCCTACATTTGTACACGGTTGACATTTGTCACATGAGAACGGGTCGTTTCTTCGACTCGTTCTTATGTTCAACAGTTCGGCTGTGGAATGATTTGCCGGCCTCTGTGTTTCCTCCCTCAAACAACATGGGTCTCTTCAAGACCAATGTTCATTCCTTCCTCTGCTCAAAAAGACCCTCCACACAGCATCCTAGATGACATAGGCCCTGAGGAAAATTATTTTCCTCAAGGCCTCCTGTGTGGAGCTAATGTCAAAAAAAAAAAAAAAAAACCATTTAGTGAGAGCACTTTCAGAAAATGAAATAAAAATAAATAACAATTTATTTTTAGTGCCCTGGTGCCTTAAGATTAATAGATAAATAAAATGAATATATAATAAAACACACATATTCCTACAATGATCATTATTCGTTACTGCGATTATGCTTATCAGTTTTTGGCTTGTATGAAAAAAATTGCCAATCACAATGTTGCCCAATTCGCATTCGTTTATCAAGTAAATCCGGGTCTAAGAACGACATTCAGAACTATAGTCCTATATCATAATTGCCGATCTTTAGTAAGATTTTTGAAAAAATTGTTCATGAGCAACTGTATGACTGTGTTCAGTCAGTAATAACTGAAAATCAACACGGCTTTATGAAAAAACGATCAACTGTGTCCAATCTTGCAGTATTCACTGAATTCATTTCAAAATCAATGGATAAAAGAATCCAAGTGGATACAATATATACAGATTTATCCAAAGCATTCGACAAAATTGACCATAGTATACTCTTATCAAAACTATTAGCTTTGGGAATACATGGTGATTTGTACCGATGGCTAGTCTCCTATCTTGACGGACGATCCCAGTTAATAGCAGTGAATGGCTTTAATTCTGAAATTGTCAATGTACCATCAGGTGTCCCCCAAGGGTCTCACCTGGGACCGTTGCTTTTCACTATATTTATCAATGGCATTGTAAAATGCTTTAAGCATGCTAAAGTCTTACTCTTTGCTGATGATTTGAAAATATTTCTTTCTATTAAACTCTATTACTGATTGCTTTAAACTTCAAGAAGATCTTAATAGACTTAATAATTATTGTACTGTCAACTATCTCCACATGAATACAGCTAAATGTTATAATAACCTTTACAAAAAAAAAAAAAAAAAAACATTGAACATGATTATCGTATTACTAACAGCCAAGTGCTTAAAAAGTTAATCAAATTCGAGACCTCGGTGTTCTCATTGATAACAAACTTTCGTTTAAGGCACATATTGATATGATTGTTAAGAAATCCTTGGGCATGTTAGGATTTTTATTTTTTATTCCGTGTTGGAAAGGAGTTCACCAATATCCAAACACTCAAAATATTATATTACTCCTATGTTCGTAGTCATCTTGAGTATGCCTATCCTATATGGAATCCTCTCTATAATATATACACAAAACGCATAGAAGCTGTCCAAAGAAAATTTGTACATCACTTGAACTTCAAGAGACATATGCGTTATTATGACACGGACAGCTCTATAAAACACTATGGACTCAAAACTCTAAAAAGTAGGAGAGTTATTACGGATATGACTTACTTACACAAAATCTTGAATGGTCATATTGACTGTCCGGCTCTTTTGTCATCAATTAATATTAGAGTCCCGAGTAAGAAAACTAGGGACAAGTCATTGTTTCATGTCGAAATTGCTTCAACTAGTCTCACGCAAAATTCTTTCTGATTGAGAACTTGTCATCATTATAACAAAAAATGTATCGATGCTGATATCTTGTCATGTACTTTAAGCTCTTTCAAACATATAGTTAATGGAGCCTTATAATAACCAATTCATTACCAAATATTCGTTGATTAATTCACTTTAACAAAACTAAATAATTATTACCTTACTTTTTATGTTTTCTTATTTTTTTTATTAAAAATAATTTAATACGTACTTATATGTGTATATACGTACATGTGCGTATATATATTATTTTTCCACTTTAAGTCCGGTGTTTTTTTTTTCAATTATTTTTTTTTTGTTTAAATTTTTTATTTTTTTTAAATAGCCATAAAACTGGCACACTACATTTAATTATTTTTTTGTGAGTACTATCACTTTACTTTTATCTTACTTTCACTTGTTTTTTTTATTAATGTACATATTATTTCTCGATCCTACATCTAGTGTTTTTCAGTTTTCATCATTATTTTTATATATTTATTTTTTCTACTTTCATTGTTTTTTATCTTATCTTATCTGTAACTTTTATGTATCACACAGTATCACACAATATATAGACTGTGTTTAGATTGATAAGTTTTAAGATTTTCACGGCCAAAAGCATTTTCGTTATTTGTTTTAACACCCCAAAAACAAATAACGAAAATGTGTTTAGATTATTTATCTAGTTCCTATCTCTGTAATATTAGGCAAAAAAAGTTAATAATTATTGACTTTTTATTTATTATTTGGGCATGATGTGAACATTTGTTATTGGGTTGTAACCTAATTATTATAATTTATTGTTTTGTTTAATGCATGTAATGTTATTAACCTGTAAATGTTCCTAATAAAATAAAATAAAAAAATAAATAAAAAATAAATAAAAAGTCATCTATTAACTACTTAACATACCGCTTCAAGATAAAGATACACAATGTGATTAATGAATCAGTGTGACGACGCCATTCACTTTTCGGCGTTTATTATTCAAGGTACACCTAAATACATAATGAGGTGTGATGCACAGCGGAGGACAACCGAGAGGAGGGTCTAGGAGGTTAGGTTACACTATACAGCACAGCATATAGGGTGCGTCAACTAGGTTGATCAGGAAAGGCTGCTCACAATAGAGGGCACTTTAATATTTTTCGGAGAAAGGAAGAACCTTTTGTGTACCTACTGATATAATAAAGGCTTAAATATATTATATAGGTAAACTCTTTATTTTTTGATTAAATTTAAGTAATTTATAGGGTATTTTATTTAAATACTAACCGGACGTGGGAAGCTCTAAGAGAAACTTCCAGACCGAGGGTAATTCTTGAGGATCTTTTCAAAGACTCGGAAAATCTTTTCAAAATTTGGAAATAATTCATTGTATCTTAAAGAATTGAAAACATTCAATTAGCATTCAAATTATTCTTTAGTCCGATGCATAAAAATATTGATTGAACGAATTTGCTGCACTATCAATATATTTTGATTTTTTTATTTATTTTGTAAGAATCATACAGCTTTTAAACAACATCATTTTCAATTTCGATTTTGTTTTCTAGAATTATTGAAAAATCTTGGAAGTGGAAATTTACCCGATTCCCAACTTGAAATCGAGCTGAAACTCGGCAGAAAGACTCGTTATCGATGACAATGCATTCTGTCAAGTTTTAATGGCACTCACGCACACCCACGAATTTCTCTAATATTGAAATGGCGTAAGTTTTATGTTGCCTTAAATCTAATAAGAATGAAAAGGGAAGAGGAATAGAAATACAGAATATGGATTAAAGATACTCTCAACACTATTGTATATTCAACTTAACACTCATGCGTTCATTTGTAAATGTACGCATTACTTCGGGTCGATATTTTAGATGGTTAAGAATATATATATTTGGGGGAATTGGAATTTTTTTCTAATGTTCGTTCTGCAAGAGTATGTGGATTTTCATGAAATTGGTAAACTCAGGCAAGTCCAAGCAATTATTCATAATTTTAAATAATAGGATTCGATCAAAAATTAATCGTCGTGTTTGAAGTGAGTTGAAGTTGATGAATTTCATTGATTCGTGCTTTCTGTAAAGTATAAGTTTAATTTATAACTAACGTGCTTAAAAAAATTTAATGAATGTCTGGAGTTGTCATTTATTAATAGTAAATTAGCTTATCCCGTAGTTTCACACTTAGATTTCATTCAATAACTTATTTATCCTGGGTTTGTTCGATCGGTACTTCAATGGAAGATTCTCCGAAGAACTAACTACATTGATATCGTCGAAACGGGTGAATGCATAAAACTAAAATTTTGTTCATGTACAGTTTACTTTGGGCTATATGAGAACAAGACGTTATTACTACTCGTCATTGTGCTGCGCAGCTCGGCTGTGAAATTTTACATAGAGAGGATTTAATTGCTCTGAACAATAGAAACATGGGTTCCATGATAACTCAGAATCATGAAATTTCAACACGCCTTTGATAAGTCATTAAAATTTATGAATAAAACCTAACCTAACGTAACCTATAACCAATTTTTTTCATCACTTTTAATGACTTTTCAAAGAAGTTGTTCAAGTTGTTTGATCCTGAGTTGTCCGGTCACAAAAAACATGCACCAATAACACAATGAACATATTTTTTACCCCGTTTAAAGTCCCACTCAAGGTTGTGTAATGTGCGGGGGCTAATCATCTCCAAGGGGCCTTTGGGGCACCACCTCTCACCCCTCCCCTCTCACTTTTCACCTCCGGGGCCCCTCATGTGTGAGCAAGTGCTTTTATGTGTCGAATCATGTCAGACGCTTCATTACTTGTCAGGGAAATAAGAACGTTATCCCAATCACACGCATTGCGTCATCCGTAAGGAGGATTAAGGGCTGTTCACAGCCACCCATGCAAAAGAGGATCGTTTAAAGTCAAGGTTAATGACTAATGACTATGAAAGAAATCCATGGATGGAGTGAATATGGGGTGAACATCCCTTCAAATAATGATTCGCACACAAATATTCTCAACAAAATAATAGAATAGTATCACTATTTTCAAGGTCATTTAATTTCCAATGCGGATATGATTTGAACATTTTCACGGTCAAAGGGATTATCGTGATTTATTTGTGGGGTATTATGCTGTGTTGTGTAATTACACATCTGCCCTGATGATGAACACAGTAACACTGTCCAAAACTTTGGCTAAATAAGGAGGTAGCGCAACACGGCAAAATACCCCAAAACTAAATCACGATAATTTCCAAGACGTTTATATGTTACCACTCGATGTATTGTTCTTTTTGGATTAGAGTAAGGTTTATTTACTTATTTAGTAAGTATGTATATATACATATTTTTATATGAAACATGTTAGGTATATAAATATTTATAGCAGAAATTATATTTGTAGTCCTCCTCACTAGTAGATCTTGTGCTGAGGGGGACTATATTTTGGATAATTTTTCAAAGACTTCTATGGTTTAACTTCATGGTTTGGGTAAGGTTTTCCATAAACTTCTACGATGAAAATTAAGCATATTAGTAAGTTAATTTACGAGAGTTCCTTAAGATATGTCTTAATGTCTTTAATGTAACCATTTTTTGTTTTAATGTTTTTGATACTAAGTGGGAGTTTGTGAATTGCAAACTAACTTTGTAAGAAAATATCTTAGAAAAGAAAAGTAAATCGCATAGAATTTACAATTTTCTTTCTTCGGCGTGCATTATTCATTGACCTATATAATATGTTGATCTGTTTTCGTCTCCCAAAGACAATAACAACAATATTTACGCTATAAAATCTTATCTAAAATCACTTAAGAAAATGTAAATTTTTTGGTGCAGTAGTGCGGAATGCGTTGAGATACCGATATTCAAAAAACGCAGAATTCGTTCACAGTCCACGACATAGAAAAAAACTAAAGGTGTTAAAAACATAAAAAAACTATTGAAAATTTCGTATTTTAACCCAAGTAAAATTATGAAGCATTTTAAGATCATTTTGTAAAAAAAAATCCAGTCCTACAACTGAACAAGAAACACATAAATATTATGGTGTTCTGTGGCTTTCTCTGATTAACTATAGATTCAAAGATACTCGTTTCGTCAGGTTTCGAGTTGTTTTTATTATGTTCTTGTTTTCAATGAATATCTAACTGGACTAAACGCCCGTTCTAATGCATGCTCTATGTTTATCTGAAACCAGAGAACTCGTCACTAAAGGTGCCCAGCTGTCGATCGGATATCATCGGCTGTTTCCGTAACCGTTCGGGTATTATACACGAATTTGTCTTTTATGTTTATTTGTACATAATTGTATTGAGCCTATTATGCCATATTTTTATAGCTCTTGAGGTTAATTTCACAAAATCGAGGTTCCACACTAATTTTCCAATTATTATTACCTACATATTAACATATTTTCCCAAAAAGTTACGGTTGCCTCACTTGTTTAAATAAAACGCCGTAGTAAACCAGAAGCCATTTTAGTCGCACAGACAACTCATATAATCATCATAATATAATAATCGTCAGAGGGTATTGCACCTATACATATATTGATAGCTTATCCTCAGGATAACTTGTACTTTCTATTTATGGTTTATTTATTCATAACATTCAAATTTACTATTCGGTTTTCCCTATGAATAGTACACATGAATAGTGGCTATGAATCGAATTAGTTAGCCGAGCTTTCCAACGATAAGGAACTCCAATAAACGCTGATTCTGAATATATAAGTTTTATTTAATAATATTAAACGCACAGTTTTTTTAAATTTATTAAAAAGTCCATTTTTAATCGGGTTGTAAAAACACGCCGTCAAGGTGACGTCACTGTTCGATGTGTCGTGACGTCACCGTAAAGTCATTGTATGGGAATGTATGATATGACACAAGCCATCGTATTAATTTATTCGTTCATTTACATAATGTTTATAGAGATTTCGTTGTTGTGTTTATTGAAACATTATTTTGGCGTAAATAATGTTTCAAAAATAAAGGTATCTCTTATTAGTTTATCTCTGTTATTGAAAATATTCAAAAACCACTGCAAAAAAAAATAGTAATGCTATTTCTAGGGAGAATACTTCGAATAACGGAATTCAAAATGGCAGCAGTAGATCAACTGATTGCCCGATCCTATACTAATTTTTCAGGAGTGATGACGTCACACGATTCACCATACATACGGTGGTTTCCGGGGGTCTTGAAAAATTAAAACTTTGACAATTATTTTAACTATTAAAACTAACTCTAAAAATAAAAATAAAAATGCAGTTATTTAAGTCAGTAGGTCATTATGCATTAAAAAAATTAAAAAAATTGGACTGGAGTTTTCTATTGTGAGTATTTATTATTTTAAATTAAATGAAGACAATAATAGAGAAACTCAATCGAAAATCTGGGACAGAAAAATCGGAAAAAAGATATTGGCGCCACTGGGATGTAAGCAAAGGGTCCTACCTACCCTATTTATCATTACAAAATAGAATTATACGGTCGCAATATTTATAATTTGTTAATGATAAAAAACGCAAATAAAAATAATAAAAATAACTTCGTTTACCCGCACAGTGCATGGAGTATCTGTTAACCTTTACACCGCGCATCAGTCAATTTAACCCGTGAGCGGATCTCAGTGAATTAATTGAATAAATTAAATATTAATTAATTAATTCCGCATAAATAATACAGACACATTATTTTAACCGCATGTTGTTTTACGTTTCATATTTAGTAAAATATAACCGGAATACAGAAAATGGCTACAAGCGCGTCAACCGGGTCGTCTCGGGACGAAAGACATCTTAAACGTTTAAATGCTAAACTATCAGCTAGCTTTGCGAGGTTACAGTCGGTGTATGCCCTATAAGGAAAGCTTCGGAAAGCATTAACGATCGCCAATCTTTTTTTATCAGGCGCAACTACTGTTGAAAAAATTCATTCTGAATTTATAACAATTTTAGATGAAAAGGTGGATTGCAAACTGGAATTGAATCCGGAAGCAATCGCTGAATACTCTTAATTAAGTGCATTTGAAGAACTCTTCGGTGTTATTAAATATACCAAAGCAAATATGCTATCAAATCCGGTTGCAAAACCTCGCTGTCAAATTAAGCTACCCGCATTGGAAATAGCCTGTTTTGACGGGAATTTAGATAGTTGGTCTCTTTTTTATGAAACATATAATTCGGTTATACATTTGAATGATTTTCTGGATGATACGGAAGAAATGCAGTGTCTGATGTCTAAATTAACCGGAAAAGCATTAAGTATTTGCAAAGCTATTACGCCTACAGGTACAAATTATCAAGTTATTTGGGACGCATTGTGCACTAAGTATAATGATCAACGCGTTCTTGCTGAATTATACTTTGACCGATTGCTGAAATTACCTAAAGGGATCACACCAATGTTCTAAATTCACAAGTCTAGAACCACGCGAGCGATTTAACTGTATTAAGTCATCGAAGATTCGAGTTTGTGTGAACTGCCTCAGTACTAGGCACATTACAAAAGCTTGTAAATCGAAGAGTACATGCAAAACATGCGCGCTCAACCATCATAGTTTGTTGCATTTCAAACAAACTGATGGGCGGAAGTCACAAACGGACCCAATACCATCTCCCGCGTCACAAACGGATGCCGATAACTTAAATTCTTCGAATCCGGTTTCGTTATGTGTAACAAATTTATGCCCTAGTGCAAATACTACTGCACTCTTAGGGACGGCTGTTTGCACTACCAGAGACGCTAAGGGCCAGGTACAGAAGATACGGGCTCTAATAGATAGCGGCTCCCAAAGGGACATAATTACGCGCTAATGCTGTTCACGCTTGAATCTTACGGTGCGGTCATATCCAAGTACTTACGTCACGGGAATAGGTGACGTAAGAAATGTGACAAATGGCGTAACTTGCTTAAAAACGAAGTGAAACGTACGACCACAAATGTTAATTAAATTAATGCACAACTATAGAAAAGGTACAGCATGAGCATCTTCTGTCCCCATACCACCTTCCTCTGCCTCTTGCCCTTTCCTATGCCTTCTTCCTTCTAATAATAATAATAATAATAATAATAATAAATGAGATTAAAAGAATTTGGCATTCTCGGAATATAAAAATATTACCATTTGTTATTTCGGCTACTGGCATTATACCTAGGTCTCTGATTCAAAATTTAGGCGTATTAGATTTGTCAAAGAATTTATACATAAAAATGCAAAAATCGGTAATTTTAAATACATGTAGGATTACAAAAGATTTTTTAAATATTTATATTGAGGGATCAGTAGGATTTATAGGTTCAATTAGGAATTCCACAGAGCCGAACCCTCTGATATGAAAATATCTGGAGTCGGTGAATTATTTTCCCATCTGGTCTCTGGTAGGTTGACATGTTGTTCTTGTATTGTTTTGTAATTATAATACATATAGTGCAATTGCATAACGTGGATTGACCAGATGATCATTTGGGAAGTGTGTGAAAGGGTTTAGTTTTTCCGGTGGGGAAAATTAAACCCGGACATTTAAATCTGGTGCGTAAAATAAAAATAATATAAAATTATATAAAATTATACGATGAAACATATATGGAAACTTTGACTAGCCAACTAGGAATGGATCCTGTTTTAGACCAGTCAAATTGACAAATTTAGTTCATATCATAATTTCATATTACATTGATTAATTATATAAACATATTATTTATTGAATGAAACAAGTGTTACGATTGAATTCCTCGTAGAAGCTTTAGTTAATAACTACAATTTTGAACTCATAAAAAAAAGAAGAATAAGCGAAGAGAAAAAACAATGTCTTAAAGTACAAATTTAGTATTGAATGCTTGTTTAACAATAGATAAATGTTTGGTCATTTAAATCGCTTGCAAAAATTGAGAATCGAGACATTCTTCAAGCGTGATGACAATATCCATATTATAATTAACGTGGATGTTTAAAAGTGATTACAAAAAAATAATTATAATTATAATTAACGTGAGTGACGTATCCCTTAACTTTACGAGCGGGTGAAGAAACTCAAAAAGAATGTGACTCGAAAAGGATGCAGCAAATGAATAAAAACAATTTGTATATAAATATTTCATAAGTTAGCTAGTGTATAAATAGTGACATGACAGAGTGGTTGCTAACAAATTGTATTTATTTCCCTTTCCTTGCTTCATTTTTTCATCCTACTAAGATATTTTCCCTTAGAGCACTTGATATAAAATAAAACCTGTAAAGTAAATAAAATCCAGATGGTAATGTTAAAAAGAAAGATCACCGCAGGACTTGAATGTAGAACAATGGGAAGGGTATTGATAAAATAATAGACAATTATGTTCTGAAGTTATAAGTACGTGTTTTTGTAAAATTACGTATAGTACGCAATTTTGTATAAATTATATTTGTACGTATTTTGTATAAATTATAGCTTACGTAATTTTGTATAATAAAAAGAAAGATCTCCACAGGAGTTGAATGTAGAAAAATGGGAAGGGTATTGATAAAAGAATAGACAATTGTGTTCTGAAATGATAAGTACGTGTTTTTGTAATGAATGGAACTATGAGTGAGTGTTTTTTTTCTTTTTTTTTTCTTATATATTTTTAATTTTGTTTTATTTTATATGATGAGACTATCTATTGGTCAACATATTTTCGCTTTTGATCCTCCCTAAATCAAGGAGCCAGTCGTTGATCAATTTGCGCAAAACATTTGCACTTTTAGTTTTCCAATCATTAGGAATGATATTGAATAATTTAGGTCCTAAGTACGAAAATTGCCGTTGGCCGAGGGACGTCGTGATTTTTATTGGGACTATTGGATTGTTCCTTGAAAGTCGAGTGTCGTGAAGGTGGTCAATGGACGGGAAGTGTTGACGTTGTTTTTGAGCATGTAATATAATCTTTCTAATATACAATTGTCTAACATCAAGTACTTTTAATTCCGTGAATAATGCATCACTGGGGTACCTGAATGGTTTTTTAAGGATGACTCTTAGTATTGATTTCTGAGCTTTAGCCAGGGAGTCTAATATTGTTTTGGCACATCCACCCCATCCTAGGGATGCATATTCGAGTAAAGAATTACACATGGCATAGTATATTGATTTCATATCTTTAACAGAGAGAATATTTCTGATGGTTATAAAAAGGTGTGTAAGTTTTCTGACTTTTGAGGCCGTTACGTTGATGTGTTCATCCCATCTCAGATATTTATCTATGGTGATCCCTAGATATTTTAAACTATCCACGCATTCAAGGTTATTGCAAGTACAAATGTTCGGTTCATTGCAAATGTGAATAGTAATATTTAGTATTACCTTAGGTTGACCCGCTTGTGTTGCACTAAAACGTATAAATTTTGTCTTGTCCGTGTTAAGAGTAAGAAGATTGTAGTCTAGCCAATGTTTGACATTGTTTATTCCAATTTCTGCTTTTCTATGCGCTTCATACCAGTTTTTGCCCTCAAATATTAAGACCGTATCGTCAGCAAAAGTGATGATATGATCGGCAAGGTTACTGTTGCAAAGATCATTAATATAGATATTAAACAATATCGGTCCTAAAGTACTTCCTTGTGGTACACCAAATTCGATATTGGCTGGATCGCTTAGAGTACCACTAATAATAACTCTTTGGCTCCGATTTTCTAGATAGCTTCCTAACCATTTAAGTAACTGCCCCTGTATTCCGATTAGCTGTAATTTTTTCAAAAGGATTTTGTGCGAGATGGTATCAAAAGCTTTAGCCAGATCCAGGAAGATCGCGATGCTTTTGATTCCTCGATCGATGTTATTAGAAATTACTTTAGTCAGATTACCAATGGCATTTTCAGTACCTAAACCCGGCCGGAAGCCATATTGTCTCTCAGAAAGGATGTTATTATCTTCAAGATAAAAGCTAAGACGATTTTTGACAATTTTCTCTATAATTTTTGAGACTGAATTGACCAAAGATATCGGCCGGTAATTTTGAATCGCAGTTTTATCTCCGTTTTTGTGCAGTAATACAACAACTGAATGTTTTAGATGGTTAGGGAATATTCCTGATTTGAGACTTAGATTGGAAATGAACGCTATCGGAGATGCAATGAATGACTTAGTTACTTTAAGCAGATTAGTCGAGACTTAATTAATATACTCATATATTTTTTTTGTTGTTGTTTTTTTCATTTTCATTTAATGGTTATTACCAATTACAATTGTATATTACATCATAATAACCAACGTTAGCATAAGAAACTGTTTTGGCTTACCTCATGTTTAACCTCTTATATAACTCATCCTGTATATAAATTGCTGTTTGTTTCTTACAATAAATAAATAAATAAATAAATAAATTACTCTCATCACTCCGTCGTATACGATTAAACCATATGTAGTAGAAACCATAACCAGTGAGTTGCCTACTGTTAACATTAACCGCTCCTCTTTGTCGTATCTTGACAATTTGCCCTTAGCAGACACAACATTCTGTACGCCCGGTGAGATTCATATCATCTTGGGATATGACATGTTTGCTCGCATTCTAAAGGCAAACAAAATATCAGGTTCTCTCGGCCAGCCATTTGCTATTGAAACTACTTTGGGATATCTCATCTTGGGTACTACCCCAACGATGATTGAAAACCCAATACCTTCAGAAAAGTTACATTTCCCCAGTTGCCAATTCTGATTTACCGCATTACGTAATCCCGCATCATATCGTAGTTCGCGAAGATAAACTGACAACCATAATCCGGATGGTGCTAGACGCTAGTATGAAATCCGATTCGGGTTACTCGCTTAATGTTCTACACTCCGGTAATAATTTACAAGGTGATCTTTTTCGCATTATCCTCAATTTTCAACTATTCGTCGCGAGAGGATTCGATCTTGTAAAATTCTTTGGTAATTTTCCAAACTTTTTGTCCACCATTCCTTCAGATCGCCGTATCAAGGAACATGTGGAATTTAATCCCGATGAAAACCTAAAAATATTAGGTCTTCATTCGATACCCACTTCTGATAATTTTATATTTGTTGTAAACTCTGATGAAACAACTTGCACCAAACGAAACATCCTATCGACGATTGTTCGTCTTTAGGATTTGATGGGTCTCTTCGCACTGGTTGTTTTATTAGTTAAACTTATAATTAAATCTCTATGGCAGTACAACCTGGATTGGGACGATACTCCTCCTGAAACAGTTGTCACACTTTGGCGATAGTTTAAAAAAGAACTACCATTACTGCAATTTATTACAATTCCTCGCCTTTTAGGTGTCGAATACCAATGTGTATTAACACTTATCGGGTTTCCTGACGTAAGCGAACGCGCATTTGGCATTATGTACTTATATGTTTACTGTCCAAATATTAACAAAACCCCAATTAGCTTATTATGCCCCAAATCTAAGGTCGCTCCTGCGAAGAGGATTTCACTTGCGCGTCTAGAATTATGTGGAGCGCTAGTACTTGAACGATTAATGCATACGGTCAGTAATACCTACACATCAAATTCGAAAGCTCATACGACTTTAGCTTTTGTGACGGCACGGTTGCGCTAGCATGAATAAATTCACTGCCCGCTAAATGGCAGCCCTTCATTGCTAACCGCGTATCAGAAATACAAGATCATCTGGAGGCTGAATGCTTCCATCATAAAAAAGGTAAAGACAATCCCGCTGACTGCCTGTCGCGTGCCTGACTGCCTGCCCCACTCAGCTAATGGACTATACATTATGGTTTAAGGGCCCCGCTTTTGCTCAGTTACCTAAAGGTGATTGGCCTCTACAACGTTTTGATTCAAAATCTGTATCTGATCCGCCCGAACTGAAAACGAAAATTTTACTAAGACAGAAATTATTTTCTTTGCGTAATCTGGTTAGAAAGCGCGTGCGTCGGTTCTATACGAGCTTTAAAATTAATCACAACCACAATTCCCAATAATGGGAGATTTAACCGCCTATCGCATTCCGCATACCGCATAACCCTTACCTCAAACCGCGTACAGCAAACCGCATACCCTTTAACTTCATACCGCATTCCGCATACCGCATAACCCTTACCTCAAACCGCATACAGAAAACCGCATACCCTTTAACTTCATACCGCATAACCCTTACCTCAAACCGCATACAACATACCGCATATCGCATACCGCGTACCGCATACCGCATACCACATAGCGCATTCCGCATGCCGCATTCCGCATACCGCGTATCGCATACCGCATACCTTATACCGCATACCGTATTCCGCATACCGCATATCATATACCGCAGGGCAGTCGTTAAACTCTGTCCCTTATCGTCACAATAGATTTAACGACATCTTAGAAGTTAGTTCATAATACTTTTATTCTTAAAATCAATTAGGTTAGTTTCATTGTTAAATAGGTACCAAACCCTACTTTTAGTTTTATCTACCGCAGTTCAGTATTATTTATTGAATCCTTTCAAATCATATTTTTTCGTTTCAATGTTTTTTTATTTTTTTATTTCCTTGCTATATCGGTCAATTTGACCATTTGGTAAAAGCATTTATATAACTTACAGAAATATTTTCATAACTTTACATAATTAGTTACATTCTACCGCGTGTTACAATTTTTTTGGGCATTAAAACGTATTGGCACTCTTTTGGTTTATGGAAGTGGATTCTTTCATCCTCTTCCAGGCGGGGGGCATGGTTACGCCCATACATATACCTACACATACACATACCTACATAGCACGCATACATACTGTCACTGCTTGAGATTGGTATTAATATTGTTGCAAGGTCCTTTTTCCTACCTATCCCAATTGCCTACCCGTCAAGCTTACCCACAGTCAGTCTGTAATAAATGCCCGCCGCAACATATAGCATTGTGCTTCCGCTATCGGTTAATCGCCATTAAAAATAACTCCGCCGTGTGTTATAAAATAAACGAAATTCACGACTATTGCTGTTTTGTGCCTGTTGGATGGGAGAGGAAGCAGACAAGAGCATTGCCACCCTACAAGTTCTTCTACCCTTTTTGGTGAGTCCTTTCCTTTCTATGCCACATGTATTTTATTATTTCAGGCAGTGATAGTAACACAAAATCAAGGTCCTTCGCCAGTCATTTTTTACACAAACATATTAATCCACTCTACACAATCATAATCTCATTCAAATACGTTTACAAAATGTCACTATTAGAAATAAAAATATAATTTTGAAGTACTAAAATTTTAAATAAAATTTAAAAACTTAAATATGGCTCACCTTACGTTTTTTTGAAATCTAAAATTACTGATAACGTGAAAAATAAAAACACATACATATTTAAATTACGAGACATAAACGTTATTTGCTCAAATTACTATCGGAAGCATTGGTTTCATAGAGGTGTCCATTTAAAATTTTCTCTGGTTAAATTCTGAATGTGAATATAAAGCTTGGAGTTTTCTCTTTCTAAAACCTTTTACATCATATTTCTCATCATGGCAGTAAAGGAGATACGACTATTTATATGAGACCTGTGTGAGCTGGGACAAATTAGATATCCTGTGATTAAACGGGTTACGGATGGCTATCCTATGGATAAGCTCTTAAGAGGGTATTACCAGAAAAACCAGAAATATATCATTTTTAAATCAGATTTTAGACGTATTGACTCTTTTTCACAAAAAGATATAAATGATTTCGAAAGATTGTTCTTTTATCTAGCATTCTCATGTTTTAAATTTTGAGAAAAAAATGTTTGTTTTTAGTAAAATAAGGTTTATACCATAGGTCGTTGGCAGATTTGTTAAATTTTTAAAAAAATATTTGGTATTATACCACACCTACATATTTCAAATCTTATAATCATGCAGTAAAATAAATCGTAACATTATCTGGGCATGTTTTAGCATTTTAATTTTAGTTTAAATAAAATCATTAAAAAATATATACGTGCATGTGTTTCTTGACGAAAATTGGTCCGTTTGTGTATTTATTTGCGCATTTACAAACTAATATATTTCAGATTTTTTTAACATTCTTATTTAACTTAGACATTATTGAAAAATGATAAATACTTATAATCAAAAAATAATTACAAAAAGTACATTATTTTAATAGTTTTATCATCACGCCTTTCAGCATTTTTGGATGTAGGTATAAATAAAAGCAAATTTGGAATGAAATAAAATCAATCTTCTTCTTCTTCGATGGCGCTACAGCCCATATCGAGCTTTGGCTTCCTGCAACAGTCGCCTCCAACTCCTCCTGTCCTCAGCGGCTGACTTCCAATTTGGTACCTGGAGAAGCTGTGCTGCATCCCCCCTTACTTCGTCTTCCCACCTCATTCTGGGTCTTCCCACTTTTCTCTTTCCACCTGGGTGTCCAGTCAAAATTCTTTTTGGGACGCGTGTATCCGGCATTATCTGTACATGCCCAGCCCATCTCAGCCTGAGGAGTCTCATATGTGCTGAGATGCTAGGGGCCTTATATATATCATACAATTCTGTATTGTGCCGGATGCGCCACTGTTCACGCTCTTTCACGGGTCCACATATTCTTCTCAGCACTTTTCTTTCAAAAGTGTCCAGCATTTCAGCCATCTTTACCGTCAGTGTCAGCGCCTCACATCCATATGCCAATACAGTTCTAACAATGGTCTTATATATGGTTATTTTGGTTTTTCTGTGGACACTACGTGACTTAAACACTGGCATCAAAGAGAAGTGTGTTTTGTTGGCTGCTGTGATTCTCCTTCTGATTTCTGCTGGATCCTCATTGTTCTCTGTCAAACTGGAGCCCAGTAACCTGTAGGTGAATTGATCGACCACTTCGTATGAGTAGTTGTCTTTAAATTGTGCACTACTTCTTCGTCTGTGTGAAGGGTTCCTGCTCTGTATCATCATTTTCGTTTTGTTAACATTAACCCGCAGTCCTACTTCCCGTGCCGCTGTTTCTAAAGGATCGAAGACCTCCTTAATGGCTAAAATTGATCTTCCGAATATGTTATATAAGTGCGTGTGTTTCTTGACGAAAATTGGTCCGTTTGTGTATTTATTTGCGCACTTACAAACTAATATATTTCAGATTTTTTTAACATTCTTATTTAACTTAAACATTATTGAAAAATGATAAATACTTATAATCAAAAAATAATTACAAAAAGTACATTATTTTAACAGTTTTATCATCACGCCTTTCAGCATTTTTGGATGTAGGTATAAATTAAAGCAAATTTGGAATGAAATAAAATCAATATTGAGTTATAATTTTTAAAAGCTGGTACGGAGAATGATTATTCTTTCTCATTGTAACCGCCCTGCACGATCGTAAGAAAAACTTTCGACGAAAAGTGGATTTTCGTCCGCTGGCTGGTTAAACGCTCTTAAGATGAAATACCCCGCAAGAACATTAAAGTTTTTACTCGTACAGTAACATTCAGTAGCGAGATAAAAATATAAAATGATGAATTTATCCATCCATATATGTATTATATTATGATGTGGTTACATATATCCCATATGGGCACAACCATATGAGTATACATAGCGTAAGGTTAACTCGTTTGATATTTGATCTGGAAAACATCCTGAGGTTTCGGAGATCGTTTGGAGTAGGGGTCTAACTCTGCCCTTGAATATTAATATCGGTTCAAAGTTTGGAAGTTCCTAAAGAGTATAACATGTAATCGTTGGAGGGGTTTATTGCCCACGTCGTAAAACCAGCTCGCCTACTATGCTAATATTCGTAAACCAAATATATTATCGAATAAATCAGACCAAGTACACACATCACACATGATTACATTTCATTTACATGATTACATGATGAAGTTAGCTTAAAATGAATCTACCAACATCTAAACCTTTCTCCTTACCATCTTCTCCTCTCCCACTTTGTTCAGCCTCCCAAGCATACCCTGATTAGGGATGCCATAGTCATATTGGCTCCTCATTTGTGAGTCTTGTACGGAATTTACATAAAAGAGGTGGGAACTATAAAAATCTTCGTTCGTACAAATAATTTAGTTTTACCAACAATTTATCAAAATCACAAACACGAAAATAAAATCAACTTGAAACATTCTATTTTTTACATTAACCCCTTACAAGAGGCTTATTTTCCTTGGGCCTATGTTGTCTTTGGGAATGCTGTGTGGAGATTCTATTACTCAATACAGACTATACACATTTTCCGAAAGGACTTCGCCATAAAAGTATTCATTATCCTCCCACAAAACATGAAACACGCAAGTGATCCCATCAAAATTACGACATCATTAAAAACATTTACGCCTAACGAATTTCGCTACTCATTACTGTAAAATGGGATTACTTTGATTATTTTTCAACTTTGAAACTAAAAAAACATTTTTACGAAATCGCACATTTATCACACGTGTTGAAACTATGGAAATATACATATTTAAAAAAATGTTTACATGTTTGGGGAATCAAAAGAAATTGTGGATCAAAGTCATAGGTGACGGGGAATCAACAGAATTGGAATGACTTTGGTTAACCATTTTTATAAGCTTCCAAGCGAGTTACCGGCATGCGTTGCTATACCACTTATTAAATAAATTGTTTCTACCTGTGTGTCCTTTCCCATTCGTCCCGTTTTCTTTCCGTCTCCCCTTCCTCTCCCGCGACCCCTTCCCTTCACGCGTTCCGCCTCCTCACGAGTTCCGCCGTCTCCGCCTTCCTTCTCCCCATTCCCCTCTCCCGCATTCCCTGTACAAATTTCACAATGCCAGAGCTCACCAGTGTACATAGAAACCTTCGCGGGAGTGCTCACAACAAATCTACAAAGTTTCATCACAACCAGATGAATAGTTAGCAACGCATAATTTTATGTAGCCAGAACTCACTATTATGTATAGAAACCATTGCGGACATGCACACATCAATTCTCCAAAGTTTCATCGCAATCGGATGAATGGTTTAGCAACGCATAGACATCTTAATATATTTATATAAACCTACCCCGGCAAGCATATTTTGTTTTTTTTTTATGTTTATTATTTTATTTTTTTATTATTTATTATTTCATATTTCAATGATATATATAAATTTTTATTATAAGCACATTTTAAGTAGTTATATACACCGATAGACAATGATAAAATTTTCAATATAAATGACTAAAACTCTTTTATATTAAATTTATAAAAAGGATTTATTAACATTTTTCTATGTGTGAAAATATCTAAAAAAATGCAGTTGCACATCTCAACTGTCAATTTAATGTTTGAATATTATTTATTTATTACACGCCCTTACGGGCTTTTACATTGTTTGTTTGTAAGTTAAGTAACACAGTACTTTTAAAACTACAACAATAATGAAAATATAATATAATGAAAAAAAATGTAACCAAAAAGCATATAATATGAAACATATAATAAAAAAGCATATACATTGGTAAAAATTATAAGAAGTCTATCATAAAAATGCAATATTATATATAAACTGCAGAAATTATCCACGACTATTTGTGTCTAGATGTATAAAAGAATGGGAATAAACAATTTTTATACTTTTTTATTTTTTATTTTAACTTTATGAGTAAAACCTCAAATTTAAATCAATATGTTTTTCTGATTTTTCTGTTTCCAGATTTTCGATTGAGTTTCGCTTATTTTGTCTTCATTTACTTAAATAATTTTTATACTGGTTATTCTTAAGCTGAAATATATCTCCTGGATCAGAATATTTATTACCGAGATTTTGAAGTCTCGGAATCGGGGAATTTTGGTAAGAGAGTGTCCTGGTGTTGTTAAAGTAAAAGGGTAGTAAATATCGGCAAGATCTTTTGAGAATATGGATGTTGATTAATTGAAGTAATTTAGGACAGTCAATTTTGTAATGCAATATTTTATGTAATAATATTAAATCTGTGGTAATTCTTCTTTCTGAAAGTTTTAATAGGGACATTTTATCAAGTAGGTAATTATAATAAATATTTAGCACAGGAATACGCAATTTATAGTTTATAAACCTCAGGAACTTATGTTGAATCTTTTCAATGCTGTCGGAATGAATATTGTAAAATGGAGACCATAACGTAGAGTTATACGACCTCCGTAGTCCAGTGGGTAAGACTCTTGACTCACAATCCGGAGGTCGCGGGTTCGAACCCGGCATGCGCAAATAAATTTTATTTGATTAATTTGTGTTATTTCACAATTAATTCATTTAAAATAATATATAGTATATTTGCGGCATGTTCCAGAGTGGAAGATACTATCAGTATCGCCCTGGTGTAAGACCACCATTCAGAATTGAAACGTTGCTTGAAAATGGCTTTAGCCGTGTTAAGTGACTAGATCTGAATAGCCAGGTACTTCCCAACCTTCCTCTTCCCCACCTCCTTCCCCTCCCCACTAACTTAAGCCTCACAACATACCCCAATTGGGGATGCCATAGACTCACTGGCTCCAGACGGGAGCAGTTGAGATTCTTGTGCGGTATTCACTGTAAAAAAAAAAAAGTTGGCTTCTGACAAGGGTTTTATATAGTATGATAAATGTGCCTAATTTATTAAAGTCGTTTGCAGCTCTCAAAACAAATTCAAGAGTTTTAAGAGCCTTATTGATATGGCAAACAAAGGTTAATTTGCTATCACACATTATACCCAGATCAATAATTTCACTAACGCCATTTAAATTTTCATCATTTAATGCATATTGAAATAATATTGGATTTTTATTCTGTAAAAATGAATGAACTGACATTTATTTATGTTCAATGCTGGAGCACTGAAGGATAGGGAGTAAAATAAACCAGGATTGAATATAACTTAGTTTTATTGTAATGAATTGCGTACACAACATTGACTAAGTGTTAGCCGACCAAGAAGTGACAGTTAGCTTGTATAGTGTCACCATCTACCGGCAATCGTCTGATACAAAGGACATCACAAACTGTTTGGTTTATACGAATTATTCTAACACCTGCCCTTAAACTAAACAGTCTGTAAACCAAGATTAGAAACACAATTTAAATGTTTATCTTTACACAAAGGTTTGGTTAAAACATCTGCAGGCATAAGTTTAGCAGGAAAATATTCTAAATCAATAATTTTTCCCTTCAGATCCCAGTTTCTTCTTGAAAACCCATTTGCATTTGACTGCTTTCTTTCCATCTGGTAGTAATGTTAGGTTCCAAGCTTTATTCTTTTCAAATGATTTATACTCATCTGATATAGCTTCCTTCCAGTATTCTTTATCAGGTGCCGACAGCGCCTCGTGTATTGTCTGTGGTTCGTAACCGTGACTTGCTGCTGTCATAGCCACCACTGCATTTGTAAACTCTTCATAGTCTTCATAATCGCTTGACGCTTGATCCAGTCATGTCAGGATTCCAGGTAATTTCTTTAGGGTCATCAACATAGCTAGGTTCAGAAGAACTAGATGAGGACAATTCCATAACTTTTGTAACTGAAGACTCAACAACATTGTTTTCAATAGTGCTCACATCTACATTATTATTTGAAAGTTCCAACTGACAATCATGCAGTTGTACATCTCTAGACCTGATAATTTTTTAAGGTTTTTCTGGATCAATTAATCGATATCCCCTCGATTCAGTACAATATCCAACATGGATATATTTTTTACTCTTTGGATCCAATTTCTTAAGCTTTTCATATGGGGTTATTGCATAAGCAACACAGCCAAATACTCTTAATTCAGATAAATTCACTTTCTTACCAGACCATTTCTCTTCGGGCGTGGTACCTCTCACCGCCTTGCTTGGTGATTTATTCTTAATAAATATTGCTATATTCAATGCCTCTGCCCAGAACCTCCGGTCCATTCCAGCATCTTGCAGCCTCCATAATTGTCCGGTTGGCCCGTTCTGCTACTCCATTCTGCTGCGGAGAGTATGGGACGGTCAATTGATGCTCGATGCCATGTTCTTGTAGAAACATCTGGAACTGCTTATTAACATATTCACGGCCATTGTCTGTTCGAAGAGCTTTGATTTTTAAATTGGTCTGATTTTCTACAAAACTTTTGAAAATCTTAAATATTGGCAACTTCATCTTTACTCTTAAGAAAATAACCAAACGTCATTCTTGTGAAATCATCTATGAATGTTAACAGATATTTACTGCCACTAAATTAGGAAACTGACATCGGACCACACAAATCGGAATGTATGAGACCTAGCTTCTGAGTAGCTCTGTTGAAAGACCTTTTTGGGAATGCTAATCTACTTTGTTTCCCCTCAAGACATGCTACACAGGGAGTATGTTTGCTATCAGTGTAATCAATTCCACTAGCCATACCTTGTTTAAGTAAATCCATACTACGCCTATTCAGGTGCCTAAGTCTGCGATGCCATAAATCTTGGGATGGCTTCGCTTCACACAAATTCACAGCTTCCGTTTCATGATCCATAGACTGCTTCATATGCAATGGAACATCCAAATACATTGATTGACAGGCGGCATTCAGCTCATTGTGTCCAATTGGTAAACATCATTGACCTTCGGAGCACTGGCGACTATATCTTTTCCACAATAAATATTACACTTCTCTGTGTCAAAGTGCACATCAAGTCCTTTGGCTGCCATTTTTCATCAACAGAAATAAGGTTTGTTGAAAATCCCGGTACGTAAATAACCTCACTTATTTTCGTCGTTTCTTTGGGTGCTTTCAACAACAATTCCACATCACCGTGTCCTTCACTGTGCATCTTTTGTTTATTTGCTACTGTTACTGAACGCAGAGTATCCACAACGTAGTTTTGTAATAAATTTTTGTTGTTCGTCATTTGACAAGTGGCGCCGGAGTCGACATACCAAACATCCGAGTTAATTTCCACAGCTAATGCCGTCAATAACGTTCCGTTCCACGCTTTTTCATATTTTTCACTCCGTTTGTCACTTTTATTTATTTTTGTTGGACTGTTTCTAGCGTAATTGTTATAAATAGATTTAATGTTGGGTACTTTGTTGTAGTACAGACTGATTCGGGTTATTTAGTGGGTTTCATGATGTAAATTAGGGTAATGACACTGGATGGTTGTGTTGTGATTTGTACCTACTTTGTGGTCACGTTATCATGACATTTACACCTCTTATTGAGTGGATGTATTAAATGTTATAGTTACAGGGTTATACATAAAGGTACACAGTTATCAGCTTTAATCCCATGGGATCTTGGACGCCAAACCTCATGGGTACGAGATATGCTGGACTGTGTCGGTAGGCATGAAATACTCCCATCAGAGCGTGGGCACAAAATAAAAGAGTGGATGTATAACAAGATTTATATATTAAAATATTAAGCATACCTGTGGACCATACTACATCTACATCCTAGCTAAAAACCTATAACGTGGCTGCGTCGAATCCAGATGCAAAGCAAGGAGACCGTTCCTCCCTCACTTTTGCATCATCGCCAGGTTACTCGATGTTCTCCATCCATCTTGGGTAGTTGTGGAGTATGGGAACGCCATGCTCTTGGCATCCTCCATTATATGGTTCAAGTCCCATCAGGTTGGAAATATATGGTGTGGAAAAGGCGGACGGGTTGTGTGCCGTTGTATTATTGGTGATACATCTCGTCGAATGACGGATGGTGTATATAATCGAAGATTATGATTAAATGTGTCGATCAGGCCGCCATAGTAGCACAACGGGATTCTACACTTGAATACCCGTAAAATAAAGATTCTCCAGTCGCGATAACCTTGTACCGGCTGAGATTTAAAGGAAACTATCGTTCACATATTGAATTAACTTGAAAAACCCGCCGATTAAACAATTTCCATTATAATTTAAAATCCACTTGTTGACTGTCAGATTCACATCCTGCCCTCAAGATGCGAATCCAAGAAGTGAAGGAAATCGATCATGATCCCCCTATCGTTCGAAAGTTTAACTAATCGGAGAAAAAGTGAAACTATTAGTAGCCAGTAAAATAATTTGAATTATTAATATAAACATATATTAATAACCCTGGGGTAATTTAGAACATTATTTTCCTTATTAAATTATTTTCATAACATAATGATTAGGCTTTTTACAAATAAAGCACTTGATGACCTTGGTAGATTGTTTGTTGTTGACACCTTTTGTATTCGGGTTTGTAAACATTGCACTTTCTTCGCCCTTGTCAAAGTCTCTACGCAGATTTTCTTGTAATAATTTACTTTTAACGGTTTCACTGCACAATTAAATATTCGAATTTTCCAACGCCGTGATAAATGGGTCGTAGTTTGGTGGTAAACCACTTAACATCAACACTGCCAGAAAATCATCGCCTAATGGAGCATTTATGTCTCGTAGTTGTTGATCCAAGTCTGTGATCTTCAAGAGATACGCTTCCATATCATTAAATTGTTCCAATTTCAATCCAAACAATGTACGTAAAAGTCCGAGTCTTCTACACAACCCTTTGTCTTCATACGCCGTTTTCAAGTTACGCCAGGCTTCATATCCAGTCGCTGCGTTCCGTACATGAGAGAAAGACGATGGCTGCACCATTAAACATATTTTTGCGAGCGCTTTCAGTTGTTTGCGTTCATCGGTGACCTTGAAGACACCCGCTGTAGACTCTTCGATGCAGTCCCATAAATCTTCATGTACCAAGTACATACGCATTTCCAATTTCCATTATTCGAAATTCCACAGAGTTTCTCAAAATTTACTGAAATTCCTGCACTTGTTGTTGACGACGCCATTGTGGACAAAAACGAGTCTTGAGTTGCCGGTTGTGTTGCACTCTCGTCTGGCATTCCGCACTAAAAATATTTACGTACTTTTACTTCCCGCGTATCCTGGGCCCATAATCTGAAGGATAGAGTATATATTATAATTTTTTTTGTGTTTAATTCGTCGAACTCCATTTTAATTTTTAGAAATTTAATTAAAATTAAATTTGATAATGTTATTATCGAGTTCTGCAAGTTTTTTGGTTAGTGTTTTAGTTACAGCTGTTTCGACTTGTAAGGTCATTTTCAAACTGTGGTGAAGCCACGTACAGACGACTTATTTATAAGATTTTAAATGTCAATTTTTGAAGGTGTCTAAGTTGATTTATTACCGGTTAAACCAATTTGTAGAGACACTAATTGAGAGAGTGCTAATGTGGGATTCGGAGTAATGTGGGAAGGATAGAGAGCAAAATAAACCAGGATTGAATAATATAACTTAGTTTTATTGTAATGAATTGCGTACACGACATTGACAAAGTGTTAGCCGACCAAAAAGTGACAGGTAGCTTGTATGGTGTCGCCATCTACCGGCAATCGTCTGATACAAAGGACATCACAAACTGTTTGGTTTATACGAATTATTCTAACAAGCACCATTCAAAAAGATTTCTCTAATTATTTTGTAATATAATGCAATCATTAATGTCATTAACTTTCACAATGTTTAATTAATAAAGTTTTATATCATCAGCAAAAAGTAACACATTTATGTTAGTAAATATATCTGTTCACGCCTTTATTGTTACATGTTGCCTTTTGAAACTACCTATTTGGTGCCCTCTGCCTCAGTTGAACTCACCTCGCCGCACAGGACACAAATCCTAAAAACCGCACCGCTTTTACAGTTGTAAATGATCAAACCGCAAACAGAACTCTTAAACCGCAGCTATTCGCAAGTACCATCGCCACGCGTCACCTATTCTCGCTTTTTATTTCGTGATTAATCGTTCATTCCCAATCGCCATTCCCTTCCAAAATCTCTCCAAACTAACATACCTACCTTTCCAGTGAACACTGAACGAAGAGGAAAGCAGTCTGGTGTTATGGGTTGCCCATATACCTATCTGTCGCGAGAACATCACGAGGCCAGAACATGACGGAAGCCGATCACGCGTGCCTTGTAACCAATGAACAGGCCCTAAACATTTTTAATATAAGGTCACGTATTTAGGACATTTGCACGCGTCCACGAAATCAATGGAATCCATCGCCCGTTCTCCCCGGACCAATAGGACAGGCGTTGCCCTTATATGGAATTAGCTGTCTCCCTCTACCGAGAGACGTAAGGGAAGAGGGAACAAGCACCGGACAGTTCCAAGCAGGCGCCGAAAGCGAGAGGTTCCTCCCGACCGGGACGTGTTGGGCGACGGTAGTTCCCGCTCGTAACATTAAAGTGAGCGTCGGCCAGGATTGCTGAACTCCCTGAACACCATGAGCCCCCCTGCACCCCCACTGCCCGTGCTGCGCCACAGCCGTTCGCTCGTAACACTAAAGTGAGCGTCGGCCAGGATTGCTGATCTCCCTGAACTCCCTGAACTCCATGAGCCCCTGCGCCTCCAGTACCCCGGCACGAGCCCCCTGCCCGTGCTGCGCCTCCGCCGTCCCGCTCGTAACACTGTGAGCGTCGGCCTGGACTGGGAGCCCTGTGCTCCTGCTGCGTACCCGTCCGGTGCCCCCTGACGCTCCTGCTGCGCACCAGCCGGTGCGCCATGGCACTACTCCTGCGCGCTCCAGCGCCTGCCGCCCGTTGCTTCGCCGCTGTTCACACGTGAGCCTTCATAATACCCCCCCCCCCCCCCCTAGTTATTCGTGAGCCATTTAGATTCTCAGCCCAAATAACCCTGCCTAGGTACCCGCCAGTCAGGACTTAAACTGTGCTTGTCTGTATTACCTTGCCTTATGTGAATAAACCTGTCTTATACCAACTACCTGTTTTCACTAGTTTTGCCTGTAGAGAGACCGTACCCCCCCGGGACTTAAGAGCCCTCAAACCCATCAGTTGTATAATACCTAACACTGACACTCAACGGCTAATACCGTAACACTGGCACCCAACGCTAACCTAACCTATCCTAACCCTGATCCCCAACATATAATACCTAACACTGGCGCCAAACGTGGAATACGATCCTAAAACCTAACACTGGGTAAGTGCGATTAAAATATAATAAAATAGATAAGAACCGCATACAGTCCACAACATACCGCAGCATTTGATCCCTCGATCCATTGAGAGGTAACATTTGCTACCCGCCGCAACAATATCAACAATATCATTTATAAATATAATAAACAAAATGGGCCCTAAATAAGGGGCCTTGCAGCACTCTACTTGTCGCTATAAATTTGTAAGACTTCGAACCATTTTTTTTTACATGAATACCGCACAAGAGTCCCAACTGCTCCCGTCTGGGCCAGTGGCACTATGGCATCCCCAATTGGGGTATGTTGTGAGGCTGAAGGCAATGGGGAGGGGAAGGAGATGGGGAAGAGGAAGGTGGGGAAGTACCTGGCTTTTCAGATCTGGTCACCAAACACGGCAGAAGCCATTTCAGGCAACGTTTCAATTCAGAATGGTGGTCTTACACCAGGGCGATACTAAGAGTATCTTCCACTCTGGAACGTGCCGCAAATATACTATACATTATTTTAAATGAATAAATTGTGAAATACACAAATTTTTCAAATAAAAAAAATTTTGCCACGCCGGGATTCGATCCCGCGACCTTCGGAATGCGAGTCAAGCGCCTTACCGCTTTACTACGCCGGCCGTCATTTATTTTCACACTAAAACTTCTTTTGGACAAATAACTAACAACCCAATTTAATAAACTACAATATACTCCAAGGTACCTAGCATGGTCCATCGATATAGGTTTTATCGAAAATATCGGTAACTTATCATCCCTCCCGATTACGACTGTAGGCCGCTAACGAACAAACAACAGTGCATACCGACTAAGGGTTCCTATTTTATTTGACGTGAACTGTTATTTGTTCGTTAGCGGCCTGCAGTTGTGCTCGGGAGCGATGACAAGTTACCGACATTTTCGATAAAACCTATATCGATCGACCATGCTAGGTACCCAAGTGTCGCTAACTTATTAATTAATATTTTCTGACACACCTTTTCAAAGGTCTTGCTACAATCAGTGTATGTTGAGTCTACCTGGCACCTGTTTGCTAACGATTTAGATATGAAGTTTTCGTATATTAATAAATTAGTTAATGTAGATTTATTTGAACAAAAGCCATGTTGGTGGGGAGTTATATTTTTTAATGTCTGTAGATATTTTATAGAGTAAAATTTTTTCAAATAGTTTAGGTAACGATGATTGGATACATACCTATTGGTCTATAATTTGTATCATCAGTATTGTCCCCTTTTGTAAAAATTGGAGTAAGAAAACTGTGTTTCCAAAGCAGCCTGTCTCTAGTGACTGGTTAAAAATTTGAAAAGGTGGAGCAATTAGGCCAATATTACCAGAAACAATAATCTATTTTCAAAAACCATCTATTTTCAAAAATCATCAAACAGATGCGAGTAATTTTTGAGTGGCACCAAATGCAAACATCCGCGATGACAAAGTCGCCCCCTTGCCGAAAGTCGCCCCGTATTACAAGAACACTTTTCACAAACTCAATTAACAGATGATGAAGGAACCTTTTGTTCCGTTTTCTTGAAGTAATGTGGTTTTTATTTCCTTCCTTTTTCCTAGTCATTACCCCTCCCCCTTCCCCCTCTCAATTTCCTCTTCCTCAATGGATGTCCTGTCCTAGAGGAGTGCGAACAAGTATCAAGCAATAATTGAACACTATTGTATATTCATTATAATCAAAATTTGTTGTTTTCTTTGGCCCATTCGACAGCATTTAACCAGTGGTTGGGAACGGCGTCGAACGCTAGTTGAGTGGACGGACATAATATGTGGATGCCATAGTTCCATTGGTTTCGGTATTGAGTTCACAAGAAAAAATTTCTACCCCTATTCACCTGCTTATTTAATTAAGGAGACGCTGAATTTCGAATTTATCGTTAATTCATATTATTAGTTCGCTACATGGTAGTAACCACTAGTTTTACTTATACTGGTATTTCGTGCACTTTGCTAAACTGGTTCGTTGATACGATCAAACGTTATTTCTAGAAGTTATTCCTCCAGGCTTAGAACCTGTTAAGCCCGATTCAGAAGGAGTAGCAACTGAACGGAAAAGCCCTAGTAGTGTCGATTTATAAGAAATCTGTTTTCACCAATTTTCAGAAGACCTTTCGACTACTAGGTTCCAGACTGTCCGAACAAAAAGGTTGGTCAATTTCATTCTGCCTAGGAGAAAATTAACCTTCCTTCCTAGCCGTTTATCTTCACGATAATATCGGAGATTTTTTTCTAGCCTTACTCTCCTCTTTTAGTTCTGTCAGTATATACAAAATAAAGCATCTGTTTTGTAGAAGGTAGGCTAAATGATATTTGATTTTATATTGTAAAGGTTGTTTAAAAATACCCTATTTTTCGAATTTGGATCTTGGTTATAATGTGCCGATATTCTTTTTTCAAAAAAATCCTCAACGTTTGATTCTACGACCAAATTGTTGTTAAAAAAATACAAAATCGTCTTCATTTTACATCTCAAATTTTACATCATAATATACAGGGTGTCCAGGGATAAAGTGCTTTAACGTCGGAATGATATTCTGCATGATGGTAGGAGTAAAAAAGATTAACAACTTTTTCTGAAATAAGGAACTCCAGTGAAAAATATTATGGCTTTAAAAAAATATGTTCATATAGACCAATAAACGCTGATTCTGAATATATACGTTTTATTTCATAATATTAAACGCAGAGTTTTTAAAAAATTATTAAAAAGTGCATTTTTAAACCTCTCCTCAAAACACAGCGTCAAGTTGGCATTACTGAAATGGTGAATGGTGACGTCACTGTTAACCTGTCACCTCAACAATTTACGAAAAGGGCTATATTTGCGGACAATCTGCAATAAATTTTGCCTATTTGAGGTTAAAGTCGTGTCATATTTGACATTTAGTTTATTTATTTTCAAATTGTTTTTAGTATAGGGCTTTTTATACAAGTTATTACACAATCGTTATGATCAGTGTATTATAAATACCAGTGTTTTTGTATGTGTTATACATAATAGAATATACAAAATCACGCCTGAACACAAAATTAGATGGCTTAAGATGTCATTTATATTTGCAATGAAAAAGATGATTGATTATTTTTATATTGAACTTTGGTACAATACAATAACAGTAGCGATGAAATGTGGACATTTTACCAATGTTTTTCTATATTAAAAGCAGTTAATCTTGAATAAAAAACGACTTCTCACACCTAAAAGTTCACACCAGTCATCCGCCATCATTCAGCCATATTGTCCATTTAAAACAGGGATGTTCTGCCCAAAAAATTTATTTCCCTAGATTTCGAAGTGAAATTTCCCTAAAATTTCACATTTACGCAATTACCTACGTAGCCACCTGACTGTGAAACACTAATAATAATAATAACGTAGTATTTATATAGCGCAGTTTTGTGATGTTTCACTTCAAGTGCGCTTAATTATAATAAACTTAAAATTAACCTACAGTGTTCCTTACGAGTCCTTAAAAAATTAATTAAATAATGTGTAATAACGAGTATACAAAAATATACAAAGCAATTCCTAAAGAACAATATTAACAACAATAGTGAGTGCTGTTTTGGCACAGGACAATATATAATGATAAACCATCACGGTGCCATTCAACAAGAATCATTTAAACTAAATTATATAGAACAGGAGGCAGTTAACATTTATAAATAATACAAATTCAGAGTGCACATAAAACTATAGTAAAGAGGTAATCGAAACCAAACAATTACCAGAAACTTGAGGAACATGGCTTATTATAGTAGATTGAAAAGGAGTTAAAATTCATGAAAGGTATGATTTTTTAAATAAGTTTGTTTTTAAAGCTCTTTTGAATTCAGCCACTAATATCATATTAATTAACATATAACACATATCATATTAATTAACAATTCAGCCACTAATATCATATTAATTAACATATAACACTAATCCTGTTATATGTTAATTAATATGATTAATTAATTAGAAATATATCGGAACTTGGTAAATATACTAATAATAGTGTGCTTTTCCAAATAGAACACTTTTTGCTACGTGAAGTAATAATTTAAAAGTACTCACCACTGAATTAGAAACTGAATTCCAAATATAAAAAAAAAAACACTTCAATCAACCGCAATCACCGAAAAGACGGAACTTAAAAGATAAATTAATTTTTTTTTCAGAGGTCCCATTTATCTTTTTAGATACATAGGGAACGTACCCATACTACGTGACCAACTTTTTGCACTTTTGAACCCCCCCCCCCCCCTCCCTCCCACCGTGACCAAAAACCTAAGCAACCCGCCGCCCATTTGTACATTATTTGACAGTATTTGTGTACAATTTATTGTGTTGTCTAGTATAATGTTCGTGTACTTGTGATGTTTTTATAAATGTTGTGTTTGTGTGTATAAGTCCATTTTGTATTTTGTAGATTAAAAGACATATGTTATATTCGTACAATGTTCTTATTTTCAAAAGGTTCATTTCCTGGTATAGTTTTTTTGTGGGAGTGTCTGGGTTATAGTTGAAGAGTTTTTTAATAACTTTGTTCTGTATTATTTGTAAGTCGTTTAAGTACGTAATGTATGTGTTTCCCCATATTTCTATTAAATAATTTAGGTGGGACTGGATTAAGCTAAAGTATAAGCCCCTCTTTACCTCTGTTGGTAGAAGATGAGCAATTCTACCAAATACACCAATTAATGGAATGATTTTTGTTTTTAGTTTTTCTACGTGTTGTTTAAATGTTAAATGTTTATTAATATATAAGCCCAGGTATTTTTCGCTATCTAGGATATGCAAGTCTCTTTCTTCTATTTGTAATGGTTTATGCGATGGTATTATTCTTTTAGGTGAGCTTAAGATCATGTAACCGGTTTTATTAATATTTATTGTTAATATATTTTGTATTAGTCAATCGTTTAGTACATTAAGATCCATTTGAGATTGTTCTAATAGACTTTCTAAGTTTTTGCCGAAGTAAAAAATTTCCGTTTCATCTGCGTATAAGAAAATTTCACCATGTAGCTGACAGATGTCATTTATGTATATTTGGAATAAAAGTGGCCCCAGTATTGATCCTTGTGGAACTCCGTAGTTTATACTCTCGAGTTGACTGTTTTTATCTCCTATGTTAACACATTGTTTTCTGTTGGACAGATAGGATTTTATTAGTTTGATAGCTGGACCGGTTACACCAGTTTTTTCTATTTTTTTAATCAGTATTTCATGACTTACGGTGTCAAAGGCTTTTTGAAGGTCTACGAGAATTGCTATGACATAGTTTTTATTATCTATGCTAGTTATAAGTTTATTTATGAGATCATTAGTTGCAGAGAGAGTATTACATTTTTTTCTGAAACCGTATTGTTTGGCATATAGAAATGATTTTTTTTTCAGAAAGTTGTCTAGCCTATCGTATATTACTCTTTCATATATTTTTGATAGAATCGGTAGGACAGAAATGGGCCTGTAGTTAGATGTTTGAGTTTTCAAGCTCCCTTTATATATTGGAATAACCCTTGCAATTTTACAACTGTCCGGAAATTGACCTTCTTTCAGGCTCAGGTTAATCAGTTTAGTTAATGTAGTAGTTAGTAGTGGGGCAAGTTTTTGTACTGTTGTACATTTTAGTTGATCATGTCATTTAGGGATTTTATGATAGCTAATATTTCGGGTTCAGTTGTGGGTTGCAAGTATATTGATTCCGCACTTACATACTATTATACTTTCATACTATCATACTATTTACTTATAAAAATAGACAATCAAAAAATTGTTACTTCACAGTAAAGACCAAGACATGTATTTTACTCGCAGTATTTTTAAAGCATTTTTAATTTTTCTAGGCGATCAAATTTTTAAACAAAAGCACATGTATTTGCATTACATTTTCATAACCTTTTTGTTATTTCGCAGTTCTAAAGTAATCTTCTTTTCAAAGTAAATGTCTATGACAAAACACTATCCGGCGTTGGTTGCCTTCGCAATACACGTTTAGTTGGTTACACAGTATCTAGGACGGCTGCGGCTCCACCCTGGACTGCCTGCTGCCGGGCTGCATGCCGGGCTGACGGGCTGACGAAAGTTGAAAGGAAAATACATCATTGTTACAAACTGAAAGACATGTGGGTGTAGGCCGTGCAGGGCCTTGACCTACTTTCCCAGTAATCTCCGTTTAACACTCCGCAATACGCTACAGTGAATGAAAAGCTCTAACATTGATCCTTGGAGGGATAAACGCTTCGTTTGAGTTATTTTTAAGATGTGATTCCGCACAAAAGTGTCAACTGCCCGGAAGTAGAGGGTCTCTGGCAACCCCAATAGTAAGGCTGAAGGAGATGGGGATGGGAAGGTGACGAGGTTGAAATAAATGGGTTTCAAATCTAGACAATAACCCGGCTGAAGTCATTCAGTCAGTCATTCAAGTAAATACAGAATGTTTTCTACTCTAAACGAAGTGAAAATATGCTAATATAAAATGCTATATCAATATTATGGTTTCGAAATCAACGTGACTGTTGATTTCAGTTCCGCGTAGTTGTTTCGGGCTACGCATGCAGGCTGAAGACTTCTCTGACCGGGACAACTCTAATTACTGAGCTATTGAGACCCGATTACTTTCCGTCATTTTAGAGCTTTGTAATCAACATTCAGAACTTTGTAATCAACAAAAAAACATTTCAGTCAAAAAATATCTTTAAAAAATTAGGAAAAAGGGTTAAAATGACGGAAAATAATCAGGTCTTAAAAACTCAGTGGTTAGAATGCTGTCCTGGATAAATAGAGGTTCTGGGTTCAATCCCCAGTTGCGACCGTTACTATCCATTTTCTGTGAATTGTTCTGTTGACTCATTTGGATTTAAATATTATTTTCTTCTTCAATGACGCACATAACATTCAACAGATATTCTTATAAAATGAATTTGTTTATTTGCCCACAGCAGGTTTTGATCCCGCGACCTCTAGTTATCCGTTCGCAGTTATTAGTTTAACCGCTCCGCCGCGGAGGTCGTCGGAGAATTGGAAAGCGAGTTGTAACGTAATTTATGCGGTAATTCAATAAAACTTTTTCCATTAAATATCGTTATAACCGGTGATAGCGGATTGAGATAAAAATAATTCTGGATATTTTAATGGAAGTTTCAAACGAGTATAACCTTCTGTATCGAAAAACCGCGGCTTATTTACGCCAACAATCTCAAACTAATCGGAAAATAGTTAGTTGCCATCGATATCAAAGTTGGACCACATTCAATATTTCAGGAAGGATTAACAGACCCTACCCCGGGGGGGTCCTTGTCCTTGAGCCAGTTTTGTGGATATAAAAGCCTTACCGATTTACTATCCTGACCAACTTTATTACTCACGCTCCTTAGAGTTCAATAAATTAGGTAATTTGTTCCCATGTGTATCTATCTATGGGACTAGTATTAATGATATTATTAATAAAAGCTGTCATTAGTTTTATTTTATTGCCTATTTTAATAGTAAAGTTTTTATTGCCGGTATTATTTTTTATTTAGGCGCCAATTATTGATTTATGGGTTATTTCTCAATTTAAAAATATGTGTACATATATAACCGCCGTTTATTTGGGAATAATATGAATGATGACCCCATGTATCTGAAACCCGGAGGGGCAAAATTAAAAAAAAATCAATTTTATTTTTTAATGATTATTTTATTTTTTTGTGACTAAGCAAGAGTCCCAACTGCTCCCAAGCGTCTGGAGCCAATGAGTCTATGGCATCTCTAATAATTGAGGTACGTTGTGAGGCTGAAGATTGTGGGGAAGATAAGAAGATGGAGAAGAGAAAGGTGGAGAAATACCTGACATTCAGATCTACTAAATTCTAAACAATGGTCTTTCAGCAGATCGATATTCTGAAATGTGCCTCAAACGTACTATACATATAAATATATACAGTGTGTTAAGGGACGTACTTGACTTAATTTAACCAGTGATTCCTGACATTATTTGGAGTAAACATTGTACATGAAATTTTGGTCCCACGTGACTGTTTCAAAAACTTTTTTTTTCAATTTTATTACTTCTAAACAAAAAAAAAAATCTTCCGCATGTCGTCACTGATCACTCAGCCGAGTAACCGACCAACCCCTTACCCCGTTTTCAACTGTCCAACACCTACCATTTTTTAATGATTTTGTAAAAAAAAAACATAAATATCACCGGAGACCAAACTTTCATTTACATTTTTTACTCCAAATAATGACAGGAATCACCGGTTAAAGTAGGTCAAGTACGCCCCTTAACACCCTGTATATATTATTTTAATAATTTGTAAAAAAAACTATTAAATAATTTGTAAAAAAATTACTAAATTATTAAAATAAATATTTGAACCCGCGACCACCGGAATCGTAGCCGATAATCGCAACCACTCATCCACGGAGGCCGTCAAAATGGCCTGCTGAAAGAGTTTATTTTCATCTAAAAGTGTTGTGTTATCTTAGTATCTATGGTCTGTATACAGTCTTGAAATATTGAATGATTTCAATTATGTTTAGTGACCAGATCTGAATAGTCAAGTTCTTTCCTTACACAACTATCTTTTCTCCCCTTACTTCGACTTCACAATATTTCATAAGTGGGCTTGCTATAGGTGGTTCTACCGCACTGTAGGTAGTTTCTTGTGGCACGTTCTTAATAGGCCACTTGCATCACATTTAAAAAAAAAATCCGGTTTAGACAAATATTTTTGAAAATTTCAATCCGAAAAATCAGACCATTTTTTATAAACCGGAAAGACGGGACATAATTTTATAGGTGCGAAAAAACGATAATTACATAGCCGAAAATCATAAAAAAAACGTTTTCCACACGAATGGCACGGGAGAATAACGAGGCATACCAAAAGTATCATATCTCATAAATATTTTTTTCCTTGATCCATCTTATTGATCATAAATCATTATAATGTACAATGTATATATTACTAAATCCAATGTAATATACTTGTACTTGTAAATTATAATAATAATAAGAGTATTATAAATTTTGATTTTGTTAAAATCAGCACCATAACCATTATACCTCTAAAACACGTATCGACTTCTAAAATGTGCGGGGTTCTCTTCAGAACATCTGTCAAAAAGTCAAACCAAATGATAAGTTCGCAGAGAACAAACAATAAATCTAGTGAACGAATTAAAAATTCGCCTGAAATGAAAGTGATGCCATATAAAAAAAATAAATCAGTGTGGAATTTTACAAAATTAATAGGAACATTTACGGAGACGGGACATTTTTATGTAGTGACGTCCCGAGCCCAAATAATGGATTTATTTATTTAAAAATAAAAAAAAACTGTACATTTCTAAAAAAATTTACTAACATTTTCGCAATCTTAATAAAAAGATCTATCCACACGACTTTTTCCAAGTCGTTATGAATTCAATGCAAGTGGCCTATTGTCACAATTTTCAAACTTGTTCCTAACAACATACAAGTTATCTATGAAAACAGTATGAGACTAAAGACGATTTTTTATGGATTGAATTAAGTTTACCTAAATCTTCATAAAGAATGTGCCTTTAGTCGCATCTTAGGATAAACTATCTAGTCGCAGGTCGCAGGCCGTATTCCGCCACAATGCGGGCATATTTATATCTAGTCTGTGGTCGTAATTACCGAGAAATAAACCTGTTGTAAATTTGTGTCACTGAATAAAGAAACGTGTAAAAAACTAACCTTCTGTTTGAAGTTTAATTTAATACCTACCGATTTATTCGTAGTTCCTCTGTGACACCTAAAAATATTCTAAAAATACTACGGTTAGTGAACGCTTTTACGTGACGATTCACGATTACGGTACCGTGACGGCAAAAAAAGGCAATAAACATGCGTTCCTTATCGCTATAATGCTGCAGTTCTTTCAAAAGATGAGATGAACATTGCACAATGTACGTAGGTCTGTTTCCTCCGAAGGAAAAAAGTGATCATTGTCTTGCATCTCTCTCACACACTGCACCGTGATGGCTCTGTAGACCACTACAATTCTACTAGCCGTGACGATAATTATGGAATATAGTTACAAGTGTGAGTGAATTCCAAAAATTCTAAAACGTCAAACGTCAATGCTCCGATGGTTTTACTTTTGTTTTTAAACATTATAATGCTGCGGCTCTTTCATACACACTAAATAACAAAACAAATAATCATTATCATACATCTCCCTCACACTTATATAGAAGATGAAACGCAAGGAAAAAGTAATACTTTGAAAGAAACAGTCACACGAATTTTGTGTCTCATATTTTGTCTCACCATTATTTAATGTGTAAGAAAGAGCTGCATCATTATAGCACTAAGGAATGTATATCTATTGCTTTTTGCCGTCACGGTACCGTAACCGTGAATCGTCAAGGTAATTATAAAAGCGTACATTAGCTTCTTTTTTTTAATATTAATAAAACAATTTCTAGATACCTAGAAAGGCTGGAGACATTTCCTAAAATAAATTGTTATTTTTTGGAGAAAACAGTAGACGGAACATCCGTAAGAACCCGTTAAATTTAAATAACGACGCCGTTTCCCCTCGATACTTAAACGGAAGCTCCATTAAGCTTTCTCACCAGCTTTGAAGCTCTATGGAACCCTTAAAATGTCACCAGTCTGTGTACACTGTACATTGTTCCAGTGCTCAGTGCTCAGTGCTCAGGCCTCACCGCACGGCATACAACCTCCGAGAGGGAGGGGTAAAAAAACACGGCCTTTAGTAAATTGAATCCGTCGGAAAGTGTGTCAAGGCCGATGCATCCGTAGCCTATGGGCGGGTGGCGGGTGCGGCTACCAGCGCAACACACACAACACGACCTAGCATGAATATTGGGTAATGTCAGATGTATTTTAACTAGTTGTTGTTATTGCAATCGCATGGAAATAATAAACAGTAATACAAGTAGTAAGTAGTATAATATTACCATCACAATGTGCAAGTAAACTTGTTTACTAACAGAGGCACGGGATTCCGTTAGGATTCAAATTAAGTAACGCGAAAACACTCAAATCATCTACATAAGATCATAAAATGTAAGTATATTTAAATAAATTACATTTTTTTCTCGAATAAGTGTACTGCGTCCATTTATTGTACATTAACAGTGTAACACTTGGACATTAACAGTCTAAAAGTTAACATAAGTGGCAAGTTCTTTTAAGCCTTTACATAAAAGTATGACATAAATTAAAAGACATTATTTATTTATAGTTTTTAAATATACAAGGGTTACAGAACGTACCCGAAGGATTTTAACCAGCGATTCCTGGGCATATTTGGATTAAAAAATGTAGATGCATTTGTATCATATTTTCCTTTCTATAAAAAAGGGGATGCTGGTACGGGTACAGCCGGCCCGGCTGTTAAAATAAGTAATGTCGTTTGATTCATGTCATATATCTTAAAAATAATTATGCATAATTTTTATACGCTGTTATGCGAGGGTTCTACTCGACTTCGGTCTAGTTACGTCTCAGAGAGTAAATCTTCACCAGCAGCTAAAGGTTTTGCCTGCGGACGGCGGACGACACGACAGTAGCTTTGTAACAAACTTCACGTACGAAAATGGTTTTGCACAAGGCGCGTCGTCAGAGGTGTACTTAGACTGGGCCGAAAAAACTCATTTTTTGATTTCGAAGTTGTAATAGCGCGGAAAAGTTGCGAATTATATAGACAAAAACAAAGAAAAAAATATATATCGAAATCATATGACATCTTCCGTTCGCGCATAGGCCCTAAAGTTTGACAAAATGTGAAAAAACTTCATTTTTGAGATCATTTTTAAAAAAATTTTATTAGATGTTTTCGTAATGTAACGTCTTCAAATAGAGCCTAAAAACATTGTATTTTAATTTGGTTTAGATTAATTGATATCTTGCGGTCACAATTTGGGAGGCGGGAATGGGTACCGCCGCCCCGGGAACTTTTATTGGATAACCAACACCTCTGTCATAGGTCACCCCAAGTGGTTCGCTACGTTTGGTGATTTAGCAGGGGTGCCCGGGTTCATGGGGTGAGGTTTGTCTAGGTCTTGGAGGCGGATGACCAGGACATACTGAACCCCAGATTCCTACCCACCCCTTAAACCCTTTTCCTTCCCAGAACTCTCCTCTCCTCCCTTTCCTTAAAAAAAACCCTCCACACAGCATCCTCAAAGATGACATAGGCCCTGAGGGAAATTATTTTCCTCAGGGCCTCCTGTGTGGAGTTCATGTAAAAAAAAAAAAAAAAGGGCCTAAAATTTTCTAAAATATTTGAGGGAGCGGGCCAGATCGGTAGAGACGGGACGAGAAATAAAAGGCGTCAGTCGGTGTAGTGAGTCAGTCTTTATTGTGGCTACGTAGCGGAGGTCGGTGAAGCGGTAACAAGATGTATGCAGGGTGCCGTGATGAGATGCTGCAGGCGCTCGGAGGAGATGGAGATGGTGTGGTGAAGATCAGCGAGTTGCTCAACACCTTGGAGGTGGAGATGACCTATCTTCCAGGCCGTTGCTCGACGCTTTGAGTCGCGGAGATGAACGGTGAGTGGCTCGGTGAGCTGAGCCACCAGCAGGTAGTCCTGGCGAGGCAGAGCGTGTTTCCATGGCAGCGAAGCACGGTGCGCTTCGGGGTGCCATGAAATGGTGAGCTGATCCCTGGACTGAAGGTGACGCAAGCATTGTAAGTCGCGGGATGTAGCTATTCTGCGGAGCTGAAGACACGATGGGCCTTGTAGCTGAGACGTGAAGGAGTCCTCGCGGAAGCTGCCCTGGATGTGTAGAGATGCCATGCAGGAGCACTTGTGCGGAGATCTGTTACATGTTGAGATGTTGACCGACGGGTGGTCTGATACTGACAGAGCGAGCGCCGAGTTTAGTCGCTTTATATATACCAGCGCGACCCGTGGAGTAATGTTCCATTCGCCGGCAATGTGTACACTAGAAGATACTCGAACATACCCGGTGCGGAATATTCAGGCGGCTTATAAACTCCAGATCTTTCTAGGCGGTGGCGATATTGTTAATCGACGAGACGGCCGCGGCAGGTGAGCAAAGTACACCGGCATGTACGGTAGGTACCTAGGCAAGTGCCGGCGCCGCGCGAATATCAGATGTTTCTCGTGTCTTCTTTTGATGGCGAAGTTGATAATGATGTGTCGCCACATATTGAAAATTTCACATTTTTATGAGATCTTTTTTATATCTTTAATATACTTTTTTATCGTAATAGTTACAGTATTCTTATTTTTTAACCTAAGAACATTGTGTTTTATTGTGTTGTGAATAAATGAACAACTTCCGGTCGCGCAATGACCCCAATTCTATAGAAAAACAGTCCCTGGAAAAAGATAGTTAGGCCTATGACATGATGGGTGATAACAGTAACAACGGGCATGGTACTTTTCGACTTGCTCTACATATATTTAAAAAGCTTAAATATTTAAGTTACAGTATAGTTTTCAACAATAAACTTTTTTTTTACATTAGCTCCACACAGGAGGCCTTGAGGAAAATAATTTTCCTCAGGGCCTATGTTATCTGGGATGCTGTGTGGAGGGTCTTTTTGAGGAGAGGAAGGAATGAACATTGGTCTTGAAGAGACCCATGTTGTAGGAAGGAGGAAACACAGAGGCCGGCAAATCATTCCACAGCCGAGCTGTTGAACATAAGAACGAGTCGAAGAAACGACCCGTTCTCATGTGACAAATGTCAACCGTGTACAAATGTTGGGCACGCGTTTGGCGTGTTTCCCGACTATGCACCGGTGCCGAAGGGATCAATGATGCTAGTTCCTCGGAGCATCTTCCATTGTAATACCGGTAGAACAAGGATAGCATTCCCACCCGACGCCTGTGCTCTAAAGAATTCAATCCGTCTTTTAAGATTGGAGAATCTATTAAACGGACCGCCCGTTTCTGCACAGAGTCGAGGGTATTTTTCAGATATTTTGGAGCTCCAGACCAGAGGTGGCTGCCAAATTCAACCATGGCGCGCACTTGCAATTTGTACAGGGTTAGTAGTTGTGCACAATTAAAGTATCTGCGGAACCTATACAGTACGCCCAGTTTCTGGGAGGCTAACTTTACTCTGGCTTCGATGGAGCCCCCATACCTGAGCTGGTCACTTAGGGTTACACCAAGCATATCAATGGGGGACCTGTTCGGAAGATTGCTTCCGTTGAAAGAGACTAGATTTTCATTTCGATACCTTTTAGACGTAATCAGATAAGATTGGGTCTTTGAAACATTAAATTCAACGAGATTATTTTACCCCAAGAGAAAACACTCACGAGGTAACCGTCCTAAAGTAAAGCCCTACGAGCTGTTGGAGTTTGTGAGCCCTTTGGGGGCTTGTCAAACAAAAAGCTATCATGAACTGTACTGTCATCCGCATAACAATGAATTGGTGCACATGACAAAAGGTCGTTGATGTGCAACAAAAACAAAGTTGGAGACAGAACCGATCCCTGTGGGACGCCAGCATTTATCGAGTGAGAGGAAGAGGTGAAACCATCGGCTACCGTCTGAATCGACTTCTCTCTCAAGAAGTCGGCAATCCACGTACACAAGGATGCGGAAAGTCACACGTTCCATCACCTTAGACAGAACTGATGTGATCGCTATGGGGCGGTAGTTGGCCGGGTTGGAGCGATCACCCTTCTTTGGAATAGAATGGATAACCGCTTTTTTCCAACCAGAGGGCACAGAGCCAGTGTTCAGACACATTTTAAAAAGCTTCGTCAAAATTGGAGCTATTTCTGCAGCGCACTTCTGCAGTACCAGGGCAGGTATTCCGTCAGGCCTACTAGCTTTATTAACATCAAGCCCTCGTAAAACATGGAGTGTCGGGAAATTGGAGGTAATCCACCTCTTACTCGCCCTGGTATAAGTAACTGATGGTTACTCCTTCAAGGCTCTCGCAAGATTCTAATTTTTTTGTTAAACGAAGCTACATTTATTTATTTTTAACGAATCTAGCCCTCCAGTGTCCATGCATACGTTGTAAGTAAGCAGTATGCAAGTGCTTAACAGGAAAAACAAAATGCAAAAAATAAGTTAGTAAGACAAAGATAAATTAAACAGGGCAAAAGAAAAACTCATTCATGCGGCTCCATGAGACGGCATTGCATCTGTTAAAACCCGCAAGCACCCGCATAAAATAGAGAACATAAGTAATACAATAAATCTCAAATCAATTGGCAAGTACCAACAAAAAATGTGAATGGCTTTCGGTCTGATCATAAACTACACTTAGCTTCCGTTTCCCTTAGCCAACCACTCAGTGAAGCCTCAAAGAATGTTAACTGAATATTTGGGGTAAAATACCCGAAGACTAAAAAAAAATTCAGCATTGGGTAGTCAGAGGCAGGACAAAGGATAGTCAAGGTCATCTGATCAAGATTCAAGCCTGCACATGTCATTGGGGGAGGCGCAGATAGATATGAGAAGGATCTGCAAAATTAGTAATGTAACTAAAGATGAAGCAGGGACAAGGACCAGCACACCCCCGTATGGGGATAGGGAAAAAAATTGGAGTTCAGTTCATCCAGTAAAACATTGAAACAGTTAAATACAAACAAAACAAAACAAGGAACATGGCATAAATTAACAGGTAGTATAGTAATTATTAACAAAACAAATCGCAAGGCAATTATAAACATTTTTTTAAAACATAGTGAACAAAATAATATAATAACGCAAATGTAAAATAAAACACAAATCATAATGTATAATAAAATAAATGTTAATAAAATAAAAGAAATAACATATTACAGAAGCACAAAACACATAAATCATAACAATTAAATCCAAGCGGTAAATGTAAAGCAATCATGAAGAGTGTCCGTAAATTCAGAAGCAAAATACACCTGGTACCTAAGTTGTTTTACAGCTACTCAGCGACTCTAAGAACAGGTCATCTCTCAACCCAAACTTTCGTGAATTTCCTCAGGCACTCAAAGTTCACCTTATTCGAGACGAGATCTGTATTCCAAGCAGGTCTCGTAATAACTTGTAAACCATCAATCATTTCGTCTCGAGCATCCGTCAAAATCTCACAGTGCCACAAAATATGCTCGGATGTTTGGTTGGTATCACCACAAGCGCAATTGGGATGGGATGACAGAGCCAGTCTGTGAAGTCTACCTCTAAACTCCCCATGCCCAGAAAGCTATTGGGTGATATGGTGGTCCATTAAAAGATATGCCCCTTCCATTCTGATTTTAACTGATGGAAAGAAGGAGAAGGTCCATCTTCCCATATTCGATCTATCCCATCTTATCTGCCATTCACTCAGCGTTTTTATTCTCATCATCTTTAGAAGTTCAGGGAGAGGCACTGCTCCACCAGGTATTTATTCAATACCAAGGTGGTTTACAGGTCTTCCTCTTTTCAGACACTTCTTTGTCAAAACTTCTCTAATTTCTAAATCAATTGGCAAAATGCCAGCCAAAATTGGCAAAGCATCCGATGAAACTGTTCTGTAGGCTCCTGAAAGCGCCAGTAAGGGGATTCGCTGCCCCTGAGTGTCGGGACAGCACCTTGGTCATCGAGGGTTGAGTTATCCGCAAACATTTTACCTAATAAGTTAGCCTTTTCGGTAGCGGTGTTTGCTAGTGAGCCGTCAGGTCTGGTAAGAGGTGGCAGACTGGATTTGCAGAAATTGTGACCTATTGAGCCCGCAAGTGACCAGAATTGCCTGCTGCCATGCGGGAATGCAGCCTGCTTTCTGCTGATCTGCTGGTTGTGCTCAAATTTTGACCTATTTATGATTCTCTTGGTTTCCTTTGCCATTTTGTTGTAAGCTGTTCTGTTTTCGGATGTTCTAGATGTGTTGTAGGCTCGGTAAGCCGCGTTTTTTCGTCGCACTGCTTCAGCGCGTTGTCGACTGAACCACGGCTTAGAGCCTACACCAGTTTCCTTAACAGTAGATTGGATGAAGCCATCCATCGCGGATGTGATGACTTCACCAATTTCCTGGGCACATCTTAAGGGATCCGAAGTCCGAAAACAGACAGCTGACCACGGGAAAGTATTGAAATGTGCCCGCAGACCGATCCAATCTGCTGACTATAGTGCCACACTTTTCTCTTCAGCCTCTCGTTTGGTGGTCTGAAGTTTACGGGGATTGATGTCGTCACCAGGCAGTGGTCGGACGATCCTAAAGGCGCTGTGACTTCAATCTTGTAACCGTGTGGCACAGTAGTTAAAAATAGGTCTAACAGATTGGAACGGTGAGTCTGGACATCAGGAACCCTTGTGGGCTCCTGAACCATTTGCTCCAATCCGTAGCAAAGGGCAAAGAATTCCGCTTGGCGTCCAGCCGAGTCTGTTGATCCTGAGAACTTCAACCAAGGTTCGTTATGAACATTGAAGTCCCCCAGGACCACAAACTCTGCCGTAGGGTAGCGGGGAAAGAGGTCATCAATAGTGTCGCTTAAGTGTTTGAAGAGCTCGTACGTGTCTGATTCGCTAAGGTTCGGTGAGCGGTATAATCACGCATATAATCTTACCGTATTGGCAAGATTGACGCGTACCCACATTACGTCGAATCTGGAGTTTTCCAGATTCAACAGTCGCACACAGTTGACGTCAGCTCGACTATAGAGACAGACACCACCTTTAGATCTGAACTTGCCTGCGAGGGTGAAGCCCGGGCAGTCCAGATAGGAGGCGTCTACAGGCTCAGCTATCTGTGTTTCAGACAGGAAAAGTAGGTTGGGGCGTTGAGAAAAAAGATGGTGGTGGACAGAGTTTAAATTGGTGTGCAGGCCGCGAATGTTGTTGTAATTCACCAACAGTTTTGGCCCGCACCGGGGACGCCTACTCCTCGCCGCTGAAATGACGTTAATTGTTGATGGTTGTATATTCATGATTTTATTTGTAGGGTTATTTAAGTGTGATATGAGAGGAAGGAAGGTCAGGGAGGGAAAAGGTAAAAGGGTGGGTAGTTTGCTGGGGTTCAGAGTTTCCAGGATTGACGGACGTATGTATCCAACCCACCCACTGCGGTGCAAGGCGATGGGAAGGGAGAGTCCGGCTGGAGAAGTCGCCCAATGCGCCCCAAACGCTACTGCTGGGTCCCCTCCGGTCACGAACCGGAACAACAGCAGCGGCGGGGTTTTTACACTCGTTGATGGGGAAGCCCACCCTCAGTCGTGAGCCTGAGGGTCGGGCCCCTGTACTACCGAGCGGCCCGGAAAGCGGTAACCGGTTGTAAAGGGTCTCCCTCAACCAGCACCTCCCAATCCGGCCCGCCACGCAGAAGGTGGGAAGACGCACCCGCCATCAAGACCTGGACAAACATTACCCCAAGAACCCGGGCACCCCTGCTGAGTCACCAAACGTAGCGAACCACTTGGGGTGACCTGTGGCAGAGGTGTTGGTCATCCAATAAATGGTTCCCAGGGCGGCGGTACCCATACCCGCCTACCAAATTAGACTTAAACTTAAACTTACTTTTATTAAAAAGAAAAACAGAGTTCTGAATAAATAGTTCATGTTCGTTAAACATGTCCATTAGTACTGTTCTCTATTTTGTAGCCGAAGGTACTTTGAAGACTGATTTGATGGTGAAGTTATGCATGGATGATCTGGACAGCAGAGTGATTCTTATAAATCCGTTTCGAAATTCAGCTCCACAAACTTTTCCGGAGGCTTCCGTGACGAGTTTTACACAGCGTTCAACAGCCTGCGTGTGAACTGGGAATTGCTTGAAAATAATGTTCCAGTCAAGGATTGAGTCACTGTTGATGTGTGATTTGATTTCGTCGTCACTGATTTCTGCCAACAATGGGGAAGAAGATAATTCACAGTCCACCCAGTTAATCATTTTTGAGTATTCTTGCGCATTGAAGTTAATTTTTGGTGGCATGAATGTTCTTACTGTTTTTCTTCTTGCATTTATCCGCATTGCCTTCAGAATTCTTCGAAGTCCGAGCTGTCTTATGTGTTTCTTGTCATCTTGAGTCATGGCCATGACCATTCCGTTCGATGACAGGGTTAATAACATCAAGCAAATGTTTGCAAATACCGGGTAGATTGTATTGCTTGGTAAACAAGTTTCGGGCCGTCTGTAAAGTGTTTGGATAGTAAACCACATTGGCATTTATGATTTTAATATAAACAAAACTAGTTCTTGATATTCATGTGAGGGGTTTTCTTCACTTATTTACAATCTGAGAGTTCTATTTGCTTTTGTCAACCACCTCGAATGTGATAAGTGCCCATGATTACGTACAGCCAAATCTTCTTTACAGGCTCCTGATTTTATTGCCTTTGAAATATCAAGTAGGTATTGCTGATCTTTGCTAAGCACGTTTCTGTCTATCTGTGGGATCTGACAATCAATTCTCTGGAAGTTAACCACTGGGCATTTTTTGGTAGCAAAGTAATTTTTCAACGATTGGCCCTTAAGAAGTACTAGGCCCCATTGTCTTGCCATCTAGGTGCTCAAACATATGGCGTAATGGCAACTCATTGAAATGGAGAAGGCAAATTACCCATTGTACAGATATCCTTCAATAAAGTTCAACTCGGCGAACCAGACCAGTTTTCCAACCTGTACTGACAGCAGTACCATGACATCCGATGACAATTAGATTTTCAAGAGAAATACCACGTTCAAAAAGGTAAGAAATTACAGACTTGACAATATCTTCAGATACTCCAGAATTTGGAGTAACGTGGCCAACGTAGAGTGAGCCAGGTTCTTGAATAAATGAGTAATGCTCTTTGTTAATAATTCTACTTAGGTTCAAACATAAAAATACTGTAACTATTTTGATAAAAACTATATTAAAGACATTTAAAAAATCTCGTAAAAATATGAAATTTTCAATATTTTGGAAAAATTTACGCACTATGCGCGACCGGAAGATATTAATTAATCTAAACCAAATTAAAACACAATATTTTAAGGCTCTATTTAAAGACGTTACAAAATATAACATTACGAAAATATCTAATTAAAATTTTTCAAAAATAATCGCAAAAATTAGTTTTTTTTTCATACTTTGTCAAACTTTAGGGCCTATGCGCGAACGGAAGATGTCATCCGATTTTGAGATATTTTTTTATTTGTTTTTATCTATATAATTCGCAACTTTTCCGCGCTATTACAACTTTGAAATCAAAAAATGAGTTTTTTCGACCCAGTCTAGGTACTCGAAGTTGGATTCTAAAATTTCAACCGTACAGACACTAGGGTATTAATACTATCGCAATGTACGTATTCTCGCCGTTCATTCATATGTTATATGTTAAGATATTACAATATTTCTTTTCTAGAATGAGGCCCATACAGCAGAGGCGTACTCTATTTCGGACCTTATAATGCAGTTGAACATGAACATGCTAGTATTCGTGTGGTTCTACGGAGAGATAATTTAACGCAGTACAAGACAGGGTACAGGGGTCCGGCTAACATTTTGAAATTTATTGTACATTATATACGTACTTCGTTGTAAGAACTAAATTTGTGTCAACTGTCAACCCGTTTTGGAAAGACCCGTCCCTCGTCAGGAATATTTTCACCCTGTCTAAGGAAGGGTTGGTGTAAGAATTTAGTTAATTTAACTCGTCTTTATGAACATAGTAAACTAACAATATCACCATTGAAGAAGAAGATAATATTAATAAATCTAAACTAAAATATGAAAAAGAACAAGATACAGAAAAATTAGAAGGTAACCGTCGAACCCAGGACTTAAACCCAAGATTTCTTGTTTTCCGGGATAAACGCCTTAACCAACTCGGCCAGTGGGAACTCAAAATTTTAAGTCATTTTCTCGATTTCATATTTCAAATTCAGAATTAAAAATATTATCTTCGACTATTTTTTCTCATATTTTGGCTGCTACCTTTTTAAATAATCACCAAAAATCTAAAGAATTGGTTTGTAACGTAGATAAGTGTCTCGGATAAAAACACATCCGATTTACGTGTATGGGACATCTATAATAATAATAATGTTATATAAGTAAATAATAATAAGTTTCTGGTAGTGTGTTATACAACTTCATTCCCTTGTACAGTAGACTGTTCTGCGTATTCGCTTTGTCCTTTTTTTGTAGCCTAATTTCCTTGCACGTCCTTGTGCTATATCTGTGAATGTCTTTATTGTATAAAATTTTATTTGAGAAGTATTTTGGTAACGTGTTGTTCAATATTTTGTGGATAAATACCATCGTGTTCAAGGTCAGCATCTGTTTCACGGTCAACCAATTTAGTTCCTTTAACATTTTAATAATTTTTGAAAATCTGTTTCGTCGAAGAATTATTCTCATTGCCCTGTTTTGGAGAATTTGTAACTTATTTTGTTCTCTTTCGTTACATAGTAAAAGTATACTTGAGCAGTAGTTGAAGTGTGGAGCAATAATTGAATTGTATATGGTGATTGCAGTTTTTCTAGACATTTTTGGCCGAATTCTTCCAAAAAAAGATATCTTTTTGCCAATTGGGTGTATTCAGCATGTCTATTGAAGTTTAGTTTGGAATCTAATATACATAACTCCTAAGTATTTCATTTCAGTAACATTTTCAATAATTTCACCATCAATTTTAATTTTGCTTTCACTGGATGTCTTCTTGTATCCAATCACCATACATTTTGTTTTTTTTTGTATTTAATTTAAGCTTATTTATTTTTAGTCATCATTTACATCATTTAGTTCATTATTTAAAATGTGTATTAGTTCTTCATAGTTATCTCCAATTAAGTATATTAGTGTATCATCGGCAAATAGTCGTACTTTGCATTATGAAAATTATTACTATTGACCTTTTCTAAAAGTATAAATGAATATTCAACTTTTATTGGAATAGCTCTTGTTATTATAATTATATTTTTCAATGGCAGAGTTGTTTAAGACATTTGTCCCGATAAGACAAGAGATCCTGGGTTCGAAACCCAGATGCCTTTTATTTTTTTGGTGTCTCGTTTTTTTTCATATTCTCGTTTAGATTTATTCGTGTTATTTTCTTCTTCAAGAATATGATGGATATAACCTTCAGAAGTTAATATAAAAAAGTATTACAATTAAAATGTTGCAATAGTATTGCAAGTTTAGTTTTTGCTCCTTCAAGCTATAAACCAAAAAAATGGATAGAATGACGCTTTTTAATTCGAAATTTAATGTGGTTAAAAATAATCAATCTGAATGAACGTCAATTTTTTATAATTTATTAATTTAAATACAAGGTGTCCCAAAAGGAAGTTTATATTTAGTGGATCGATTTTTAAAAAGTAAGGGTTATATCGAAAAAATGTATATTAAATACTAAAATACACAATTCGGGAATTTATTTCTTAAAAATAATATCGTCCAAATGTAAACCCTCGCGTTCGCGGCATTCATTTAATATTATTAATTTGATATATTCTTTTAATTGCATCAAGGAAGTCGGATAACCCCACAGGAAAAAGTCCATAGGGGTTAAGTAAGGACCACGAGGAGGCTAATTTATGTCACCTCTCCTGCAGATCAATTTGCCAGGGAAAATTTCACGAACTCATGGCAGAGACGTACTGGACGCATGTGATGTTGCTCCATCTCGCTGGAACCATGTTTTTTTTTTAAATTTATTAATTGTACAATAATTTATCTTACAAAACTGTTAAATCTCTCATTTTTCCTATTTATTTACTTACAATATACAAAATGTTTGATATTTTGGTGCGTAATACATATCTAGTAATTACTTAATAATATAATACTTAATATTAAAATACTTAACTAATTATTATAATGCTTTTTATAATATTAATTTTATTTTGAAAAATGGTTAAAAGATCTAGGTATCTATTCGTTCACAATATTATTTGTTTTCAATATTATTTGTTTTCAGGTTCTCCTGAAGTAGAATGATCTAACTTTTGTTTTGATTTTTGAATGGAATGTCTCATTTTTAAATTTTTAGGTATTGCATTAAATATTTCCGGAATTTTATGCCTTTTTGTTCTATCACCGTATACACCGTGAAAGATACTTTCAGTATCGCCATGGTGTAAGACCACCATTCAGAATTGAAACTGTAATGTCCGTCTGAGCCAGTTGTGGTGTGAGAGCCAATTCAGATGCGGACTTACAGATGTGTAAGACGAAGCATTATTGTGGGTAGTACACTAAATGAAGATTGTAACAGTATTCTGTAATGGTATTTATTAGGGAGCTGCCTTAAGCAAAAGAGGACGAATCTAGCACGCATCGCCTTATATTGATTCTCGCAAGCATGCTATCTCGCTTGCACTCATACAATTCACACAGACATTACACCCCCACACTTAAACAATTATTACATGGAATATATAGTTTTGCCTACACTTATACAATTCAAATTACTACATATTTCATTATATACATTTCTTTCTTCATGTAATTATATAAACTTTTTTTTTTCTTTGGATAACGAGGGCGTGGTTGAGTTGGCATGGTGGCTGCGATCTGCAAAGAACGGGGGAATTTGTGATGGTCCTCTGTCCACATCTGAGAGTGGACCAAAATCCAACAAATTATCAGAATAATTGTCACTCTCCCCCCACCTATCCTTTCTATCTGAAAACTGATCGTGGTGTCTTTTCCAAACCTGGCCTGTTGAATGTATCTTAACCATATAGGTTCTACTCCCTAATCTTTTGATAATTGTACCCAAAATCCAATTATTCTTTTTATTTCTAAAATCTTTGGTCAAAACTTTTGATCCCAAATCAAAGAATTTAAAAAAAAAATTTCCCCGGTAATATTTTTTTTTACTGTTTTGACTAGCTACCATTTTATTTTTAACATTATAATCAATTTTTTTAAAGTCACTACACTTGTCATTATTCATTTTTGGAAGAACCGTATTAAAAATTGAACGAATTTTTCTACCTAACATCAACACACTAGGTTTAATTCCCGTACATAACGAAGATGTATTCCTAATATCAATTAAAAATGACAGTAATTTATCGTCCAGAACCCTTGAAAATCTGTTATTCACTAATATATTTTTTTAAGTTTTTAACTGTTTTGACAGCGTTCTCTACCAAACCATTCGAAGACTGCTGACGTCACATGTTCAATATTAAATTCACGATAAAATTACTGAAATGAAGCTGATGTGAAAGCTGTTTCATTATCGCTAACAATTTTTTCCGGTATACCAAAGTTAGAAAACATTTTCTTTAATATTTTGATTGCACTAACTGAAATTACCGAACGGACCCAGATGATCTATATGAATCCGATTCTAAACTAAATTATTCACTGGCCAACTCGCCAATTGCACCTTGGAAGGAGTAGGTAAACATACTGCACACCTAGTACACTGTTTTACCTCTTTCTCAATATCCGCATTTATACCTAACCAGAAAAAATTATTTCTAGCTAAATTTTTTGACATCACAATACCTAGATGTGAACGGTGAATAAATTTCAAAACTGATTACTTTAATTCCATTGGTACTACCAGTATACTATCATAAAACAAAGATGCATCATGAGCTGATAACTTATCTCTAATATGCCAAAATTTAAAAAAATCACAATTAAATTTTTTTTTCAGGCCACCCTGTACTCAAATAATTGACAATTTTTGATAAAACTAAATCCTTCTCCAAACTCCGTTTAAATATTTCCGGATTTATTTCCGTTTCAACAGAAATATTATTTAACTATTATTATTGAATTATTATTTAAGTGGTTAATACAAAGTTATCTATTAATTTGTATTATTTAACTGCTCTATTTCCAAATTATCGATATCCGTATCGTTAATTAGATCCAAGAAATAATGATTATCTTCTTATTCCTCGATATTATTATAACTACTTTGCATTGGTAATCTTGACAATAAGTCGGCTTTATTGTCGTCTTACTTTATGTACTCTATAGTATAATTAAATGTTTGCAATATTAACGCGTAACGTTGCAATCTATTCGCTGCAAGAATAGGTACCTGCATCTTCGTATCAAGTATGTGTACAAGCGGGTTATTGTCGCACGATAGAATTAATTTATTTCCATACAGGTATTGAAAAAAAATTTTCAAACCAAATATGATTGCACACGCTTCTCTATCCAAAATTGAATATTTTCGTTCGGTTTCCGATAAAGTCCTACTCGCAAATGCGATTGGGCGCTTTATCCCGTTATCATACTTGTGACAAAGTATTGCTGATATTCCGATATTACTGGCATCCGTAATGAGTTTCAAAGGGATACTAGGATTGAAGTGAACTAGAATTTTTTCCGACATCAATTGTTTTTTTACAAAATTAAAAGCATCACTACATTCATCCGACCACAAAAATACGGTTCCCTTTTTTAATAAATTATAGAGAGGTGACAGAATGTCCGATATTTTCCGTAAAAACATTCTATAATATGAGATTACTCCCAACAAACTTCTCAGTTCTGACACATTCCTCGGAACTGCCAAATTCTTAATTGCTTCAATGTTACTTTTTAGCGGCATTATTCCTTTCTGAGAGATTTTAAAACCTAAGTATTCAATTTCCGGTACATAAAAATAACATTTTTGGTCATTTATGGTCAGACCATGATCATTTAATTTCTTAGAAAAATGAAAAAACACAACTTTGTATAAACCAATTACTTATCTTTAACCACAAAGTAATAGCTACATTCAAAAATATTTAATTTCTTAATTACCGCGTCACAAATGGAATTTAATTCCTCTTTCGAATTACCGAATAATAATATATCATCTAAAAACACACGCACATTTTTTAAACCACTGACGAAGCTATCACTTGCCTAAAAATCGCCGGGCTTGTTGTTAGTCCAAAAGGCAACACTTTATACGCAAACAGACCTATATGAATTAAAATGAAGACAATATAAGCGAAACCCAGTCCTGGGTTCGAGTCCCAGATGTGTCAATATCTTTTTCTGATTTTTCTGTTTTCAGATTTTCGATTGAGTTTCGCTTATATTGTCTTCATTTTAATTAAAATATTACAATTTGAGGTTTTACTCATAAAGTTAAAATAAAAAATAAAAATAGACCTATATGAGTTGAAATAACACATAGTTTTTTTCAACTTTCATTCAAAGCAATCTGAGAAAAAGCATTTTTTAAATCAATTTTCGCGAAATGTTTCGCGCCATTTAACGAATAAATTAAATCTTCCACTCTAGGCAACGGGAATTTTAAAGGTGCCAGCATTGGATTTAAAGTGTTTTTGAAATCTGTACAAATCCTAATCATACCATCTTTTTTTTTAACAATATAAATCGGACTCGCCATTTCACTAATTTCAACTTTCTCAATAATGTCATCTTTCACCATTTTTAATAATTCAATTTCCACTTAATCCCGCAAACAATAAGGAATGGGTCTCGGGTTAACGAACTTTGGTTAAAAATCCGACATAACCTCAATATTAGCTTCGTAGTTTTTCAATCTATCCGGTTTATCTGAAAACACATTAGGATACTTTAATTTTAACATACCGCGAATATTATTATCCGTATCACTATTGTTCACTTGATTAATTCCGTTTAATTTAATATCGAAACACTTGAGAAAACTTCTACCTACAACGCATGAGCTACCATTATTGATTATTATAAATTCGGTCGGCGCACATTTATTTTTAAATTCCACGTTACATATAATTTTACCCAATACCTTTAATAAATTATTATCGTACCCGAATAATTTTTTATCGCACACAAGTAATTCCTATTTACTAAAATACTTATTAAATATTTCGTGCGGAAGTGCATTTATACTGGCTCCCGTTGTTCGCGCCTTTATTGTTACATGTGGTTCTTTGTAAATACCTCCTGTGTGCCCTCCGCCTCCATAGTTCAATGAATTCGCCTCGCCGCAAGGGACACAAGTTCTAAGAACCGCACCGCTTTTACTTTTTAGTAATCAAACCGCAAACGGAACTCTTAAACCGCAGCTATTCACGAGTACCATCGCCACGCGTCACATATTTTCGCTTATTGTTTCGCGATTAAACGTTCATTCCCAGTCGCCATTACCTTCTGAAATCTCTCCAAACTAACATACCTATCTTTCCAGTGAACACTGGACGAAAAGGGAAGCAGTCTGGGTAAGTGCGATTAAAACATAATAAAATATGTACATAAGAACCGCATACAGTCCACAACATACCGCAGCATTTGATCCCTCGATCCATTGAGAGGTAACATTTGCTACCCGCCGCAACACCCGTATCGACCATAACCTTCAAAATAATATTATCTACGCATAAATTTAAAAGCATAGGATCATTTTTATTACCCTGACTAACGGTATTAATAGTCATACCGCGCTCCTTACTAGGAGAGCGTGAATATTTACTACGTGATTTATTTTTACAAGTCGAGCTAATGTGACCTACCTTCTTACAAATATTACATTGTAACTTCTTGTGCCAACAATCTTTTTGCAAATGATTATTCCTACCATAAATAAAACATGACATTTAATTATTTATCTTATGGGGTGACTTACTACGCACGTTACTATCCTTATAACAATTTACCTGCCTAGATTTTACAAAATTATGAACTGCATTTAAATTCGACTTTGCACTCTCCATACCTAAAACATGTTCCCAAGTGGAAGCTAAATTAACGCATTCTAGAAATGACTTGCTTAAACCTTCCATAAAAAGTTTGTGTTTCATTTTCTCATTGAACACACCAATAATAAATATGTCTTTCAAACACGATTCTAATCTTGCTTCAAAGTTACATGACAAACTAATATTTTTAAGATTTAATTAAATGAAGACAATATAAGCGAAACTCAATCGAAAATCTGAAAACAGAAAAATCAGAAAAAGATATTGACACATCTGGGACTCGAACCCAGGACCTCTCGCTTACCGGGCGAACGCGCTAACCACTGCGCCACCGTGTGATCGACACGGTGGCGCAGTGGTTAGCGCGTTCGCCCGGTAAGCGAGAGGTCCTGGGTTCGAGTCCCAGATGTGTCAATATCTTTTTCTGATTTTTCTGTTTTCAGATTTTCGATTGAGTTTCGCTTATATTGTCTTCATTTAATTAAATATTACAATTTGAGGTTTTACTCATAAAGTTAAAATAAAAATAAAAATAATAATATTTTTAAGCTTCGCGGCGAACTCTTTAATGGATTCATTTGCCGATTGTTTACATTTATAGAATATTTTCCGAGATTCAAATATATTGGGAATCTAGAAATTTACACAAATCCTCAAATGAGGTTTCCGATACTTTTTTTGGAAAACACAAATCACTAAGCAATAAAAGGGTATCTTCAGTGAGATTGTTTAAGAGGAACGCTCTTTTACTTTCAGGTGACAAAAATTTTTCATCATATAAAATGAGAGCTTGGTCCAGTCTCTCCTTGAACAGGGACCACACTCCTGTCTTGTGACAGAATGCCCCCCAGTCCTCTACATATCGCATCCATAGGGAATAAGAGCTGAAACAAATTTTGTAATTAAAAACTTATCTCAGCGCTTCCGGGTGAATACGCTCCAGAACCTCGCCGTTCCGAAGTGTCTCCCTACTCAGCGTCAACTCCGTCACCAGCCGCCCTTTTGACCGCTGATTGCACGTGTCCGTCTCCCTGCAGCGACAGAATCCAGCCCTTTGTCCGGTCCCGCTTGTACAGCTGCAGCGACAGAATTGCCCCAGATTCCGGCTTCTTCCGTAGATGGTCTGCTTGTCACCGTCTTCTTCTTACGCATGCAATGCTAGCATGCCCACGCCAATTTGCTCCCTCAATATACTGCAATATAGATGCAGGCTCTGATGCACGTCTTCTTGACATACGTGATGGCGTCTTCTTAAGTGCGTCTTCATGCAATAATTTTTTTCTATTGTCGCAACAATCTCTACTTTTCCGTACTATCACTTTCCGTCTAAATTTCGTCTTCAGGTTCTTCAATTTCGTAGCTTGTTGTGCCAGCTACTACCGACTGCGCCAATTGTAATGTCCGTCTGAGCCAGTTGTGGTGTCAGAGCCAATTCAGATGCGGACTTACAGATGTGTAAGACGAAGTATTATTGTGGGTAGTACACTAAATGAAGAGCGTAACAGTATTCTGTACTGGTATTTATTAGGGAGCTGCCTTAAGCAAAAGAGGGCGAATCTAGCACGCATTGCCTTATATTATTAATAATAATAATAATAATAATGATGATTTATTGTCTTCATTTCTTAGTAACAGTAGAGATAATGATATCCTTACTGGGATCTCTCGTGCTGAGGATTTCATTTACATATTATAATTTAATTATAAGAAATTGATATGAATTAGACATAACATATATCATGTAGAATTTTTTTTTTAATAATTATAAAGTAAATAAGATAGTGTTTTTTTTATAATGTTGATTACTAGATTTGGTTTTAGTCTGTATTTGATATCAGTATATTTTCTACTTCTGATCTCCCTATATTTGGTATCCAGCTTTTTATTTGAAATTTAAATGTTATAGTGTTGAGGTTTTTGAGTGAGAGTGGTATTTTATTGTAGAGTTTAATGCCATAATATAAGAAGCTTGCATTGATTATTGATTCTCGCAAGCATGCTATCTCGCTTGCACTCATACAATTCACACAGACATTACAGAAACGTTGCTTGAAATGGCTTCTGCCGTGTTTGGTGACCAAAATCTGAATAGCTGGGCTAATAGGTACTTCCCCACCTTCCTCTTCCCTATCTCCTTCCTCTCCCTACTGCCTTCAGCCTCACAACATACCCCAATTGGGGATGCCATAGTCCCACTGGCTCCAGATGGGAGCAGTTGGGACTCTTGTGTGGTATTCATGTGAAAAAAAAAATTGAGATATATTAATAATAAACATTTCTGCTTCTCTATGCCTAGTAGGGTAGTTGTGGTTTACAGGTTTCTTGAATTCTGTATTCCAGAATTCATCTAGCGTTAATTGGTAATCTACCCTACTATGTATAGAGAGCACATTACATAAGGAGAACATTTTTTTATAATCACCATCACATAATTGAACTTTTTTTTGCCTGATATCAATTTTAGGAAACGGATTTGTAGTTGTTCTATTTTATTTAAGTACGTTTTGTACGTTAATCCGTAACTATTTATTTCGTATGCTATAGTTGATTCTGCTAATGCGTTGTAATATACAGAATAATATATATATTTTTAATGAAGTTTTTTAGGTGGTAAAATTTCCCTAACATGGATCTTAATCTATTGTAAGACCAAGGTATGTATATTGGTACACTTTTTCTACATTTGGGTAATTACACTGCAAGTATTGGTTTTTTGTATGCAAACAATCGTATGAATGACTTTTTATGTGACATCCTTATCCTGACAATTTGCGTGTGGTGAGTGTATAAGCATATATTTGGTTTTTTGCGTTAATAATAATGATATTGTCGTGGGACCATTTAATTATGTTATTTAGGTCTATTTGTAAAAGTTCCTCAGTTTTTTGTGGATTTTTGTCAGCACATATAATGCAAGTATCGTTTATAAGTTTTATTACGTTTGGTAAACTGTTTACTAGCATAATATAACACGTAGGTCCCGATATCGACCCCGTAGTTACCCCAGTATTTGCCAACATTTCATCACTTAAAATTCCGTCAATTTTAACTGTATTTTTTCTATTAAACAGATAATTTTTAAACTATTTATTTAAAGGACCTCTAATACCACATTCCTCCATTGCCCTTAATAATGTTTCGTGATCCAATGTGTCAAAGGCCTTTTTAAAGTCTATGAAAATTATGCATACATAATATTTTTCTTTAAATGACAATTTTTATGGTCAGTGAATTTAGAAAGTAACTGTGTAGTACTTTTTCTTTTTGAAATCCGTACTGTATGGGATTTATGATTCTATTTTTTTCTATAAAATTTTGTATTTGGTTAAAGATAGCCCTTTCAATAATTTTATCAATATACGAGAGAATCGCTATTGGTCGATAGTTTGTGAAATCTTTGTGGTTTCCTGATTTCGTGTAGGTCTTATGATGGATGTTTTAAGTTCGTGAGGAAAGATACTTTTACTTACACAAAGGTTCATTAATTTAGTCAGTACTGGGATTATATTATCAGCAATTAACTTCAGGTCTTTAATTCTTATTTCGTCATTGCCTTCTGATTTTTTAACATCCATATCATTAATTATTTTTTTAACATCTTTTTGTGATACAGGTCTAAATCTCATTGACATAATAGCAGAAGTTGTATCTATATTCGTGACGATCTAGGAACTTTTTAGTACAATTATGTCCTATGTCTTTTATTTCATTTACGAATGTTGTGGCAAATTTATCGCATAACACTTTTGTTTCTCCTTGACTTTCCATATGTTGAAGAATTATTTTATCTAGATTTTGTTTAGGTTTTCCTATTAAATTATTTACTTCGTCCCAGAGTTTCCTCGGGTTGCCGTTTAAGCTATTTATTACGTTTTTTATAGAATGTGTGTTTTAGTAATATTAATATATTTGTTTGTTTTGTTTCTATATCGCGTATATTCTAAACGAAATACCGGGTTATTTGGGCTATTCTTTCATTTTCGGTAAAGATAATCTCTTTTTTAATCATGTTCTTAATTTTTTCAGTAACCCATGGATTGCTGTCCTAAGATTATTTTCAAATAATTTTTCTTTTTTCGAGGACGCATAGTTCTTTGGTTATAGCCAGTAAGTTTGTAGGGATGCAGCATTAGGTATTTGTGCAAAATGCTGTGTAATGATGATCTATGCACATTTAAAGCACATGCGCGCTTCCGAATCAAAAAGTTTAAGTCGTCACGAAAGGACTGATAAACACTCTACGTTTTCTACCATTCTCGATGACCTTGGTCGCCCGGATTTTGGTTTTGCCAGCGTTGAACCGATCTCTTCAAACTTTTTGATCCATTTTCGAATGAGAGGAATGCTTGGCGCATCATTGAATTGACGAAAACCTCAAATATTGCAGAATCTTCTACGCACTACAGTCACCGAATCACCATTTTCGTAAAACTCACGCACGCACAACGCGCGGGCGCTCCCGAGAAATGCTTCATAGTGACTAAATTCCCAAGAGCCAGGCTACTGATTGACATACCCCCCGCGCCCCTCGGAAAAGTTGCGTTCACACAGAAAGCAAAACAAATATAAACTTTCTTTTGGGACACCCAGTATAGCCCACTGGTTTCGCTTGCATCTTTGCTTCCTTAAATCGTCATAGGATTGTATTAGTATCAAGATGATACCTAGTGCTTTACCCAATATTTACATAAATTAAGATCTCCTTGAAAATAAATGGTCAAGTCCCTATCCATTGTTAAAGTTTCAGTTTAAAAACAAACCCGCATAAAAAATAAATTGGGAGCCCCGCGGCCCTAAGGCGTAGTTCCCAGTCAATGTGAGTCTAGCGTCCAACCAAACTTACCCAAGACCATCCCGAGACTACCCCAAACAAGTTGTAAGCAAATTAGGTTTTGTAATGGCTACAAACTTTTGACCACGATAATCAGACAAGGTCTAAAACCCTCCAACAGACTCTGAGACTTGTAGTAGATTGTATAAATAGGATCACGAAGTACGCAGCGGACAAATAATGAGCCCATTACAAAAGCGGTCCCGGTTTAGTCCTTGATGAAGTTTACCCTAAGGATAGATGACGAAGCCCGTGTACTTTTTACTCAGTATTGAATCGTAAATGAGTCGTTACAGTCAGCTTATCCCTAAAATTTTCAACTACAACAAAACAAACCATTTTTCAAATATCGTGGTTCTCTTCGTGGCAAACATTTATGTATAATGTAAATAATTAAAAAATCACTTTATGGCACGGAAAAAAATTCTTTTAACGTCAATAATTTTTTTATGAAATTACAAATAGATGAAATTTAATAAATTAGAAAAGGTTTTAATTATCAATTAAACATTAATAATAAATAAATATTTTTAACACAGCCATTTCCCAAATTTTACGTTCATATTAATAAATTCATTTCTTTTTTTAGGCATCTTGGATGCTCCTTGATTCTGTTTTTGTTTAAATTTATAAAAGTTATATTTTTTAAATTTTTTTGTTTATTTTATACATTAACTAGCAGACCCGGCCACACGTTGCTGTGGCTAACGAAACAGAACGCCATTACCCAACCTTTATAAAATCCACACCACCCGTTTGCCAGCTGCCCGCTGCCCGCTGCCCGCTGCCCGCTGCCTGAATTGAATATTTGAATTTCTCGGCTTTTCTCTACTATAATAAGCATGTTTTATACATATAAACCTTTCTCTTTAATCACTCTATCTATTGGTGAAAACCGCATGAAAATCTGTTACGTAGTTTAAAAGATCTAAGCGCACATACATTTGAGCGACTTCATTTTATACTATGTAATAATAATGATTACATTCTCCCACCCCTAGTTATTATATTTTTAATTTTATTACGTCTATAGGAGTGGTTCTTAACCTGGGTTCGATCGAACCCCAGGGGTTCGGTGAGTCAGTCTCGCGGGTTCGGCGGAGGTCAAGACACCCTCCGAGTCATATGATTCGTAATGACACGCTCCGCTTTCCAATTAAGAAAGGTTCGCTGAATGCGCATATGAAAATGGTGGGGGTCGGTACCTTCAACAAGGTTAAGAACCACTGGTCTATATGAAGGTACTTATTTGTCTATTCTTTACTATGCGTTATTGTAGTATAGGTACTTTGTATCTTATTCAAGAAATCTTTGGTTTGAAGCTTGTGGATAATTTTTGTTAAAATAGAGGATTAAACAAAATTTTATTTTATTTTAAATAAAATTTTACCTCTTTCATTCTAAAAACAATATATCAAACATCAGCGTAATATGAACGATTAAAACAAAGTCATTTCTGAAAGTAGATTCGTAAATGAACAGTGTAGTTCAATAACGACTACAGAAATGCAATTTTGTATTTTTATATTTTACAAAAGATTTCATTTTCCGAAATTATATTTTTGTGTAACTAACTAACTAACCATCACGCCGTTTCCTCGCAGGGGTAGGCAGAGATGACGGACCGCCAAACAACTCGGTCTTGGCACATACTCTTTGCTTCACTCACATTCATACATCGTCTCATACATACTCTTCTATTATTCTGACTTTTGACATGGCCCGTCTCAAGTATCTGATTCACTTGATCGTGCCATGTCTTCCTCTTTTGTGGCTAAACACAATCAGGTAAGATTACTGATTAAATATTTTTGAACATAGCTACAACTTCGTTTTTATTCATTATAAACAAATGACACAATATTTCTTTGTTTGAACCACTATATTTTTTTATATACGCCTACCGTTTCGGAAAAACTCAAGGTAAAATATACTAACTTAACATTACCAACCAAGAGGTGAACATATATTACCAAGTGTTGAGTTGGGGTTGAGATAGATGTGATTAGTGATGAGTGAGGGAGGAGATAGAATGGCCGGTGAAAGGTATTAACATGTCTAAGATGGGACTCTCAGATAAGATTTGTTTTTATTATAATGGCCTCATCATGATTATTAAGGGATTTCATTATTTTTAAGGCTTCTAAGTTATGTAAGCGTTTTCCTATATTATTAATGTAAAGAATATTTATCTCTGTATTTATTTTTAAACTATGATTATTTGCAGTGATACGGTTAGCAAACTTGCTAATTTTTTTCTCATTAGGCCTTAAAAGTTTTTTGATTCTGATGACGAAATTACGAGAGGCTTTCCCGATTTGAACACTTCCCACCTCAACACAACACTAGCGGCCGTTTTACCTCATCCTGCTGATCAACTTACTGTTGAGCAGAAATAACATTGTCTCATCAAATGACTTCATGACTCCTCAAATGCACAAATACGCCCTTCCCAAAGCATCTCACCAACCAAGAGACGAATCGAGCGTTACTAAAAAAATCACTTATGTAGCTGATCGGAGCCTTACGTTTATCAAACGAAAATGAGTAACAATGGCGTTAGTAATAAATTATGTTCCCCCATTGTTTAATATAAGTTAGTGTATGAAGAACGAACGGTTGTTCGAAACCGGTCGGCGTTTGTAAAACAAAATAGTAGCCCAAAAAATATTGTTTCCTTTATTTACCGACTAAAGTTTATGTTACAATATTTTATGGCATAAAAGTAACAAGCGTGCATGAAGTTCGTAGATTATACCTTAAATTCAATTTCGCTGAATAATTCAGGACAATAAATTAAACTCCATGGATTTTTTGTTTTGTACTAAAAAATATGAACATTTGCCATTAGAGAATTGAAAACGTTATTTATTGAATTCCTAAATTATGTTCTTATTTGTTGATGTAGTACAAGAAAACTGTATACAAATAAAGTAATAAATAATAATAATTGAAAGTACTTTTTTGTAGGTTTGAGGTTGTTTGTGACAAAGAAAGGTGGAATCGATGCTGTTTTGTGCTCCCGAAGGTTAAATTCATGGCTTAATAGCTCAGAACCACCCTCAATGTCTTCTTTACCATTTATAATGAAGGAGTGATAGACATAGCAATAGGTATTAACCGCCCAAGTCCACAGTAGATTCACGTAGGTAATGCCTGTAGTTGCGATGAGCATCAGTCGTGCGCCGGGAAGTTAAGAGTCAGCAATCCTCCCAACACGATATTTAAACCAATAGATCGACTATGAGTTGCCCCGCATTATTTTTTCCGAAAAAGGTTAGGGATTAAAAAATGGTAAAATAGTGAAGAAAATTTTAAAAAAGTTTGTTATTTTTTTCTCTTTTATTCTAATCACTGGAGTGTCCCCACTATATAATATAAACAATTCCAGCCTTGCGCGCTCGGAATTATTTGATAATAATAATATGTATGTATGTGGATAATTTGTAGAGCGCCGTTTTTGTGAAAAATCACCTCAAGGGCGCTGTACAATTTATTAAGAATTCCTAGGTTCTATTTAATTCTACTATTTACAAATGGATACAGAAACATACTTACCAGGCAGGTCACTTCCGATAAACACACTTTAATTAGAAAGTTTATGCTTGGAAAAGATACAGCTTTGCGCGCGGAGTGTCCAGTGTTTTATATTTAAATCACTGGACATTGCACGATTTTACATTTGCTTCCCCCATCACTATTAGTACTACATTTATGAAAATATTCGTGGCAAAAGGAGAGTTGATATTTATTTTGAAAGACTGGAAAATTTAGGACTCTTTAGGGCTGGAGAATGTTCACGAATAAAAAATGACCTTTATAAACGCTTACAAATAGGTTTTTTTTCCTACACTTTTACAAATTAATTATTTACAGTGTCACGGGCATGTGAAGGTGAAAGATTTTTTTTTTGATTTTATGGGTACGACTGTCTGAAAAGGTGAGTTTTAAGTTTAGCTCTAAATTCCTCCGAGTCTGTGATCATTCTTAAGTATTGTGGCAGTTCATTCCAGATTTTAGGTCCCGACACTCCGAAAGCGCGCTCACCGAACTTAGTATCTGGTGTGCGCTTTGGTTCCTTTAACCTTCCGATAGCTGATGACTGATGACGCTGCTGATCTCAGGGTTGACTGTCGAGAATTGGAATTTTCTTGAATACACAATTCCGATAAGTAAGCCGGAGGCATTCCGTTAATGGACTTAAATACCATCCAGCAGAGCTTGAACTGAATTCTTTCAGGGCATTTGAGCCAGTGAAAATTTTTAAGATGCTCTGAAATAAGGGAATATTTAGATACGTCGGTGATAAGTCTTGCCACAGCGTTGACAACGGATTGTAATTTATTAATTTGATATTTTGGAAGACTTGCATATATTCCATTGCAATAATCTAGACGTGAGAAAACATACGAATTGAAAGTAATTTAGTCGCCTCTGTTGACAGGTTTCTCCTCACTGCTTTAATTTGCCTTAATTGAAAGAACCCCGTGCTCACAGTTCTGTTCACTTGAGTTTTAAGGGAGAAATCAGCGCCCAGATTGACACCCAGTAGTTTTATACATGTCTTTGGGGTGATATCGCTTCCAGAAATTTTTAGTGTTCAGTTTGGAAATTTTTCGTCCACTTTTTCTCCTCCGAATTTTAATGTGGAGTCACATAAACTGCTTTTAATGTTAGAGCACCATTATATGCGTATTTATTGAATTTACTGTATTTCACCCCTTATCCCATATTTTTAGGGTTCATGAAAAATATTATAAAATCATTATATTTATAAATGTATTTATAAATGTTTGAGTACTTATTAGAGAACATTAAATATTATGACTTCTGAATGTTGTCTATGGACCAGTTTAAATCAAAGATATAAATTTAAATTTTAATATGCATTTTTTTAAATATAAAAGATAACCTTTTTGGTTCACGGAATGTCGATAAAAAATAATTCAGAAGAGATTCGAATCTCTTTTTTACTACCAGGAGTCCTTGGAACAATGACATCTCCAATTAGACTATATTTTGAGGCTGATAGGAGTAGGGATACGATGGAGATGAGAAAGAGGAAGGTTGGTTATTGTCATTAGTTACTAGTTTAATTTACTAGCCCCATCTAAAATACTTAATTTAAACCAATCAAAACTTTATTTGATTGTTTATTCGTCAGACCAGACCAGTTTTAACCCGTCTGCTTGGTTCAATAATTTCGCACCTCTCAATACGGAAGCCTCAGTTTTGCGCATAAAATCTGAAACCGTCACTTTGGATCGAGTTTGTAAAATATCTATGCAAGATAGCTTTCATATTTCAAAGACAATAAGAAGCATTATTTCGTTTTCTTTCTGGTTAAAAGAAAAAATATGTATGTTTGCATGAGAGGAAGAGTGATATATAGCTTTTAAAATGTATGGTCGATCGGGACGTTTTTGGTCTAATGAAAGTATAACGCGATTACGTGTTTTGGGATGTATTTGTTCCTAAACAAGCAGACGGGTTTTAAATATTTACATTCATCTTCAGAGTGGGTGCATTAGACTCATTACGATGGAATTCAACCAAGCACTAACAGTTTCAAAAATAGAAGTTTTGGCAAAAAACACACTGTTTTGCGAAAAACCTTTTTCACATTAAATGATAATCGAAGCGTACGTGCATACGAGTACGTCATTAGACTAACAATGCTTCTCATTATTTTGCTTGTGAAAGCAATCAGTAAACAAACATAAATTTATCTTTAAAACAAAGCATGTGCTTCATTTAATACGAGGTTTTGCTCCGTTTAAACAATAAATTAACGAAAATAAAATTACCTTACGCCTGTAGTACAAATCGCTTAATAATATAATGAAATAACTCTTATTTCAGATGTTTTTGATGTGAATTTAGTGTGTTGCTTTACATGCTAGCGTTATTTGAGTAGATGGGCGTACAACAGTAATGACTGTAATGAGAATGAGTGTAATGAGTCAATGAGTAATGAGACTCAGTGTGAGGGGAGGGCGAGGAAGTCAAGTGTGAATCTAATAAAGCGCCCTTAACAGAATTCTGCCAGCATTGCTTCCTAAAGTTACTTTAACGAGCGACACTTTACGTGCTCAGGCCCGGCGGCCCGGCCTATAGTACAAGGCATCCGAATTCGTAAGAAAATGATAAATAAATAAATAAAAAATCACAAAATTATTAAATCGTGATCAATTAGGAGGCGGTTACTGGATAACCACCATTCCTGTAATAGGTCACCCCGAGTGGTTCTCTACTTTTGGTGACTTAGCAGGGTTGCTCGGGTTTACGAAGTGAGGTTATCATAGGTCTTGGCGGCAAATGCCACTAGTGGGAGGGATGGATTTATATGTCCGTCACTCCTGGACATATTTACCGTCAGATTCATACCACCTCTCTTACCATTTTGCTTCCCAGAACTGCTTTTCCTTCCTTTTCCTTAAAGGACCCTCCACACAGTATCCCCAAAGATGACATAGTCCTTAAGAGATTTTTTTCCTCAGGGCCTCCTGTGTGAAGCTAATATAAAAAAGCATTAATTGAATTCCCTGACATAATAAACATTAATTTCGCTTGTCGGTCTATCTATCTGTGAATCGTGCACAGGGCACGGGGGTTTAAGAATAACCTGTGGTTATTCCTTGCTAAATAAAACGCTTATGGATTTCGATAAGAATTATGCCCAATCACCAAACAGGATCCGGTATACACAATTAAGCAATACTCACTGTTGTGTCTCGTAGCTTGATCTTCATTCGGCGACGGTCATAGGTATATCCAAGGCGTACGATAAGATTGTTCGGTTATTAGAACCACGATGGAGTTTGAGTCACGATAAGATGAAGCGGTTCACACAAAGCATTCGATAAAGACGGCGAGATAATACTTCACATTACACGCTTCCGATTGATAGAAAATAACATTTCAACGTCGAGCGAAATGTCACGTTACTATTTGTTACGATGGTTGTTGATAGACTGACGATATTGTGGTACTTGACTTAGTCCACCGTATAGGTAAGTACACTTAACGTGCGGAAGTCCAAAATCTGGGTTCCTCCGATCTGCATGGTAAATTGGAACACAAATACGTATGAAATTCATCAGCGTTATGAAACAATCTGTGTGTATAACTGTGGTTCAATAAACTCGGATTTGTTCAAACAAGCGATAAAGTAACTAGGTACCTGTAATAACATAATATTTTAACAGAAAATATTTTAATTACCGTTTAACATCGGAAGAGATGAGTCAAGAATACAGATTATCTGGTGATTTTTCACATGTCCACGCTAGTGGGTTACTAAAATTAGAAGACTAATTTGAGAACATTGTTATTGAGAACTTGTTTATTAATACTAATAATAACGTAGTATTTATATAGCGCAGTTTTGTGATATTTAATAATAAACTTAAAATTAATCTTATAGTGTTCCTTACGAGTCCTTACAAAATTGATTAATAATGTGAAATAATGAATGTACAGTATATACAAAGCAATTCCTAAAGAACAACATTAACAACAAGAATCATTAAAACTAAATTATAATAAAGAATAGGAGGCAGTTTACCTTTAGAAATAATAATAACAGAGTGCACATAAAACTATAGTAAGGAGGTAATCGAAACCAAACAATCACCAGAAACTTGAGGAACATGGCTTATTATAGTAGATTGAAAAGGAGTTAAAATTCATGAAACGTGTGATTTTTTTAAATAAGTTTGTTTTTAAAGCTCTTTTGAATTCAGCCAAGTTCTGGATATTAGTAAGAGCTGAGGGAAGTTTGTTCCAAATGTTTGTTACACGAAAAGATCGATCATAGTAAACGGCCCGATTTGACCTAGAAAGTTCGATTAAACGATTAGTAACATCTAGATCTGCTAACCTTAGAGTAAGCTGCCTATCGCTTAAGTTTTATCGGACACTTAGCTCCGATATATAGGCTGGCGCCATTCCTTGCAATGCTTTGAAGGTCATTAAGCAGATCTTGAACTCAATTCTTTCAGGGCATCGAAGCCAATGAAGGCGATTCCTTAGAAGCGGGGTTATACGGCAATACTTAAATTCACCAAAAATCATTCTCGCCGCAGCATTGAAAACGGACTGGATTCTATTGAATTGTTTTTTGGGTAAGCCAGCATACGCACTATTACAATAGTCCATACGTGAGACAACGAACGAATTTATGAGTGACTTTGCTCCATCAGAGGGAAGGCAACGCCTGATTGATTTTATCTGCCTTAGATGGAAAAAGCGTGAACTTACAGATTTTGAAATTTGTGATTCAAGAGAAAGACTATTGTCTATAGTGAAACCTAGAAATTCTATTTCTGTAGAAGGGATTATATCTGTGCCCTGAATATGGATTGGATTAGAGTCGATGAGGGCTTGTCTTGCAGGAGAAGCTATACAAATAAATTCCGCCTTGGTGGATTAAGTTTGAGTTTATTGACAGACATCCAACTTGAGACTGTGTTAATGAAACTAACCACCTCGTTTTTAAGGACGTCTTTTTTATCCGGGGAACAATCGTCTCATAGCCTTGTGATTCAAAGCCAGCAGATTGAATGAATTTCTCGAGGCAATTCGTATAGAGAATGAAGAGAATGGAACCCAATACAGAACCCTGGGGAACTCCACATTCTACGGGAGTTTCAGGTGAAGTACAATTATTGAAAATTACTGAGGCTATTCGTCCAGACAGGTATGATGTCATCAATTGGAGTACATCACCTGGAATGCCAAATTTGGTTTCAAGCACATTTAATAAAATACTATGATCTACCGTGTCAAATGCCGCACTCATGTCAAGAACAGATACCAAATCCAACTTACCTGCTTACATTCCGATGATCAAGTCTGAAATTAACCGCAGAAGAACAGTTTCCGTTGAATGAAACTGTCGATAAGCGGATTGATTTTTAGCAAATAGACCGGCGGAGTTCAAGTACCCCACCAATTGTTTGGCAACGATTTTCTCAAGCAGTTTAGAAAGGAATGGTAGATTGGATATTGGCCTGTAATTATCCGTATTGTCAGTATCAAGATTTTGTTTTTTTAGAATCGAAGTTATGATTGATTTGTTCCTGGTACAAGTGAATTTACTAATGACTTCTGGATAATTGCGGTAATTACAGGCGCTATATCCGGAAGACATTGTTTTAAGAGCCAGGTAGGTATGGGGTCTTAGCGCATTGCTTGTTAGGACAAGACTTTACAAAAGTAGTGAAATCACCCGACAGCGGACTTGATACTGCGACAGAAGACGATCCTACCACACTGAGGGCTTAAATTTTTTCAACCTTACTTCTGAAATATGTTGCGAGGCTGTTTGCTTCAAGAGAGGAATCAACCTTTTTGTTGCTCTCTCCAGACAGAGTCCTTATGTTTTGCCAAAATTTTTGTAGGGACCTTTTCTGTCTCAATTTGCTCACACCAAAAGTTTGATTTCTTCTGTGTGACTTCTTGCTTGTAAACTTTTTGCTTAGTAATCCAAAGCTGCCGATTGCTGAAAGTCGGGTTTTGTCTGCAAATCCTCTCAAATTTCCGCATTTCCCTCTTCTTTTGAAGACATTCAGCATCGAACCATTTGCTACAATTCCTAATGTGGCAGACCTTCTATGTGAAAGGAGCATTTTTATCGAGTAATGCCCGTAGCATAGAATTATATAGAGTTACTAACTCTTGTGTTTGGCTCTCGCTATCTTTTCCTTATCACAGAGAGGCGACGCTTTCAAATCACTGCAAAATGCCTCGAAATCGAATTCTCTCCAATTTCTGGAGACAACGGATTTGAATTCTAATTTTGGGGGATTGAAGGCAAACTCGGATTTGACGAGACGATGATCCAATAGTCCAATGTCAATAACATTTACGCTATTTGGGGGAAACCCAACCCGAGAAATAATTACATCAAGTGTACCTCCCGCGTCATGAGTAGGTGAGTTCACCCACTAGCCGCAGCCGAAGTCACGTAGAATTTTGGTGAATTTTATGGTCAAGGAATTGGTTTTATTTTCCAAGGGAATATTTATATCTCCCAGAATAATAACGTCGCAATTATAGTTAGTAGTGCATTCTAGGAGAGATTATTATTGTAAATAATGCTGTATAATCGGTCACTCTTTTTCTCAATCACGTTACCAATTAATAACAAATCATCCTAAATCAGACTCCAGTCAAATCGAAAATGTATAAAACTCAATAATAGGTTCGTATCTCGTAGGGACAATTGTTTGGAGTGCTTTAGATTTTTTTATCTACTCAAAAGAACACCATAATAATAATGATATTTGAATTTTCGTTCTTGTTATCCTGCAATACCAGCTACTCGTATATGAAATGACAAACAAAATGTTCTGAAAGAAACTATTAAATCAGGCACCACAAACATAGATAATGTCAGGTCTGTTTTGGGATAAATCCGACCCTGCACACACTCCATCTTCCGGTCTCCCCTGAATCCTTTAGCGAGGTATCAGGGAAGGTTTGGGGAGTGGGGAGGGCTAAAGGTTCCTCTGACAAATGTCCGAGGCGCGCGTCGGTTCCTGACCTCCGCGGGGCGAGGGAGTGACCTTGGGGTCCACCGGAAAAGGAACAGTATCCAGCCTTGAAAGCAGCTTTAACAATGGGGAACGCCGCAGAAACAGATAATGCGAGAAAGTTCCACAAAAAGTCGCCCCCGGCTCCGCGATAAGCCTTATGTATGTAGGACCTCTTGATATTGTCATATTTATCATATAGCTTAAACGTTAGTACTTCGCGTGACCTCGTACAAAAGCACTTTATTCAGATTCAAGACTTTATCACATTATTCATAAGTGTCCCTACTCCCTACCTACTTCTACTTACTTTGTGGACGGTATTAATTTGGAACAGCATAGATTTTAAAAAATATTTATTTTATAAGAGACAAATTCCCGGTTTACTAATAACCAGACAACATTTGAAAATCTCCTACTATCATAGTTACACGAGGAAGATGTTGATTGTGAAATGACGGAGGTATCCGCCAGCAAAGGAATCAAACTCCCGACGCCTGGATGAAAATCTGACGCATTTGCCAACTCAGCCACTGACCGGTCGGACTACATAATATTATGTGTCTTTGTCAGACAATTTTATTGTAGTTCGAAAACCGAACCGAAATTAATTATTTATTTAAAGTCACAAAGTAAAGGTTTTAATTTAACAACTTTCATCACGAAGAACTATTTTCAAACAAACAATTTAATTTAAGTTAAAACAAATAAATTTCTATTTCAATCTCAACTACCTTAGGGTAGGTAAAAATGGTTATAGTATCTTAGTAAAAAACGTAATTGACAACTATAAATAAATAAATACCTGCATTAAATAAAGCACTAAACGTCATAAATACCTGCATTAAATAAAGTACTAAACGCCAAAAATAGTTATTGTACATAATAAAAATAATTTGCATCCATACATAAACATATATTTTTACAGTCTTACTAATAAAAAAAACACTTCCCAACCGTTAAACGGTGCTTTAGAAACACATTGAATAAAGACTGTAGAAGCTCAGATTCAATTTGGTAGATACAGCTCCGAAAGAACCGACAACTTTAACAATAATAAAGAAGTTTGGATGATTTCTATAGCGCCATTTTCGCGATGAAATCACCTCAGGGGCGCTTTACTAATTCATTTATAATCTAACCTATATATACTACAAGTGACCTATAACTAAGATTGATAACTAGAGACATTCAACTAAGACTTATATAACTAGTGATTTAAAACTTACTATACTTATTTTTATGACCGTTGGGTATTTACGCAATATTGCTTCACTCGTATTATGACTTAATACTTGACATATTTTGACAGACTGACACTTCCCGTCTTCAAAAATTGGGGTTATTTTGGACATATTCTTTTTAAATTGACTGTATCCACGGGAATTCAATAAAAAAATCCGATTTAAAAAATATTAAAGTAGGTATATTTCAAACACAAACATCTAAAATTTAATATGATCTAGTTTTAAAATGGTATTTATATATCATATATAAAAGAAAAAGTATTTTAAAGCACATTTTTTTAAGTTAAACTTCTTTAGCCCCGTTAGTGATTTGAAATTCGGATGAAATGGAAATGAGTCACAAAATTTAATTATTTGACGGTTCTAATATAATGCGGTAAATTGACGACTGCGCTCGGATCTCTAATAGCGCCGCGGCATGAAGCGCCCGACTCTCAGCGCGACATCCAGCGAACGGAGGTTCAAAACCTAACAAATCCAAAAAAAAATAAACATTTTTATTTTTGTAAAATCAATATCCAATCTTCAAACCACTTTAAAATAAACAGGCAATCTAGTTTCACTTCTACTGCGTGTGAATTGCACACTCTGATTTTTTTTACGATAGCTCCACACAGGAGGCCCTGAGGAAAATCATTCCCCTCAGGGCCTAAGTAATCTTTAAGGATGCTATGTGGAGGGTCTTTTTAGGAAAAGGAAGGAAAAAGGCATGAGAGGTGGGTAGGAATCTGGAGTCGGTGTATCCAAGAGTGACGAACGTATGAATCTATCCTTACCACTGCGGTGCAAGGCAAGTTCCGAGAGAGGCCTGCTGGAGAGGTTAAAAGTTCTCCCTCAACCAGTCTCTCCCGATCCGGTTTGCTACACAGTTGGTGGGCAGACGCATCTAGCGCCAAGATCCGGACATACCTTTTGAACCCGGGCACCACTACTAAGTCATCAAACGTAGCGAACCACATGGGGTGACCTATGGCAGAGGTGTTGGTTATCCAATAAATTGTTTAGTAAAATAAAATTAAAATAACGGGGCGACGGTACCCATACCCGCCTCCGGAATTGTAAATAACATTTAAAATACATTTAAAATTTAAAAAGATAATGGCAGAGTTTCTGATTTTTCTGTCTCCAGATTTTCGATTGAGTTTCGCTAATATTGTCTTCATTTAATTAAATATTATAATTTGAGATTTTATTCATAAAGTTAAAAATAAAAATAAATACATTGGAAATATTCAGAAATTCGATATGAAATTCCAAGTTTATACAACAGATAAACAACCCTGTCTGTTTAAACGATGTACATATATATTTTTCCATGAACTATTTTATGGCAGTTTTTATTTGGGTATGTTTTTTTATTTTGTTTTTATTTTATATTGTTAAGGTTTTTTCAAACACGGTTGTTTATCAATTGTGTACAATATAAACCACGTTTATTGGTACGGATGGTCGTGCAGGCATCAACAATAACTCTAAGTCTAGGATAACGATTATAATCCGTTTTTTTTAATTGGGCCTTTTCAGAAAACTTATCATGTGTCTACGCGGTAACCGACGAGTTCATCGAAAATCAATTCATCGAAAGCAAATTCATCGAAAACGAGTTCATCGAAAATCAATTCATCGAAAATCAATTCATCGAATGATCAATTCATCGAATCGCCAATTCATCGAAAAACGTTTTTTTTTGTAGATATTAGAGCTGTCAAAATTAAATACCCAAAAAGGTCTGTTTAACTGAGTAAAATGTGTTTAGCAAATGTCAGTTTCGTAGTGACTATGTAAAATTTATAGGTTATCTCTTCGATTTCCGATTGTCTGATACTGCAAAAAAGGGATATCTAAGGAACGGCGACCAGACAACTCATAATGAAACCAACTCATAAACAACTCAGAAAGGTCTGAGGGTCGGGCCGGATCGGCAGAGACGGGTCGCGAAATAAAACGCGTCAGTCGGTGTAGTGAGTCAGTCTTTATTGTGGCTACGTAGCGAGGGTTGAAGCGGAGCGGTGTGACAGTGGTGCCGTTAGTGATGTTGATGCGTTGCTGATGCGTGAAGATGGTCAGGAGACTACGGCGGTGAAGATCACAGGTCTACAGGGAGCCGGCGTGTTGCCCTACACTGTGGCGGTGTAGAAGTGACCTTGGTCCAGGCGGTCGATCGCCGTCGTGTTGGCGGGATATGACAGCTGTGTGTCCTTTGAGTCGGCGCACACACGTGACGCAGGAAGGAACCTTGAGAGGCGATGAGGGTTGCACCTATATGAAACAGCAAGCGCGTGCTTGGTAGTCGATAGGTCGGTGTGGCATCTCATGTCGAGGCGCGAACGGGCCGGACAGCGGATGGTATTTGGAGAAGGAGTCCTCGAAGGTGTTGGAAATGTTCCTGGAGTCACACTGGACAAACTTTAATCGCTTGTTGCGAGATCGGCAGCCCCGCCGAGGCTGGTAAAGTGTTACGGCACTGGACTAATTGTATTCACTGCTCGGTGTGTGTTACTCGACCGGATGAATGAAGGGACTGACTGAGACTGAGTAAGCGAGCGCCGAAATGAGTCGCTTTATATACTAGCGCGATCGGCAGAGTAGCTTGCTAGCGCGCCAGGTAATGTTGCGAGAATTCACGCAAAGCGGAGAAATTGCCCGAATGTTCTGCGGGCATTGTATTGCACAGCCACAAGTTCGAGGCCTTTCGCGTAAGTGGCGGAATAATTAATTAACTAGGCGGCCGGTCATAGTACACGCAGGTAGGTAGCTCTGTACCGGCCGGCGCGCGGTACTTTACGCTGTAGGTTTTCGTAGAATTTCTCGCGTGTTCTTTTGGCGCCAGTGGCTTCTCGGTCCGCGCGGCATTTCTCTTAAATATCAACAAAATATATTTTTTCGATGAATTGGCGATTCGATGAATTGATCATTCGATGAATTGGTTTTCGATGAATTGGTTTTCGATGAACTCGTTTTCGATGAATTTGCTTTCGATGAATTGATTTTCGATGAATTGATTTTCGATGAATTCGTTTTCGATGAACTCGTCGTGAACCGTCTATGCGTATAAACACAGCATTAAATACAGAGTAAAACTTAATTCCAACACAAATAAAACAATTATACTAAACGAACCTTTCCATTCGGCAAGTTATGTGTGTAATCATTGGCCGGAAACGAAAACAAAAAGTTGTAAGTGAGGATTTAAAAATCAAGGTTTTTCTCTCAGAGAAAAGGCGTTATTATTTTTTTTTATTTAGGTTATAAATACCTATAATTATATAGAATAAAACACTTTTACAAAAAAGGGATTATAAAACAATTTTACAGAGTAAACGTACTAATATGATTCAATTTATATATAATTAATAATCAGGCCATAGGACACAAAATGAAAACAAATAACTTCTTTAAAAAAATATGTGATATGTTTTCTTGAGTAAGTTGAATTAATAATTAAAATAGCTGTTAATATTTTTGATTTTTTGAATGCAAGAGTTCTACATGCAGGTGGGAAGTAGAAGAGGGAGAATGGGAAATACCTGGTGAATCAAATCTAGTCGCAACCTAAACAAGGGTAACGCCATTTCAAGTAAAGGTTCTATTATTAATGGTGGTCTCTTGTAAGGTTAATAAAGATAACGATATGCAAACGAACAACATTTTAGTACCATCGGAAATCAGATTTCTAGTCAACGTTTTTCTTTCATTCATCCTTGACGCTGGTTGTAAGTTCGCGTCCCCGGGGGCATAGAAACAAGGATCTTACTGCTCTGCCACGGAGGCCATCATTTAATAACTACTGCTTGTGTACAATGGGTGCCTACATAACGTTGCTATGGAGCTCTGAGATTATTTACTTCCTAATTCGGTTGCTCCATGATTGTCACTTAAACGCGATATTATTGTACATCTTATACGATCCGAAGTTGATTACACAGTTAGGTACCGACTCCACGAGCTTAGAATCAGTCAACCCAATTACTCATTAGAGCAATAAACCTTCTCAGAAGAATCTCTAGGACTTAATTAAGTACGTGTATTGTCAATCTTAACTGCTAGAAATCCTCAGCTGAGATTTTAATTGTTCCACTGCACTAGGCTGTGGTCTGAAGGGGGTTGGGTGTGGGGGGAGGGGGAGGGGGTGGGTCCAGGGCCGCCTGGGTGACCCAATTATTCCCGTCTTCCCTCGGGACCAGCTCCAATGCTCCAATATCTCCCATTCCTATCTATTAACTGACCTAGGCGACTTCATTTCACCCCTGGCAAATAAAATGCTCAATTATTGGAAAACCTATCCCTGAAAACAAGTCAGTTATAAGGGAAATTTAAAATTTCTTAATCAAATGGGACATTCAATTCCCGAAATAACCATATAATGATTATTTCTTACGATAATTTAAATCTGAACCAATAATACCCTATCTAATACATAACTGAACCGACCGAAATATAAATATATACCGCACGAAATATTATAAAATTGTTCATGTCGTATTTCCATGTAATTATTAATAATTACGATAAAACTGCGATTATGAAACAGTATGATTTTTTTCAACGTATTTATTTGCATTGAATTTAACCACATTTCAACCATCTGTAACAGAGTGGAGAAAAAATATAAACATTATTTTCTCCGAATTTAACTGGTTGGTAATTAGAATTAGATTTATTTTGCATTGTGTCGTTAATTATATTAGAAAATTTATTTAAAAAAAAATCATATTCGTGTTCTACATACCGTAAAGCTAATAACATGTTTTATTTTATTTTTTTTTATTCCAGTTGAAAGAAAATTACATTTTCACTCATTTAACTAGAAATAATTATACACATTAAGATAAAATAAATATTTCAATACAGCGCTATTCTATTTCATGTTCATTCCTTTTAACTTGTTTTTTTTTAAACCTATAATAATAAGATCATCGATATTTGACAGCAATTTATTTTCGCGAAACTCAATCAAAAATCTGGAAACAGAAAAATCAGAAAAACATATTGACACCTCTGGGACTCGAACCCAGGACCTCTTGCTTTCCGGGCAAACGCGCTAACGTGTTTATGTTTTTCTAATATGTTTTTCTGATTTTTCTGTTTCCAGATTTTCGATTGAGTTTCGCTTATATTATCTTCATTTATTTAAATATTACAATTTGAGGTTTTTCTCATAAATTAAAATAAATAAAAAATTATTTTCGCTTTAAATGTAACACAGTTTTTCAAGTTTTACAGTCAATAGTTACAATGATTATTTTTTTCTCGTATGTGTATACTTGAACAGTGAACAATATATTTCTCATTATTGACTATTCTATGACTTTTGTCGTATGGTCAATAGAGTTATCAATCCGATTCCATGAACATTATTCAAGAGCAATCCTTAATTAAAAATTTCAAATAAATACACCTTTTATCGCAAAAGCTCAATTTGTGTGGCGAAAAAGGGACTTTTAAAATTATTTAATATTTATGTCGTGTGTGCTTACATTCTGTCTACATGTTTTATTCAATGCCTAAACGTAATGTTTGTTATTTTACTATAATGAGAGAGTTTAGAGATGAGCTAATCACCAAGAATATCTTACGATGGATGATCAATAAATACTCTTGTGGGCAGATTCATACTACTACTATTTGCAGTGGGATTCAAGTTACTATCTCGGAAGATAATGATTAAAGAAGACAAGAGACAAAACAGACATGGCCATTTTTATCCACTCAGCATTGTCATGCCATCTCCTATACAAAATGTCTCTGTCATATCTTTAGACACACATTCATTACAATCTCTATCTCTTCTCTACATATTATAAATTAAAGTCGTCCGCGTCGTCTGTCTGTCTGTCTATTCGCGATAAACTCGAAAACTACTGAACGGATTATCATGCGGTTTTCACCAATAGATTGAGTGTTTCGTGAGGAAGGCTTAGGTATTAATTTGTCAAGGATTTGTGTAAATTAATTGAAACACAACGATAATTGTTAGAAGTGTCGGAAAAAGTCGAGCCGCCTGGTAGCTTTCATCGAAAACGCTGCTTAATCCTTTTGGGATATAACAAAACAATGCATGGTGGGATATTTCTCTTTTATAGATCTACAAAAAAGGCCGCCAGCCGTGGCCGGTTCAGTTAGTATATAAATAAATATCTCCCCAGTTAGCACTTTTTCTTCAGAACTCATTTAGTGAAAACATTTCTCATTCGTAGAGGTACTTATGCTCCCGATTCTAATGATGCAAATTTCAAACATGTCAAAACCACAGACTTAGTTCTCGCTGCTTTCTTTTAGATGTTAAAAAAACATCGCTTATTCCTTATTTGATGAACTTGTCTATAATTCAAAAGATTCGTATCGGACGCGTTTCGACGACCACCGTGGCAGAGAGGTTAAGATTCTTGGCTATGGATCCAGAGGTCGCGAGTTCGAAATACGGTGAGAGCTAAAAATTATTTTCTAATATATTTGTGAATAAATGTGTTATTTCACATAATACTAATATATCCTCGTAGTATATTTGCTGGACGTTCGGTAGATTCCTACTCAAAGTTTATAGACCATCATTCAGAATTGAAACATTGCGTGAAATAGCTTCTGTTTTTTTAGTGGACAAATTTTGAATAGCCAAATGTTTCCAACCTTTCTCTTTCTCATTTTCTTTCAGTCCAACTCCCTTCAGCCTCACAAAATACCCAATTTAGGGATATCATAGCTCCATTGGCTCCAGGCAGTCGGAGCTTCTGTGCGGAAATGTATATATTACTGGTAAAAGATTGGATGTCAAAAGTAGGATAAGCAGATTCTTGGTTATAGATCGTGATTAAAAAAAAAACAGCGATATTTACCATGGGACGTCCGCGTGAGAAGTGTCGTGTCGTTAGTTTAGTTTGTTGGACGCCGTTGTCAACAATCTGGTGGAGTGCTATTTCCATCTGTCTTGTTTACAGCGGAGTCGCTAGGCACGTGTTGTTCCACGGAATACTCTAGTCTCTGATCTGGCCTAGGCTAACTCTGGACCGGTTGCTGCAGGGCCCGCGGCACGTCCGCTTACTATTTCTTCTAGACGTTTCCACAGTCAAATAATACCAAACCAGCAAATGATGTTTTATAAAAGATTATAATCTGTTATCCTTTATTGTGCGATGCCAATTAGCAGAGTATAATAAACTACTCATTTTCTACAGAAGTCGAATATGAATGCAAATATTGCTTCGAAAAAGATTTTTAAATGTTCATGTCATAACTGTCATAAATTTGTGCAACGCACTGGTCTCTTCACAATTATTTTTCTTCCAAGTTGAGAGTGTTAATTTCCACGTTTTTATATAGATGTTCATTTTTACTTACAAGCACCCTAGAGGTGATTTTTCACAAAACAGTGCTTTACAAATTATCCAAATATTATTACTTCAAAGGTATTCGTTACAGCACATATTAAATTATTTTCGACTCATCTCTGACATCTACATCTGATCTCATTGTTTTCCATCTGAAACTTTGTTTTACGTTCAATAATCCATCTGGCAAAACCAACTATTTTACGTTTGTTTAGTATCAATCATTATCCATTAAAATGAAACACATTTGATATTTTCAAATTTGCTCTTCAATTTTCAACAGCTTCCGTGGTTGGGGGGTAAGGCTCTCGACTAGCATTCTGGAGGTCGCGGGTACAAATTCCGACGTGCGCAAGCAAATTCTCTTGGATTATTTTTTGTTTTATTTCAAAATTTATTAATTAAAAGTAATATGTAGTATATTTTCAACACATTTCAGAATGGAAGATACTCTCAGAAAGGCCTGGTATAAGACCACTATTCGGAATTGAAACGTCGCTTGAAATAACATATTGATAAACCTACTTGATTCTGTGCAAAGGAGGGCGGTCCGTCTAATTGACAATTCATTGTAAACAGACTGATTGCCATCTCTAATGCACAAACGGAATTTGGGCACGCTGAGTCTGTTCTACGGATATTTTAATATAACCCGCTCTAAGGAGCTAACAGCATTGATCCCGGTGTAGCGGTTCACGTGCATGAAACTCGACGCACACGAGCGGAACACCCGTTCACAGTTGATGTTAGTTTCATGAGAACGGGTCGTTTCTTCGAATCGTTTTATATGTAAGTCAGCTCTTCTGCGGAACGACTTACCGGCATCTGTTTTTCCTCCTTCATATAATCCGGACCTCTTCAAAATCCGCATTAATTAATTCCTTGCCACAGCTTAAGTGCGTTGACGAAATCGTTAGACGTTAATACAAAACTTACAGAAAGCCATTTGACTTTAAAGATTGACCTCTAAAAGAAAACGTAAACGTTCCAAAATAAATTTAATAAATTGGACGAAATTAGCCATCTGGGACTCGGCGTTGTTTTAAAAACAAGTCGCCTCCCAGAATTTATTAATTAAAAGTTTGAAATAAAGATCGAGACTTTTAACTATTTCGAGTGTTGTAAGTAGCGGGCGATAACTTGGTGTGTTTTCTTGGCAACCTGTAGGGTAATTTCATAACAAAACATCAAAATGCGTTGGCTGCAAACACAGTAATAATGTCAATGTTCCAGGCCGACTTGCCATCATTTTCTTAATACCTTTGTAACGAGATCGTTTCCACATTATTTTTTAACATAATAATTATAGAAAAATTTGGTTAACAGTGAAATCTTAACGTAATTTAAGTATTATAAAGTTTTCCTTTTAGAATAGATGAACAATCCGCAATCATCATCACCAAACTTTCTACTAATTCCTGTAATGAGAGATCGTAATTCTGTTTCAATGAACTAGAATGAATTTAAGTGTCATTTGCAAAATTGGATCTGATTTTTATTATTGTTATACTCAGAAAATTATAGGTTACAGAAGTAAGCTTAATAATGTAGACATGGGTATTTGATGTGCCGGCATTGAATATATAATAATAAATTAATTACAATGGGCGTCGAATATGCAAACTGCAATACAGGTGTGAATACACTATGGCCCAGTCAACATTAGTCTTAAACTAACGATGACGTGAAAAATAACAGTTTATTTGTATATTGTTGTAATTTTTGTTATTCTGAACGTTATGTCAAATCGTAAAGATTATTATTTATATTATATTAAATTTTTGTATGGGAAATACGCTAACAGTGAGTAGAAAAATTAAATGCGAAATAATAAAACAACACAAAAAAATAAGAGAAAAGAAATGAAAGCCAAGCTACTCGTAATAAATGATCAAATGACATTTTTAATAAGATTCCGAAACTGTCCTGTCTAAATAGATTTAGACAGGACAGATTTACACAATTTAGATATTTTTTGACCGTAGGATGAAATTCAGACAGTTCCAGATGTGAAAGAATTTTTTTATGTATTTTTGATCTGAGATACAATAATACTTTTTGATATATCACTGTTCTGCTCGTTGGAACCGAAAGGTCATTTCTGCCCTTACTCCTAATCTAATGTTCATGTTTTTGTCTTTTCATATAACACTGTTTTTTTTTTTTTTTTTTTTTTAATGGCTCTTCACCCCAAAAGAGTGTTCTGGCCAGTGTCAAGTGAATGCTTTTGTGAGTGTAATTTTGTGAGTGTAATTTTTGGTTAATATTAACTAATTTAGTTTTAATAACAAGAACCTATCTACATTATATAATAATACTATACAAATAATAATAATAATAATACGCAAAATTATTACAATAAGAGATGATTTTAATTAACATAACAAGGAAATTAAAAGATATGCTGACACAATTTATTGTGCGTAAAAAATAAAATAAATAAATAAATACATGAAACTTAACTTACAGTTACAAATTGATGCTGTTAATATTCAGGAAATTAGCCAAGACTTTATACACGCGTTTGTTCACAGAAGATAACAGGCATGCAATGTTGTAGGGAGGCAATATACCCGAACTGATTAGGTGAGGGAAGAAATTTTTGTATGAATTATTTAAAGGACAACTGAAAAAAATATGATTGAGATCCTCTTCACCAAGACGACATTCACACATCGCAGAATTCTTAATATGAATTTTTGTCAGGTGAACATTGTGGCAGCAATGCCCTATCCGCATGCGGCAAATGGATGATGTCGAGAATTTGTTAAAAGAAAGTCTTGAAAACCACGGTTTTGAAGGAATCGTTGGCTGAATTGTGAAAAAGCTATATCCTTTTGATTGACTAGATTCTTCCCAATGATTCTGCCATGTGGAAATCATGTTTTCCTTCAATTTTATGAAAATGTCATCGGTGTTTAAAAATTTATATAAAATATCCCCCGAAATAATGGCATCTTTCGCCAATGAATCGGCCTTTTCATTTCCAGGGATACCGCAGTGACTAGGTATCCAAGCCAAGACGATTTCCTTGCCAGAGTCGGTTAATTTATGAATTAAAGTGCGAATTCCAACACAGAAATCGTCTTCTGGGTAATGGAAAGGGGAATAGTTTAATTTTTGAAGTGCACTCAGGGAGTCGGAGAGAATTAAGAATTTTCCAATGTTAACATCGTCAATGTATTTGAGGGATTCAAAAATGGCTATACATTCAGCAGTGAAAACGGAAGCCTCTTTTGGAAGTTTAATTTTTCTATCGACTTGATCTGATGGACAGTGGAATGCCGCTCCCACATGGTTTGATAAGGGAGACTTGGAACCATCTGTGTAAATAATTTTCCAGTTGGAATATTTCGAATTTAAAATTTGGATAAGTTTTGTTGGAGCTTCGTGATTGTTAATTATGCCGAGAGAAAAAAGAATATTTGGTTTACACAAATGAATACGAAAGGAGTTGGCATATAAAGGAAGTCTGTCTGATGGATTTAAGAGGGGTTTATACGAACAGTACGTATGGAGGCTTTTAACAAGAAGAGGGATTGATTTGTTCCTCCAATATGGAAGTGATTTCACTTGAGCAGTGAGTTCAGTAATTTTGTCTTTCAGTGGGTGATTAGAGAGTCTTAAGCATTTAAATAAAAACTTGTCAGCCAAGAACTGTCTTCTGAAATGAAGAGGAGCCTCCACAGCCTCCACTTGTAAAGCGTTAATTGGGGAAGAACGCATTGCTCCGATAATCAATCTTAAACATTGAAATTGAATACGGTCCAACCTTGCGAGGTTCTTTTTAGAAGTGGGTTCAATGAGGAATGACGCGTAATCCAAATGACTCCTAACATATGCGTTATAAAAAAGTTTTTGGGTGAATGGATGACTTCCCCACCAGACCCGTGAAACGGCACGTAAAGTGTTGAGGCCAGCTTGACATTTGTTAATGATTAAATTAACATACGGGTTCCATGTTAACTTAGAGTCTAAAATTACCCCAAGGAATCTTATTTGTACCTGCATAGGGAGAATTGAATTATTTATTTGGACTGTTACACGCGGAGTAACACGTTTTCTGGAAAAGACGATAACATTGCTTTTGGACGGAGAAATTTCTAAGCCGTGATTTTTTAACCAGGTGTCAAGGTTTTTCATGCAAATGTTAATCACATCCTCCAGAATAGAAATAATTCGTCCTGAAATATATATAAAAAGATCATCCGCATACTGGAGTATTTTACAAGATGGATGCATACTCCGATGCAGGTCAAAGGTATAAATATTAAAAAGGATAGGACTAAGGACGGAGCCCTGAGGCAAACCCTTGTTTACTATTCTTTCCAGTGGAGGAGAATCCAGCACCTGGATTTGAATTTTCCTGGTAAGAAGGAGGTTAATTATAAAACTAGAAAGCTTACGAGGGATGCCAATTTTTAATAATTTATTAAATAAAACATCCAATAAAACATTGTCAAAAGCTCCGCACACATCAAGGCAAACACCGACAAGGAATTCATTATCGGCCAGGGCTAACTGGATATCAGAAGTCAGGATGGACACACTTTCGATCGTACTTTTTCTTTTTCGAAAGCCAAACTGAGAGCTGGGAAGAATTTTCTCATTTTCTGCATACCAGTCTAGACGTCTTTTAATCATATGTTCAGCTATTTTAACTACGGAAGATGACAGAGCTATAGGTCTGTAAGAAAGTCCAGAGTTAGGGTCTTTCTGGGGTTTCAGAATGGGAACAATTATTTGAGTTTTCCAGGATGATGGAATTTTGCCGGAGTCAAAGATCAGATTTATAATTGAAAGAAAATAGTTTAGTGTGGTAACGTCGCAGTTTTTAATAAAGCTATAAGGAATTCCATCTACACCAGCGGATGAGTCTGTGAGATCGTTTAAGACCTCCCTAAGTTCCGTTAAATTGAAGTGGGTGTCCATCCAACCCCGTGTTTTAAATGAGTATGTGAATTCTGTTTCATTAAAATTACTTGCAGTTTGAGGAGCTAGTTTATCGGCAAATTCCTTCACCCACTCTGAAGTGAGTGGTCGAGTCACCGTTGGGACGTGAGAACCCTTAAACCTGCGAATTGAATTCCAAACAACTGAAAGAGGAACTTCGGGAGATAATGATGTGCAAAATTTTTTCCAGCCTTGACGTTTTTTGTTTTTTAGAAGACGTTTGGTCTTAGCTTCAATTTGTTTATACTGAAGGAAGTTCTCCATATTCATATTTGTTGAATAAATTTTCGCATATTTTTTCCTCATATCTACTGCGTCTGAGCATTCAATATCCCACCAAGGAGCTGGGGGAGGTTTCCCTTTGCTACGTGTCGTTTTAATGGGGATAAATTTTTCTGCGGCCGTAATGACTGCAGACACAAATAAATCGTAACATTCCGCAACATTTTCTGTAGTTGGAGAGGGCAGATTTTGCACAGAGAACTTTGTATGATTTGAATAGTCATTCCAATTGGCTCTGGCAGTTAAGAACCTTGGTTTTCGACTACTGCACTTGACATTTTTGTTGGAATGATAAATATTTGAGGATTCAATGAGGATGGGGTAATGATCACTCCCATGAGGGTCATCCAAAACCTTCCATAACAGGGATGCGGCTATGTTGGAATTGCAAATAGTAAGATCAACCATGCTGGGTCGCTGACCAGGCACCTGAAGACGAGTAGGAGAACCATCATTGATAATACAAAAGTCTAGTTCATCTAGTAGATCAACAATATCTCTGCCCATTCTGTCACAATTGTGAGCTCCCCATAATCCGTGATGGGCATTGAAATCTCCCAGAACAAGAGAAGGGGTAGTGACCTTGGAAAACATAGCTTTTAGGATTGATTTAGAAGGTTTATTAGATGGTGATATATACAAAGAAATTATTGTAGTGTCAAAAACCTTTGCGGCCGTCACTTGAAAAGGACAACCAATTGGTTTTACATCTACAGGGGAGAAGGGTAATGATTTTTTAATGAAAAGAGCGGAGCCGCCCTTTCCATCTTGACGGTCGTCTCGAAGGCAGTGGTATCCCCTGACTCTGAAATCAGAATCCGGTTCCAGCCACGTCTCCGAGATGGCAGCCACTGCAATTGAGTTTGAGTGTAATGTGTTTAAAAATTCTTCAGTCTTATTTCTGAGACTATGACAATTCCACTGAAGAATCCTCATCAGAGGAGCCATTTCTAGTTGAGTTGATAATATTAGTAATTTGTTTAGCAACGTGGGACGGTATTTGAATGTTGTTTTTATTTAAAGTTTGTAAAATATGTAAAAATGAGGTGATTAGTGTAGAGTTAAGGTCTATATTATAATTTTGTTCTTTAGTAGATGACTTTAGGTAAGAATTGAAATTTGAACTGGAAGGAATTTGTCCATTAGGGAACCACAGAAGGGATTCGTGATTAGCATTATTTTTTTTTGTTAGAACTCTAGGTTTCACGACCCTTTCAACAGTTTTTCTAAATGAAGAAGAAGAAGGTTGAGAAGGGGTGGATTTTTTAGAATTTTTGGAAGTTACTTCAGAATAAGATGGAATGGATTTGTTAAACATTCTTGATGCTTCCGCATAAGAGATGCTCTTCTCGGCCATTGTGTGTTTAATATTGCGCTGCCTTGACAGTTCAGGGCAAGTTTTGCTGATGGACATGTGGGTACCGGAGCAGTTTAAACATTTATAATTTTCCTCTGTTTTATCACAGGAATCGCCACTATGGGACGAACTGCACTTGAAGCAACGGGGTTCTGATCTGCAGAGGTTCTTCGTGTGTCCAAATCTGCAGCACTTGTAGCATTGCACAGTTGGGAACACATAGAGCTCTACTGGTAGAGAGACGTTAAACATAGTAACATTTTGTGGAAGGTCTTTGCTGTCAAATGTTAGGACAACGGATTGGGAGGGTCTCCATTCTACAGAGTTTCCCGTATTAAACCTGTAATTTAGACGACGCGCTTTTAAAACTTTTCCGAAACCTTGAGGAACAGTAATGTTTTCCAAGATGTCCTCTATCGACCAATGCGGTGGGATCCCTTTTGTGACACCTAACTTTGTAACCTGATATGTAGGTATGAAAACGTTGTACGAGTTTTTTTTGGCAACATCAGATTTTACAAAGCTATTGGCCTCAGCCGCTGTCTTGAATTCAACAGAAAGACGGTTACGCCCAACCGATTTTACTCCATTCCAGACAGGGTGGATTTTATTTTTAAACATAAAATGTCCAAAGTCCACATCGTATAAATTTGATTGTTTTTCATCCTTTGAAATTTTAGTCACGTGTGTAATGTAAGGTGGTCTATCAAGATTATTATACAGACGTGACATTTGTGAAGGAGTATTGTTTACCAGTGTGGCGGGTGTGGTTGAAGGGCTTGCTGGACTTAGACTTGAAATCGAGGAAGAAGTGGACGGAATTACATCCTGTAAAACAGAATTATTTGGAAGGGAGTCGTTTTGCGTGGAGGGTGTTTTTAGATGTATTTGTTCAAAATCTGTTGCATTTCTATTATCTGCTGGTTTAGCAATTTTTCTTTTTTTTGACGTAATCGTTACGAAGTCCGAAGCCTCCGGAATATTAACCGCGATTATTTTTTTTGTAACACCCGAGGATTCAGATAGCAAACCATCATCTGGGGGATCAGGTGGTTTTTCTTTATCCATTTTCGAATAAATCTACAGCACAAAAATCAAAAAAAAAATCTTACCTTAACTGCTCCGAAGAACCAATTATATAACACAAATACTTACAGTGAAAACAAATATACAAGTAAAAACTATATTACACTAATTTACAATACTATTTTAAAACTATTATCTATACAAAATGATTAATTTTGTAAAGAGGAATGAAATGACACTGGCACAGTTAGACGGTAGCCTTCGTTTTTTTTCATATAACACTGTTGAATGTCGAGAATGACAAGCGATAAAGTACCTAACTACATATTTTAATTGTTTATTTGAAAAGTATATTTCTTTTATTTAATTTCCTTAGGAACTCTTTATCTTTAAGCATTTTTTTTACATGAGAAAAATAATTTCCCTCAGGACCTATGTCATATTTGCGGATGCTGTGTGGAGGGTTTTTTAAGGAAAGGAAGGAGAGGGGAGTTCTGGGAAGAAAAAGGGTTTAAGGGGTGGGTAGGAATCTGGGGTTCAGTGTGTCGTAGACAAACCTCGCCCCATGAACCCGGGCACCCCTGCGTAGCGAGCCACTTGGGGTGACCTATGGCAGAGGTGTTGGTTATCCAATAAAGGTTCCCGAGGCGGCGGTACCCATTCCCGCCTCCCAAATAGAAAAAAGCATAAAATCAGATATCGGGTTTATTCAATAATCCGCCCTTTTCCCATTTTCATGAAGGTGTTATTTACTAACTGACTGCCTTTACTAACATAATATCCCTGAGTCTGCGTCAGTATATAATAAAAGCGTGTTTCGATTGTCTTCCATCTCCTTTAGAAACCTTTATTAATGGTGGAGTTTATTATTATTTCGTTGTTTATTATCTTTCCCTTTCATAGCTTCACACTACGATGCCCGGCGAATAATTTCACCCTACGAAAATCGGTAAAAAAATTTCAAGGTTTTCCGCTGTTTTTGATATTTCCGCGATAACTCGGCACTTTTCTTTGTTTCGCCAAATAATCATCCCACCGTGAAATAATAGTATAGGTACCTTTACATAACCATAATAATGGGAAAGTTGTTTCAAAATAAAAGCCACGTTGAGTTGGATCGTATTAACCAGAATCTAGGTAGTTCCTTATCACGTTGTTCAAAGCTAGTAAATACAGTACCTACAGTCCTACAGCTCGACATGCTTAGCTGTGCGGTCGAGAGGGGCGACATACAAAAATAAAAACATTACGAACATTAACATTTAGATATGATTTCAGATTTTTACTGCGAAAAGTATTATCTAATTAAATGACGACAATATTAGCGAAACGCAATCAGAAATCTGGAGACAGAAAAATCAGAAAAAGATATTGTCACCTCTGGGTCTGTGGAGAGTAACCGAATTTGATATAGACACCATTAAATCTCTTCGCTTCAGCCTAGTAATTACAATTGTTTTCTTTTTAAATATTAGCACGCTTCCTAAAACATTCGTATGTATATCCCTTTCAAACTATCTTCTTATTTCTTACTACGGAGCCTTAAGTAAGGAATCCAGTTTTAGTTCAATGCCGCATTCCAATGGTAAGTATGTGAGGGTAGGAACATTCTATCCATTCTGTGCATCTCTCCCTCCCCCCCCCCCCCACCTCTCAAATCCCACTGCATCCCAGCGGAGTCTATTCATCTTGAGATTTAATCGCTGCGAGACTAAACGGAGAAATTCGGTGGATTGTACTTCCATATTATGGAAAATGAGGCACGTTGATTTAATTATCTATATCCCTTTCAATATGGAAAGGTATTAATTTATTATGCATTCATTAGTTCGCAAAATGCCTTCAGTTTGTATTTAAATAAAGTTTAGTTACAATTTCGAAGCTGGCGGGTTCAAATCCCGGCGTGAACAAGTAAATTTGATTTAAATACTTTCAGAATCGAAACGTTGCTTTAGCCGTGTTTAGTGACCAGATCTGAATAGGTTATAGCCCACTTTTCCCCATCTCCTTCCCCTCCCAACAACCTTCAGCCCCACAGTATAATCCAGTTTTAGGTTAATAGGTTAGTGTTCAATTAATTCAACTAGACAAATTCTATTAAAATAAAAACACATGCTTAAATTGTTTAAAAACGAGTTTTTTGGGATTTATTTTTGGTACATATTTATTTTTAATTTATCTTTGATACAATTTGTAAAAAATCTCGTGTGAAAGGAATTAAAGCACCGGTGTTTCCATGCGACATCGTTTTATTATATTCTACCATGTTCTATGTGTGCCAAGTTTAGCCACATTCACAACATGGCTTCGTGCCAACCTCCGCCACCGTAGAACTAACGGCCCACTGGCACTAGCACTCTAGCACTAGCGCTGGCACTGGTGACACGGGACTTTTATTTAATGGCACGTGCAAAAGCTAATTTTATTACTACATCTCAAAATTCATTTAGCGTTTCACCGTTTTGTATTTTTGTAATACACGTACCACGCTTTTATTAAAATGTGATGGAAATTTTTAAATACTTATTTTTGCACAATGAATCCATTCACATTAAGAGATTTTCTTTTCGAACCTTTTTTTTATTGAAGCATTGAAATTAAAAGGGTACCTAGCTATTTATCACACATATCTATTTGTCTCCTTGACAGAATTATCCTGTGGGGTGGCAGAGCTATATATAGATATACTCATCTACTCAAGGACCAAATGTATGGGAAAAGTATAGCTTTCACAAATTTTACAAAAAGAGCGGTTAACTCCTCAACTCGAAGTTTTTGTTTGTTTGTTTAATCTATATTTCTACCCGCACATAATTATAATAAAATGCATACATGATAATTGCATATATAAAGCATATTTTCACCTTGTTTTAAACAGTGTCACCCTAAAGAAAAATCACAGAAAATTTTCTTGATATGGCTTTAATTATTAATTTTTTATTGGATTAAAGGAAAATAGGTGTTCCATATAAATAGACACTATCTAGGTCTCAAACCAATTCTTTAGAACTTTATTGTCATTTAAAAAGGTAGTAATAAAAAATATGAAAAACTTAGTCGAAGATAATATTGTTAATTAGTCAAGTTAAGAAATCAACAAAAAGGACATTAAAATAACAGGTCCCGTTAACCGAATTCTAGTTAAGACAAGAGATCCTGGATTCGAGTTCCAGTTGCTACCAATACCTTTCGTATGGTGGGGGGTCAGAGGGGGACATCTAGGTCTGCGAGCCAGTCTAGGGCCTCAGGCGTTGCCCTGTGGACCTCATCAATCCCGCCGGGGAATGAATGGAGCGGGCATCAGTTGCTACCAATACCTTATTATTTTTCTTTGCCTTGTTCATTTAGATATATTTTTTCATTTAGATTTATTAGGATTATCTTCTTCTCCAGATCTCCAGTAATTTATTGCAAGGCTTAAATTATATTTAATGGCTTGATTCTAGTAGCCAAGTACCTATACTTGCATTTTCAGATCCTCTTCTACTTTCTCTGTTTATTTCAGCCTCACTTGTGGTTACTTGTGGATACTGTGATTCCACTGGCTCTGATTAGTCGTTATCGCATAGTAAAAATAAAAAATTAATAAAAAATATGAAAAGCCAGGCATTTCCTATATATCCTCTTATCCTCTGCATCCTGCTTCATCTTTTTTAAGCTTCGGGGCAGTTTAAATTCTTATTGATAGGTGTAAGTCGAAAAATTATTAACAATAATAACAATAACAAAACAAACAACTTAAGACCAAGATCTGAATAAAGGTTGGATTTTCTAGAAAATGGAATGAAGCTATTTGGTGCACTTGGTGTATGTGAATACCTAGTTAAGTTTCCTCTAGCGTCCCTCACAGAAAGCTCCATGAAGGATGTCGCTCTTAACTCCTAATTGGATCGAAGAAACATCGCGGATCTCTCGCCGCGGCGCACTACACATTTACACGTAGTACCTACCTACCCATTGCCCGGGAGGCTATTTCATGATCATACAGTATTATGCGATTTAATGGAAACAAACTAAAAATCCGTAAGCAAATGGTTCAGATCCGGCTCGAAGGACCAAATTTTATGGGTTCACGACGAGTTCATGGAAAACGAATTCATTGAAAATCAATTCATCGAAAGCAAATTCATCGAAAACGAGTTCATCGAAAACCAATTCATCGAAAATCAATTCATCGAAAACCAATTCATCGAATGATCAATTCATCGAATTGCCAATTCATCGAAAAAAATATATTTTGTTGATATTTGAGAGAAATGCCAAGCGGACCGAGATGTTAAAAAAGCATTGGTCAACCTAAACTAACCTAACCTAACCTAACCTAATCTAACCTAACCTAACCTAACCTAACCTAACCTAACCTAACCTAACCTAACCTAACCTAACCTAACTTAACCTATTTAAACAATTTTTAAATATTTTTTTTATTATCACTCTTAATGACCTTTCTGAGTTGTTTATGAGTTGGTTTCATTATAAGTGTCTGGTCACCGTTCCTTAGATATCCCTTTTTTGCAGTATCAGACAATCGGAAATCGAAGAGATAACCTATAAATTTTACATTTTCACCACGAAACTGACAGTTGCTAAACACATTTAACTCAGTTAAACAGACCTTTTTGGGTATTTAATTTTGACAGCTCTAATATCTACGAAAAATGTTTTTCGATGAATTGGCGATTCGATGAATTGATCATTCGATGAATTGATTTTCGATGAATTGATTTTCGATGAACTCGTTTTCGATGAATTTGCTTTCGATGAATTGATTTTCGATGAACTCGTCGGTTACCATTTTATGGGACAAGTGTAGCCCGCACAAATTCTGTAAATTCAACCGCCATACATGAGCATTGTTCAGGTAGATTCCAGCTTGTAAAGGCAGCAGGAGCTTTGTAGGAGTAGTAGGAAGATAGTCAATAAAACAATGCATTACTTTTACCGAACATAATAATTTCGGTTGTTGCTACATGAATAAGTAATGTGAAATATTCTTGTGTAATGTGAAATATTATTCGAGTTCAATGAACTTTTAACTGTCAATATTGGAACCACTTAACATATTCTATCAAAGAAGCGATAAAATAGGTAGGTACCTACCAACATTATTTTATGAATTATTAATTCTGTATTCGAAATGCATATTTATTTTCTTCAAGTGTTTTGAAAGTTGCTTAAATGAATAGAGTGAAAATGCGTGGTTTCATGGAACTAGCTCCAGTGGATATATTTTAGCGGTCCGTTCATATATCTATACATTCTTTAAATAGCTATCCTTTTCGGTGACCGGCCAACTCAGAACCAGAAAGGTCATAAAAAGAGTGGTGATAAAAATATATAAAAAATAGGTTACGTCAGGTTAGGGTTAACGGAAATTTAAAAAAAAAACATAGTTTTTAATGACTTTTCAAAGACTTGTTGAGTTAACTTTTTTTTTTTATTTCATTATTTTTTTTATTAGTTACAGATATTTGTTTTTTTTTGGCTACCACACTAGGCTAATGCCCGTGTTGTGGTAGTCGTACATTTAATATTTTAAATACGATTTAATTAAAACAGATGATTAAACATTTAAAAAAAAATATGAAGAAATACTTAAAAGTAAAGAGAAAAAAAAGAACATATTTTAGAAAAGTAGAAATAAAAATGAAAATTCAAATTTTGAAATACAAAAATTAATAATAAAGATTAAATGTTAAGAACTCAAGTGTTCTATATAAATTAAAACATATAAGTATATAAATCAAAACTAAAACATAAATAAAATTTAGTGAAAAACTAAGAGAAAAAAATAACAACATTTTAAAGAAAAATAGAAATTAAAATGGAAATTAAAATTTTGAAATGCAAAAATTAATAAATAAAATGTAGTGTTAGGAACTCATGAATTCTTTAAAGTACGTTCGTCCCCTTTCAAAAATCCAATGTTGTACACGTGTTATAAAAAGAGAATTAGAATTAACTTGATTCTGAGTTGACGTGGAATCATCCTTTTCATAGGAGGAGCTACTCTTTTTTTTCGATTAGTATGTGCATAACGTGTCTCGTATTTTTATAATCTCATTGGATAAATGTGACAAGGAGTTTAGTCCTGTTGAAAAATATTTCCTCCATTTATCCTGTAAAGAAGATATCCTGGGGCTGCTTTTCGTGCATGAGGACTGAATCTTCGATACCAATAAGAAAACAGCCAGAAATGCAAAGCTATGCCGGAGTAACAGTAAAAATGTAGTCCCACATTAAAAAAAATTGTATGAATAATATCATCTGTAATTGAATATACTGAGGATATTTGATTTCTGTTAATAAATTGCGTGTGTTTTCGTTAATTCGCTCAATACTGTATCTCCACTTCACCCTCCCCAATTAAGGACGGCAAACGTTAATGACATTGATCGTGAAAAATCTGTCTTCTGACTCCCGGACCCCGGACTGTATAAGGGGGAAAGTGTCGCAATGTAAAAAAGTCCATTGTTGTAAGAGATATACTATTGCAATTATTTACTTCATTACTACGATTTGTCTGTTGTTGAAATCTACAAACTTTTAGATAAAACGCTATAGACAAAACTACATTTTATGTATTATGGCTGATTTTTTATTGCACACACTGAAATATAAATATTATTTAATTAAATTTAATTTAATTAAACAGTAGTTTCCTGCACTATTTACTAGTATAATTTCGTTAATATTGTTATATATATGTATGTAAAAGCTTAAATAGGCGTAAATAAATAAATAAATAAATAAATAAATAAATGAAGACTCTATTGGCATATACCCAAGAAGATCCTGGGTTCGAGTCCCAGATGTGACCTATCTTTTTCTAATTTTTCGGTTTCAGATTTTTGATTGATTGTCTTCATTTAATTAAATTTACATGTTGAGGTTTTACTCATTAAGTTAAAAATTTAAATAAATTATTATTGAGTACAATAAATAAGAGGATGCGCACATCTGTCACCTGTATTCTTACGTAGGTAGATGGTAGATAGATACAGTTTTCAATAACGTCAAAGTTGCCGAATATCTGGAATTTTTCGGAATTTTATAAAATACTCGTAGAAAAAAATAAATCACACTTTCGACAGTCGTTCAAGGACTCGCTGCCCTGAAAATTAAGAAATAACACCTTTTTTTCTATACTCTCGAATGAAGCATTTACTTTGTGACATGATTAAAAATAATTATTAACAACCACCAAAAAAATCCTAAAGCCCTACTTTTATTAGACGCACCCCTTCTGTGGGTCTCTGTCTCGTTCTAATCTATCGTCTCACTTATTATATGAATCCTGATTAGGTATTTGACATAGGTCCTGAGGGGTCTCCTGTCTAGAGCTAATGTAAAAAAAATCATTATTTGTGAAATTTAAATAAGTTCATATTAAGCCCTGATCATGGTTGCGTCAAAGTAAAACCCTGTCGGCATTGAAAATATGAATAGCTTTTTAATGTTGTAAAATGAAGTTATCATTTAATCCAATCACTTGATCGAAAGTTTTTTTTACTATTTTGGAACAATTATTAATTAAATTTTCTACCAAAAATCACGTTAAAATATACTTGGCTTTAATTTAAGACTCCACAAAACACGTTTGATATAATCATCCACGGTGCGGTCGCCTAGCTGTGTATGTACCCGAAAACGATAAACCGAAGTTAATGTTACATAATTTCTTTGTTATTTTTAGTAGACGATGTGGCTAAAAATTTATGTAGCGAGGTTATGTGATGAAAAATGAGCGTCGAGTCTCGAGACAGTCGATCGGAGATGATAAACTGGAGACAGATTTGTGATTGTGTTTCTCAGGCAATCCGCGATGCCAGGAGTAGATAGGGCGATGGGGGTGCGGAAACTGTTCCCGAACTTTATCTCCGAACCGGTGATATGCGGCGCGCGGCACTACCAACGTAGCTCAAGGACACATCGGAGGTAACGGATAACGGATAAAACGGTTAACGGATAACGATGCTTCTAACGGATTTCGGAACAAAAAACAATTCAATTCAATAACAACACCTACTAGCTATGAATTATTTACGAATGCTTTTTAATGTGGTCGTTATTTTGTGATAAGACCATTTATTTATTTAATACATGAATTATCGAAAGTACATATAGTTTTTTTGTGATATTTCACCCTCCTGCTAGGGATGACCCTGTGTTATGGCAGGTGAAGTTAACAGTTTGCGGATGTATAGTTTGAAATTTTTCACTAATTGATATTATGCACACAAATTCTTCTACAATAAGAGAGTTTATATAGTTATATTGGATTACAAGAATAAGGTGAAGAAGTTAAAAAATTATTGGATAAACAAAAATTTTAACAAAACAAAAAAACGACTTCAAAAATGCACTAAAAAGTAAAAAAATAATTTCGTATCTTCCACAACTTAATAATCAACTTACTTTTTGTACTCATCAATATGTAGGTACGATTGTTATTTTTGGAGTTGGTGTCAGCCAAGGGAGGTTTGTAACTACATACATAGTTATAGGTGAGATGTGCTTGTGTCACACGCGTAACTTGACGAGGTGAGAGGCGAGAGCGGGCCGCGGCGGGAGGGGAGCTGTCAAGTGAACACGCCGGGTCGGGTACCTTGGCTGACACCGACTCCAAAAATAACAATCGTACCTACATTTGATGAGTAGAAAAAGTAAGTTGATTATTAAGTTGTGTAAGAATACGAAATTATTTTTTTACTTTTTAGTGCATTTTTTGAAGTCGTTTTTGTTTTGTTGAAATTTTTGTTTATTTTTTGATTTTTAGTGAATCTGAAGTACACTAACTAATTCGATTAAGATTCAGCCGAGTATCGTTAATTTGCTCTTATGAATTGGAGAGTTCCATTACTTTGTAATGGATCCCATAATCAGAACCTTACCAAACTGTCATCATACTACCCTTGAAGTAGATCCTTTCCATTAAAAAAGAATCATCGAAATCGGTTGGCGTGATATTGAGTTATTCATCCATTTGTCGCGCACATACTTGATGCAAATTTAAGACTTATATAATTTTCTCATGGATGCCATTGTCAGAACTGGACACGGGAAGCACCAGTTTTCAAATAAAAAAGAATCATCAATATCGGTTCACTCAGTCGAAAGTTCTGAGGTAACAAACATAAAAAAAAAAAAAAAAAAATTTTTAAAAAAATTAAAAAATACAGTCGAATTGAGAACCTCCTCATTTTTGAAGTCGTTTAAAAAGATAAGTTATTTTTAAATAAATGAAGACAATATAAGCGAAACTCAATCGAAAATCTGGAAACAGAAAAATCAGAAAAACATATTGACACCTCTGGGACTCGAACACAGGACCTCTTGCTTTCCGGGCAAACGCGCTAACCACTGCGCCACGGTGTCGATATGAAATTCGGTCATGTTTAACTGTACCATACTTCGACTAAGAACCACCTACATTATCTTCATTTTCTTTAACGCATATATTATTGGCAACTATCTTTATGTATGATTGCAAGATTCAAACCCGAACTAAATGCTCTCTAGATAGTGTCTGGATAAATCTTTATCCATTTTATTTAATATGCAACATCTATCGACTTTTCTGCAAGTCTAGGATGAATATTTTATTTTTAATTTTTAACTTTATGAGTAAAACCTCAAATTGCCAATAATATATGCGTTAAAGAATGAGGAGATCGATTATACTATCTCATTCTATCGCAAGCTAAATTCTACAGATGTATATGTTCGTTTCTTTTTAGTGTCGCTATTCTTCGTTTCATCGAGTTTCAAATCACATCGCTGCTACAGAAGTTTTCACTTCTATAAAAATACATTTCAATAAAAAGAAACAATAGATAATAACAAAAGAGAATGAAAATTAACACGAAAAACATAGTAGATAGATAATGATACATAAAATAAAAACATCAGATTTATGTCTAAATAATATACAAAATATATTCTGATTCCAAACTCTCAATGGCTTTGGGCAGTTTGAATGTAGAATCAAAAACATATAACGTATTTCTTGCTTTCGTGAAACCGTTATCAGTAAAAAGGCAATATAGTCCTGGTACTGAGAAAAATATATTTTATTTCTTTCCTCCGAGAGTATTTTGTGCGTATTTATTTCTAAGCTTCCTGATAATATGCGCTTGGAACACTGAACATAAAATCTCTAGAAGTATTAACTATACCGATTTGATAGAAAACTGAACTATCCGTTTATTTGAAGACAGTACCTACTAGCGATTCTCAAATGAAAATTTGTAAGAGAAAAATCAGAAAAAGATTGGTCGTATCTAGGAATTGAACCCAGGACCTCAAGAGATATAGCACAGTCAAAAGGTGTCGCTTAGGTGTATATTAAGAGCCTAGCAGGACAATCGGTTTTATCGAAATTTGCTAAAATAGTTTAATTTTTTATCGCTTGTGTCGCCCTCGTCGCTTTTTAACTCAATTCTATCAAAATTTATTGTAAATGGTTACTAAAAATGGATTTGATAGTAGTATCCGTTCGTAAAAATCCGAAGTTACACGATCATTCCCGATCGCAAATTAAATATTGGCATATTATGTCTTGGCCGGTCGTTTTGAACGTTGGATTTCTATTTTTCCCCATAACGTGGGAAAATTTCCCTTAAGATTCCCTATTTCGAAGAAAATTATTTAAAAAAAATATTATTTGAACAACTTTTTAAAAACTGTCGGAAATTCACTATGCAACTGGTATGATTTTAGAAGCAAATCGTGAGTTGTTTATTGGTTTAACACTTCAATCTATATATATATTTTTTTTTATTTAAAAAATATAAACTACAAAAAGTTATAGAAGTTCTATAAAAATCTGTATCTTCTAAATATGAAAAATATTTGCGACATATTGATTTCTTTTACATGTGAATCGATATTCCCAAATTTTACAAGTAAACAAAATTTTCCATAAATACGGGATTTTTTTCGTCTAACTGTCAACACCCAAGAAGAACACCTGCATTGTGACAACAAGTCTTTATAGCCCCTCCAGACTCACGGCGAGAAGCCCCGAGAACACCCGAGAAGCGTGAATGTGATGTGTTTCTCGCATTCTCTTTCTCGTGCTCGGCTGTTCTCGGATGGCTGTCGGTAAATTTGGCCGCTTCAAAGGATTTTTCTGGCGAGAAGCGAGAAGGGTCTACAGTCTACACTCACGTTTTGTCTCAGTGTTGTTTAGTGAGCGGTTGAGAGTAGACGTGCGATATATTTTTGTTTTTGTATCGAAAATTTTGTTTACTTTAAAATGTGGAACAATCAACAAGAGTTGGAATTTATAGAGTATTTCCAAAATGAACCGGTGTTATGGGACGCAAAACATCGGAATTATAAAGACAAAAGCTTGAACCACGATGCGTGGAACAGACTAGTAAACTTTTTAAATTCTCCGCTTGGCTCAGCAACTAGTTCATCCAACTGCTTTAGCATACTGAAACTAAAGAATACAGTTTATATATAAGAATACATGATTATAATAATAACGAAAGAATATTAAATAAAAAAAATTACCAACCCTGTTCTGTTTCGATGAATTTGCGTTACCCACCATCGTCTGGCTTTTCTATTTTTTTTAACTTTATTTTTAGTTACAACAAAATAATAATATGCCATGGCGCACAGAGCCAAACTTGCTGCATTTTTAATATCGTCTGTAATGTCGTCCATACCGGATGGGAAAAAGATCACGAGTGAGAAAAATGAGAGTGTGGATAAGTGCTTGTTCTCGCGAGAAGTCTCGGCGAGAATGAGAGTGTGGATAAGTGCTTGTTCTCGCGAGAATTTCTCGCCGAGACTTCTCGCCGTGAGTCTGGAATCGCCTTTGATGGATGTCTGCGCCCGCCAGTTGAATAATCCCCAGGGCGTCACAACACACGGAAATATAAAACACGATTGAAAAATATATTTGTTTATTTAAAAGTTTAGGTTTTTACATTAAGTAGTCGTTATGTATTATTATTAACATTGTTATTATTTCCTATGAAATAAAGGTATTCTCCTGTGAAAGCTGATGTATAATAATGACTTATTATATCACACTGTCATCATCACTATCATCCTAAGGAATGCTGTGTGGAGGGTTTTTTAAGGATTTTTAAAAGTTTTTTTAAAATATGGAGACGAAGTTCTAATTAGAAGGAGTTCTGGGAAGGAAATAGGTATTAGGGATTGGTAGGAATCTGGGGGTCAGTGTATCGAACCAGGCGTAACAAACGTATGAATCCATCTCAGTGCAAGGCGATGGGTCGAGATATTCACAGTATGGAAGATCTACAGTCTCTCGTATCTAGGATGTACGAAGAATAAGTTAATAATGAATGTAAGTAAAGTCTAAAGCCATGGTATTTGAAAGAGAAAATATGAAAACAATGTGAAACATAGTTGTGAATGATGAAAACTTGGAGCAATTGGATAAGTTTGTGTATTTGGGAAGTAGGTTTACGAGAGATGGGAAGGCTGATAGAGATATTGAAAGAGGGGTGAATGCAGGTAACTCTATTAATGGAGTACTGGTACCTACCCTGATGTATGGCAGTGAGTCATGAAACTGGCAGAGAAAGGATGAAAGTAGACTGAATGCTGTAGAATGAGATCCCTGAGATGTATGGCGTATGTGTGGTAAAACCATGTAGGATCGTGTGAGAAACATGGAGATCCGCAAAGAATGCAAGGCTGATGTAAGTGTAATGAGTAAGATGAAGAAAGGAACGCTCCGATGGTTTGGGCATGTAGAGCAAATGAACGAGAAAAATAGTGTAAGGAGAATATACAACCGCAAATGTGAATGGTGGAAGTCGTGGACGTCCAAAAAAGACATGGCACCACTAAATGAATCAGATACTTTAGTCGGACCATATCAAGAGTCAGAATAATAGAAAAGCATGTATGAGACGATGTATGAATGTGAACGAGGCAAGGAGTGTGTGCCAAGACCGAGTTGTTTGGCGGTCCGTCCTCTCTGCCTACCCCTGCGGAGAAACGGCGTGATGGTTAGTTAGTTAAATTATGAATAATAATAATTAACCATTTATTTGGACAGCCCTATTTCGTGTGTAACTTGACACTGGCTTTTGAAAAATAAAATAATATTATGATGGATGATATACATGCCTTCTTCGAAAAAGTAAGACAACACGGAAATTTATTTCTTGTAAAAGCACGGATGGGCTGTTACAAAATGTTTAATTTTTACATGGTTTTACTGCCAGATACAGAGACATCGAAAAACATTATACATAGTTCTGAATCTCAACTATTTAATAATAATAATTGGACGATTTGTATAATGCCGTATTAGTGAAAAATCACCCCTAGGGCGCAGTTTCACTTGATCGTGCCATTCTCCCCCCGACTTCTACTACCATACCTACACATCCACTTCATTCCTTCTCCTTATACTATTTTCTTCATTCATCTGCTCTGTAATGCATTCGTAATTAAATAAACTAAGTAAAAATGGTTAAAACAAATAAAACTTCCGAATAATAAAAGCTAATTGAAAATAATTCAAATTTCATTTATTTCTGTTTACAAGTACCTAATGGCAGTTTTGCCTACCAAATTCATCGCCAAATCAACAATTGTTGCCGGTACGCGTATAATTAAAATAATTAAAAATATCTAGCAGAACTTAATAAACAGTAATTGATTTCAATAATAACATTAAAAATATTTTTCGAAAGCCCACGTATAAAAATAAACATAAAAGCAGTTGAAAATTGATTCATAAAACCGAGTGATCACTGTATTCATATTTGGGTCTACAAACAAGGCAATATGTAAGAAGGTACAAGTATATGACAGTCAATCCTTGCCACAATCGTTTTAAAATATATCTTTTTGACACACTTCATTCACTTTCCCCGTACAAATTCAGTGGTCGAATTTCTTCCCTCCAGAGTATACGTATTCTATACATAAACCAACACATGCAAATATTCTTAATACTACTTTACAGAACAGAGCGTTACGAGACGACCTCTCGTGGCGACTGACTTTCGCGTAATGAATAGAAGTTGAAAATGGGATCGCATTTATCTGTTTTGGGTACAGATAAAAATGGAATATTACACAATAAATCACAAAATTAATTTTATTTATTTATCAGTTTTTATAGTTTAAATATTGTTATCATACACATTATTTTTTTTTTCAAATAATTGTTTTTTAATACCTAAAATCGATTTCAAAGTACATCGATTTACGTAGTTTTTAAAGTTTTTAATTTTACATCATTATTTGCGCATTTTATAAAAAAATATAAATGTAGGGGTATAGGTTGATATGTTTCCTATAACAAAATATTTTTCAATATTTTTTTCTTTTCGTATATGACGACAGATGGGAAACAATCAGTGGTACATTAACGATTTTTTGAAAACTGATCTTTTATAAACAGTTATAAAGTAAGAAAAAATATTTTTTTTTTAAATATTTAATATTAACTTGGGGCATCGAAAATGCATGTATCTAAAAAAAAATAATAACAAACTTTTTTTTTGAGGTGCTGTTATCGACTCAGATGACTTCGAAAATACGCAAAAATACGAAAAAAAAACATTAAATATTGAAAAATCCCTCGCGGGCTCTTAATATGTAAAAAAGAATGTTTCTTTGTTTGTCCCTTATGCTTTCCTAAACCATTTATCCCGTTGCGATGAAAGTTTGATGATTCACGTGTCCTCGAAGGTTTCTACACATAATGGTGAGCTCTGGAGTTATGAAATTATTTTTTATACTATTCATCCGATTGCAATGAAACTTTGCAAATGAAGCAATGAAGCAGTAATTATGTGTTGTGCGTACGCCCGCGAAGTTTTCTACCTATAAAGGTGAGGTCTGGTGTTATGAAATTATTTCCCATACCATTTATCCGATTGCGGTGAACCTTTGGTAATTGGCTGTGCGCGTTTAATCACGCCCGCGAAGTTTTCTATATATAATGATCAGATCTGACGTTATGAAATTTACATTAAAATTTTACAATAAATGGGGAGCAAGTTTCTTGAAAAATATGTATAGTTTAGCTGCAGGGAAGTAAGGCGGGAGGAGAACGCGGGAGAAGGGGGGGGGAACGCTTTCTTTCTTTAGTATCGCATTGCAACGTATGCCGGTTATTCGCTAGTTAAAAATGACACTATGTAGATTGAGTTAGCAGATAGCAGCCAATAAAAATATGAATTTGGAAAATTAAGATAATGTCGGTATCATAGTCGAAGTGTTATACACTTAAATATGGCTCAGTGGTAGAGCAAAGCCTAGTCTTGGGTTCAATTCCTAAATATGACCGAATCTTTTTCTCACTTATCTGTTACAATTTTTCATTTGAGCGTCGCCAATATTGTCTTCAATGGTAAAATAATACTATTTGAGATTTTACTCATTAGTTATTACATTTTTTGTTTCAATATTTGATGATTTTCATTCGAAGTAAGATAAAACTGAGTTTTCTTCGGGCATATAGACATGCCCATAATGCACATCCAGAAGTTGTTTTGATCAGTGGGTTAGAAAGAGTGGAAGAGTGAACGAATGAAATAGCGGAAGTAGGGTTATAGAGAACACTAAATAAAGCGAACTAACGTCTCCCTGAATAAACCGACGTCTCAGAGTTATACAAAAGGGAGGTCCGGTCTGTGATGTGGAGGAAATTATATACAATTGAATTCTGTATGGGGGGGTATGAGCTGACGAGTTAGGGCTCGACGAGCAGCGTTACGGGTGAAGGTGAAGGAAAAATTAAATGTTTCTACATTAAAAGTAACTGGTGTACCTTTGGTAACGAACTACAACACCGCCTATTGTTATGGAAAGTCGTCTGTATATTTTATAGGTGTATTAGAGGGTGCTTCGCTCTTTTCATGGCAATGCTCCGTGCATATCGCTGTGTTTATGCATTACGAACACAAAACAAGTAAAAAAATGTGGTCCTTTTTCAAACGAATATTCAACAATCCTTCTATCACTTCTTGAACAATCGTAATTCTCTTCGTGGCGTCATTTTAATTTATTGAAAATAAATAACGTTGTTCACACCCCCTTAAAACAAAATAATCAACATTTTTCAAAACAAATGGTTTCTTTGTCAGGATTAAAGTATAATAATTAACCTGGTGACCTGCCATAGGTAGCCCCCAAAGGCTTTGCTACATTTGGTGTCTTAGCAGAGTTGCCCGGGTTCATGCGGCGAAGTTTGTCTAGGTCTTGGCAGAGGATGCGTTTGCCCTTCTACTGCGTGGCGGGCCTCTCCTATCTCGACCCATCGTCTTGCACCGCAAGTAATATTTGAAATTGTTAAAACGGGATGTTTTTTCACTTGGATGTTATTTTTAGTAATGTTTATTAAAAAGCATAAAACACGTGTTTTTTTAATGTTAAATGTCTTTCTTTCAGCCACGAAAGAAATAAAACAAGAAGTAGAAAATACAATACGCCACCCCTTAAGTGAAGGTTGGGGGGATGTTAAGGCTAAAAGTGCATCGAAGCCTTGGCGTAAATCACAAGCAAGGTCTTGATTGGAAGTAGCGGCTAGTGACACTTATTTATCTCCGAGGTTCACGTGCAGCTTCCTCGGGGACTTCGCCACCTAATTGGGACCCATCCGTCACCCTGACAGCAGCAGGCTCCCCCGTACCAACTCCATATAAATTACAGATACTTCATACAGCGACCGCTTCCCAATGTAAACAAGTTGACATTATTAAAAGACGCCTACATTAATGTCACGGAACATTACATTAGATATTTCCTCGCAGTTCGGAAGTGAGGCGATGTCACGCGGGCCTTGAAGGGAGAGAATAATATAAGATAAACTGCCGGACTTAAAGCTCAAGGACATTAAATAAATCCGTATATAATAATATTGTCGTTAAAGCGAGGCCGCGATTTTCAGTTTCGCGAATCCGATATGAAGGAGATTTGTATATTTGGCAAAGGCTAAATATCAACGACTTGTACATTTGTTCGGAAAGGGAGACAATTATTCAATCAGGGAGATTGCTCGTACATACTTCAGGAAAGTTCGCCTTCAAGGCCTCCCCTCTAGACTCGATACAGACGCAGACAGTTCTTACATTAGTAGGAGGATCACGTGCGAGCAAATCATAAGAACCTACTTCTGCCGCGGAAAGAATCATCGCGACGGGTTCGGTTCGAGGAAATGCTGTAGTGGCGGTAGAAAACTTTATGGGAATATTATTCCAATTTCAGCATTTCCGTTGGAATCACGCGTGCACGTTATTCTGAGACCGGGAAGGTCAGACCAGACTTGATTCACTGCTGCTACCCACATCATAACACCTCGAGGGGAGCTTTTTAGAAAACCATTTCCATATTTAAATCTTTATCCAATAAGAAAAACCAAATGCCCAGTTTGGAATTTTAAATATTGTCCTAGACAATATGGGAATAAGTTGTGTTTAGAAACGTTACATAATAAATAAATCACCATTTTAATATTTCACAATAAAACAATTACTTTGTTTTACCACGATTTACTAATTTAATGTTTTAATACCGACCGGTTTCGCTTAACACAAGCATCTTCAGGGTATACAATTAAACTGATCAAAAATATATTGTGTGAGCTTTTATTTACATACAGAAATTAAAATCTTACATTGTAATAAAGAAAAAGACACAGATGTGTTTATTACTAGTATGTGTTTGTAAATGTTTTATATATTATATTAAATGTGTCAAACCACAAAATAACGGCTTTCTACCAAAAAAATAAATAAATAAATAAAAATTGTAATATTTCACATTTTTATTATCTTGCGCGAACAACCCGCTCGTCCACAATTCTCATCGCCGAGCAATTAGTCGGGAACAAATAATAATACTCACCACTAAAGGGAGGTTTATTAAAAAAACAAATCTAAATGTGGAAACATTACACAAACGTGCGCCGGCCGCGGCCATCCGAAAAGATATTATTCCCTCCGAGATTTACACTGCCATTTTAAATATCATCAAAATTCCGATCGAACAATAGAACCTTAAATTTAAATAATGGTAAAAGCAGTTAGTGCGATATGAAACCGTCCTGGAACGAAAACAATGACGCGTTTTGTCGGTTTAAAAATGGTTCGTTTCACCGCCATTCCAAATGGAAAATAAAATTTTGTAATCGCTTCACATCGGTGGGAGATTGCTTCCCTTCGCGAGAAATGCCACCGAAAGTTTAAATGAACTAGTTTTAGTTTCACATAAAGTTTTGGATGCTATTTAAAGTTTTATGAAACCGAGCAACGTTCGATGACCCGTTCCGTGAGATTAGAAGATCGTCGCGACGCCTCCAGCGCCGAAGGTTACTTCCTGTGTTGTGACGTCGTGAAGTCCCAATACAATTTGTATTCCTTGTGGAGCCGAGTCGAGCAGTATTTTATGTTCTGTCGGGTGCTGTTAGCTGTGCTGTTTTGGAATCAATGGGCTGCCAGAGATTACGCTGTTTCGGGTTGAGAAACGTGAACGTGACCTTGTGGGGGGAAAATAGGTGGGGTTAGGGAGAGAAACGCGTGGGCGGGAATGTTTGGTTCAATGTCTAATTCAATGCACGTGAAACTTATACCCGAGAAACTGAACATTACAATGAAGACAATCTTCATTCGAATTGTTTCAAGTTTATTCATAACTTGGGTTTCGACTTTTCTCATTGTTCAGTGCTATTTATATAAAAACTACATCTTGGGTCTAGGGATGTGGAAACCCTTGTAAGATATTTAATTTTGAATGCCCTTCGAATTATTAGTTTTAAGCGAACTCATAAACTGGTTCATATCGTCATCAACTCAAATGCATAAACTTATACTTACAATTTGATGATCTCAATTTTTTTTAAAACATTTTAAAAAATCCGTCGTGATTTATTTTTGCGGCATTATGCCATGTTACGCTATCTTCTTCCTCAGCCAACGCGTTTCGGACAGCGAGTGTCCGAAATGTTGGTTAAAGAAGGAGATTAAAAAATATATCACTACAATAATACTTTTGGCAGTGAAAATCTCAAATCATATCTATGAAAAAGCTATTTACTTTCTGAAATATCGTTCAAAAACTGCATGGCCAGAAACGCAAGATATTTATTTTGTATGTAGGTCGTATTTTATGTTTCTCGTCATAAATACGGTTTCTAGAAACTAGATATATAGCGGAACACTAATAATTCAACATCACATTTAGAGTCAATTTTGTGGTACAGCATTTTTTATTGAACTTTCGTTTGCGAGTAAATCGAGGGCGTAGTTGAATTTTTTAGGATACACCTGATCAACGTCAGCTGTTTATTGTCTTTTAAAATGCGCCGAAGCGTAGATTGGGGTACAATAATATTACGAAAAACATGAAAAAGTAAAAAAATATATTTTTTATGGGTTCTCTATGTGAAGTAGATTCCTCGCAATCAGAATACCCGAATCCAAGTATCAGGTATAAACATCAGAGCAATAATATCTCTTCCATCTCCCTGTCCCCGCTAGTCTAGACAGTTACAGTAGACATCGTCCGATAAAAGTGGCGCAACGGATATTAACTAAATATAATTCCCCATCGTTTGTAGATGCAGATAGCTGTCTGTCATATCAAACAGGTAGGTCCTAAGTAATCGAGGTACCTAATTCCTACCGAGTTTATTAGTACCCGCATACTTCGATGGAGTGGTTTGAAAATATCAGTTATTTTTTTATGCTTTCTCTGGGTGAAAGAAGACAAACTGTTTTCTGTAAAATATTATACTCGAAGGCATAAAATTTAACTGAAATCATTAATGAAATAACGTACACTGAGAATTAGTTGCTGAAATATCAAGATGTCGAAAGTAAGGCACAATATAATCAGGTTTTGCAGTAGAATTTAAGGAAAATAAATATATAGCAACCGTCTCATCCGTTCTTCAATGTTATGAAGTAAAATAGAATGAGATTATAACTACTAAACAGTTCACGCAATAAGTATTATATATATCGGTATTATTTCTTAAATTAAAATACATTTAAATTTGTTATATACAACATATTGTACTAAAAATAGCGGCACACACTGGAAACTGATAAATCTACATCACACTTGGAGTTCATTATGCGGAATAACTTTTTTTGATTTGAGCTTTCGTTTTCAAGTAAATCAAGTCCAAAGTTGGAATTTTTTTAGATCTATGATAGAAAAATAATCAGCTGTTTCCATACATCGGCTGTTTCTGTACAATATATTATGATATTTAAAAAATATTTTAAGAAGCGTCGAAGCGTATACTCCGCTTCAAAAGCTTTTTTAACCACGTTCCCGAAAAAAAGGAAAAAAATCAACTTGCTAAATACCAAAAAAGCAGTCTTTTGGTTTCTCTATGTGGCGTACATTAATTACGTGAGCAGTTTTTCTTTCAATCTAGACCCCCCCCCCCTTGGTGAGATAAATTCGGGCCACTTAGTATATTATTTTCAAGTAACGTGAGATTTTGCTGGACCCCCCCCCCCCCCTTTCGAGCTCACGTAATTAATGTATGCCCCCATAGATTCATCAGTTTCACGCCTGTACTCACCACTAGATTATGGACATCGTGTACCTATACTACAACAATTATCAGTTTTGGCATTTCCCATACCTTTTTAATGTGTTTTTATGAAAATGATTTAGTTTTTTTCTGATTTTACGGTTTTGTATCACGACGGCCTCCGTAGTCAATAGGTAGTCTAGCTCTCGACTAAAAATCTGAAGGTCGCGGATACAAATCCCGGCGAGGACTATTAAAATTTATTTCATTGATTTGTTAAAATGTATTTCACCATTTAATCATTTAAAATAATATAAGATATTATGTTCCAGATTGGAAGATACTCTCGACATCGCCCTGCCCTGATGTAAATCTGCCATTCAGAATCAAAACGTTACTTGAAATGACTTTAATCGTGTTTTTTACCGGATCTGAATAGCCAGATATTCCCCAACATCTTCCTTCACATCTACTTCCCCTCCCCACTACCTTATCGGGGATGCCATAGTCTCATTGACTACAGATGATTGGGATTGCTATGCGGTATTCACAATAAAAAAATGTAGTTCACACATTCTACACTAAAATAAAACATACTATTTTTTCATTGTTACAACCCCGACGAGTTTTCATTTTTACACACTGACCACTTATTGCGTCCCAGAAATTTTCTTCGCAAAAACGCTCCGACCTTCTAGTAAAAAATAAGACACGATATTGCTACGATGTTACAAACGAAACTTTTTATAAGATTCTTAGCTGAAACGTAGAAGTATAGAAAATCATTATTGAGATTACAATTCTACTATGTCTCGGGAAGGGGATTTAAGTTTTTCAGCTAATCAGATTTTTGCGGCACTAACGATTTAAGTTAACCTCGTGTTAATAGCTCGTTACACACTTGTCATGGGAGATTGAGCGAAAAGGATTGGCTGAATTACGCACTTGATGGACGCATTTCTAAAGGAAAAAGCTCGACCTTACTTTAAGCGAAACGCAGACAGACGTGCGTGGGAGCGTACTTAGTGACTGTGTACAAAGCCAAGGAAAAGAGAAAAGGATAATCCTTTGGGTTATAATAACAACGTATTTTAGATGGTATTCAAGGGAAACGCAATTCAATGACTTCCATGAAGGTTAAATAAAATAAAAAAACATGTATTCATAAATTCAGAAGTAATAAATTAGTTTATGGGGGGAATTTGATGGTCACACGTCTCCAGAGTGTCATCTATAAGAACTGTATGGTGCCTGCGGGCTACTTTAAGGGTAGAGTTTTTGGTTTAGCGTCATGTGCGCCATTTAAAAGGTATCTGGCGCAATGGCGGAGAAGTTTTCTCAAAGAATGAACTCTTCCCTTCATATACGTTTTTAGATTTTACGGCCAAAGGTATTTTCATTATTTGTTTTTGGGATATTATACCGTGTTGCCCTACCTTCTTTTTTAGGCAACGTTTCTTCCATTCATGATCATCTCCATTGTGCTGCAGTACCTCGGGAGTCAATATTTGACGATATTGGTGAATAGCTTACCTTGAATCGACGTAACGTAGTGTAAAAGGTAGGTCACGCTTTTTGGAAGAATAGGTCCTCAGATGAAGTGAGGTGTCCCCCAAATAATCTAATGACCTACCTAAACGATAAGCTGAATACACTCAATGTGAAGACCGGGAGGAATCGCCAAAATAATCACCCACTGTGAAGACCCCGATGAATAGCGGTAATTCAATGAAACGGCAAGGTATCCCTATCCCCCAAGACAATAAATCAGCATGAATGAACTAGTAGCCCTGAAATTTGTTGAGAAAGTGCGTCGTTTGCCATCGATTCTTGCTTTATACCTTTAGAACCAGCACGTAAAACTAAATCATAGTGCTTATTCTTGCCACGGAAGGGAAAAACTAAATTAATTAATTCAACTTTTTTATCTTTTTATTGCTACCTACATTAATGCTAGTAACCAAGAGGTACTTTCTCTTCGTTTCTACGTCGCAATTTATGTGTATTTTTCGATATAAAACGTTTCATCAAAATGTTGTCATCCCTTAAAACAATTTCGTATTAAATGTGACAGCGGCAATTAATACGAACGATATTGAGTAAACCAAATTTCATAGCTTTGGGGGCGAGATATAAAATCTTATTTTTATGACTAAAATCGAATTAATGTAACAATTAGAAACTTCTTTTTTAAACATTGGAGACTTATCGTGTTTCATTAATCATTTAACATAGGTACTAATGAAATCCACAACCCGCCAGACTTCTATGTCTAACGAAAGTATTTATTATGAGACTTGTGCCAGGTTTTCATAAAGTAAAAGGGGTGGCGCATTAGTTTTATGAATACTTGGCTGAAGGTTAAATGGGCCAAGGGGCCGAAACGGGTCTCAAAAGGGTTGCTCATTAAATTAGTTGGTGAGAAGTCTCTCAGGTAAGCGATACACTCGGAATACTTGTTCTTTGCGACCTTAATCCACGAAACTTCTATGTCGTTAACACGTAGTGTTTATTAATAAATTAGAGGTGATACTTTGAGACTAACCCACATATTATTCGCCCATATTAATTTAGCAGAGAAAACTATGAAAAATTACGAAACTTATGTTCCGATGAAAGATAACTGAGTAATTTTGTAATTTTCAAACTTCTTACGAAAGAAGAATGAAAATTAAATATTTTAAGGCTTTTATTCATTTTCTTGATCTTGTGTTTTACTACTTTTTGATGTAACTACCATATAAATATTCCACTGACCAAAGCCAGATATCTGCTGCTACTTCAATGTAATACAACACATATTTACTATCATCAACAACGTTGTTGATGACAACTATGAGTATCTTCTAGAAAACATTAATTTCCACTGTCTAATTTATTTATTTATATCAAAACATACAGCACAACTTGTGCCATTGACATAATTATATTTATATATATCATAATACAATAACAAAAGAAAGTGACATATAACTGTAAAGTTAAATATAAAAACAAAAGGTAAAAAGGGGGTTAAGGTAATGAGTAGTAAATAGAATTATGATGTATAAAATGAAAGTATAAAGTAAAAGTGTAAAATATAAAATATAAAGTATAATGTAAAAGTAAAAAGTTAAGATAAAAAGTTGAAAAGCAGGAAATAATATAGACTATAAGTTACCTTTATAAATATAAATATAAAAAAGTATGACAAGTAAACAGAAAGAAATACTCTTAGGAGCCAAATATTGAAGATAACCAAAAATTAAAAAAAAAATATATATATATATATATATATATATATATTTTTTTTTTTTTTTTTTTTTTTTAATTGTACAACAGATTTTTATCCAATTACTGTACAATTTTCTCATTTTAACAGTCTTAACACCTAGGAAGATGATTAATATACAAAAAAATCTTAAGGCTATCTAAAGAAGAGTTATATATATCTAGTGTTTCCGATATTTCGTTCAACAGCACCATTCCTCTTGTCATGCTATGCTGTGCTAGAACATCTGTTCTGCCGTATGGTATTTTGAACAAGTCGTGTCGACGACTACGGCTGAAATTTTCAGGCACGTATGAGCCATAACATTCCAAGAGGAATGGGCTGTCAATACGATTATGGATTATGTTAAAACTAAGAATTGCAAGATTTGCATAACGTCTAGTTTCCAAGTTAAATCTATTTGTTGCCTCAAGTAATTCCATATGGTGCATGAATCTCGGGTACGTTCCATTCATCCGCATATAGACATACCTAAGGAATTTTTTCTGAACTTGTTCTAGCATATTAATATATTTAGCTTGGTGCGGAGTCCACACACCATTGGCATACTCCAGCTTACTTCTTATGACTCCATCAAACATGGCTATCATTGCATCTGGGTCATCAAATTGCTTACATATTCTGATGATGAAACCCAGGAGTTTGTAGCATGCTGGAGTGAGCCGTGATATATGATCCGAGAATGTCAGTTTGGGATCAAAGACGATACCGAGATCTTTAAAGCTATTGACTCGGCATAATGTTTTCCCTTTAATGTTGTATTCAAAAACTATGGGCTTCTGGGAGCGGGTATATGTCATGGTTACACATTTTTTAATATTGAATTCTAATTTGTTTTTTACTGACCATTCTGCAATAGCATCAAGGTCAGATTGCATTTTTAAGCAGTCATAGTAACAGATTATTTCCATCAAAAGTTTGAGGTCATCTGCAAATAGAAGACATTTGCAATATTTTACACAAACCTGGATGTCATCTATAAGTATAAGGAACAGCAAAGGACCAAGGTTTGAACCTTGGGGAATACCTGATAACGTCGGGAATTGTTTAGATTCATGTCCATTTATTATTTCATATTGACTTCTAGCTTTTAAAGAGGACGCGAAGAATATAAGTGTTTGTTGATCGAAACCAAGTTTGTACATTTTAAGTAGTAAAATATCATGATCAACTCGATCAAAAGCCTTGGCAAAATCCGTATACACTACATCTATTTGGTGTCTCAAGTCCAGTCCGACGGCCACCAATCGCGAAAATGTTAACAAATTTGAAACCGTGGATTTTCTTGGCATGAAACCGTGTTGGTTTTCTCCTAGAAATGGCATAATTTGGTGATGTAATTTCTTGTAAATAATCATTTCAAATATTTTTGGTATAGTTGACAGTACAGCTACTGGTCTGTAATTCCTTATATCAGACTTGTCTCCAGCCTTGAAAATTGGGCTTACACGCGTGAGTTTCCAAGAATGAGGGAAACACCCAGTCGATATGCTAAGATTAAATATACAGCTCAGCGGTTGACAAATGGTTTTTGACATATGAGCAATTATATTAGGGGGTATTCCGTCTGGGCCTGCAGCCTTGTCGAGCTTTAAAGTTCGAGTACAGGAGTCTACTTCCTCTGGACAGGTTAGCTCAAGACCGATTTTACCAATATTCCAGGGCCTCTCGGTTCGAGTAAAGTCTAGATTTAGTTGAGGAGCAATCTGACTGTACACTGATTTGAAATAATCGGCAAATTTTTGGCTTACTATTTCGGGATCGGAAAAGTTTCCGTTCTATCACTCAAGTTAATTTGGGTATGCGGATTTGCCTTTTGGGATTTAATAAAATCCCAAAAACATTTGACATCATCTTTGATCCCATACTGAACTTTTTCTAAATACTGACGCTTTGCAATTGCTATATCTTTTTTAAGCTCGGATCGCATCGCAGAGAATAACAAGTAATCCGATTGATTCTTGTGCAGTTTATATCTTCTGCGGTGCGATTCTTTGATTTTTAATTTATCTATAATTTTTTTAGAGAACCACGCCTTTTTAGAGAACCACGTCTTTTTTAGAGAACCACGCCAGAACTTGAACTGATTTTTATTTATATATATATATATATATATATATATATATATATATATATATATATATAGATACTTAAACGCCAACTCAAATCATAACCCATCTCAGTTGTCATCAGTTATAAATACCCTAGTTACCCGGTCAAAACGACTAGCGGACAAAGATCATATTCATGAAGAACTGGGTCTTCTTAGTAGTGCTCTTCAAGCAAACGGTTTCTCCAAATATTTAATAGACAAATCCATAAATAAACGCAAAAAAACTATTTCTGAAACGAAAGAAGAACCCCTTTCTATAGCAATTCTCCCATTCATCAAAGGCTCGACAGATAAAATCAGTCGAATCCTCAAAAGAAATAAAATCAAAACTATTTATAAATCAGAAAATAAAATCTCGTCTCTATTAAGAAGTCCAAAGGACCACATTCCACTTGAGTCACATGGTATTTATAAAATACCTTGTGGGGCATGTGAAAAGGTGTATATTGGACGTTGCAATAGAAAAATATCATGTAGAATTGCAGAACATAAAGTAGATGTCACTAATAAACGCTTAACTTCATCCATAGTGCAACACGTCCTTAATGAAGGTCATAAAATAGACTTTAATAATACAAAAACAATAGCTAGCATATACAATGAACCAAAAAGAATTTACCGCGAAGCAATAGAAATTTATAAACATAAAAATAATATGAATACTAGAAATGACTCAATCAGAATTCCCAACACCTGGAAAGTCTTAATCGATGAAAATACCCCAAAAACGGCATTTCCAAAATTACTAGTAGTGTCTCCAATTAGCTTTACCAATCAGGTATCTACTGTCAGCCCCGCCCCCCACCCCCTCCACCATCAATCACCTGCAACCCGGGTACTTCGTTCTAGACATAAGAAGTGACTTGCACTCACTTAAGTTTTAGCTTTTGGACCGAACAGACATGCGAAAGCTATCAGTTTGAGACAAAAAACTCAAGACATAAGACCTCTGAAGATGGACAGTGTGATCTGTCCGAAACGTCAGGAGTTAAAAAGTCCTTTTAAGGACTACGTTACGCGGGTAAACCGAGAAAATTGTTCTACATCTTACACCCGTGAAAACCTTAATCATAACATATATATATATATATATATAAAAGGAAGGTATTACAGAGTATACAAAGCGATATGAAAAGTAGGTACCTATGATATGTTTCTAAGCCATAGGTATTAGAGTGCATACTGGTAGGACATAATATTATGGTTACATGATTATATTTATTATGATTACGTGGTAGTACTAGCAGATAAATTTTGTCTAATGCATATTTTGTATGATGACAGACTTTCGGCATGATCGATATTTTTTTTTTTTACATTAACTCCACACAGGAGGCCCTGAGGAAAATAACTTCCCTCAGGGCCTACGTCATATTTGAAGATGCTGTGTGGAGGGTCTTTTTGAGGAAAGGAAGGAGTGAGCACGGGTCTTGAAGAGACCCATGTTGTAGGAGGGAGGAAACACAGAGGCCGGCAAATCGTTCCACAGCCGAGCCGTTGAACTCAAGAACGAGTCATAGAAACGACCCGTTCTCATGTGACTAATGTCAACCGTGTACAAATGTTAGCACGCCTGTGCTCTAAAGATTGCAGTCCGTCTGTTAAGATGGGATAATCTATCAAACCGCCCGTTTCTGCACAAATTCAAGGGTTTTTAATATATGAGCTCCGATATGAACAAATTCATTACCTAATACGAAATACAAGGTCAAACCAACTATTCCGCATCCCGCACTCAAAAACAAATTACACACAGCATTTATATCTCAGAAGGACGTGCACAAAATAGAATAATATCTTTTCACATGGCGATATTTTCGCTTTGTCTTCAGGTCAATTTCCTAAATGCGTAATAATTTTTTTTTTTAAATGTTAATTACGAACCCTCTACCCCTGCCGTGTGTTATTTTCTCATTCTCATTATGTTTTTGTTTTTTTTTTATCATCCTTGAACATTAACTTATGATGTGAAAATTTATTATTTTTTTATAGGTTAATAGTTTGATTTCATATTATCTATTCTACATTCTTTAATCTGTGTATTTTACTTCTTTTTTGTATATATTGTTTTTTTTTCTACCACTATATGTTTTATTTGTTGTATTCTATGTCTTTCTTATATCTACGTTTTTACTATGATTTTTTCCGAAACTTTGCTGGTTCATGCAACCATGTAATTTGTAATTACGTTAATAAAATATGTTTAATTGTTTGTTTCCCTAATAAACTAAAATAAATATAAAATAAAATACCGAACGCACATTTACCTATATTATATTGTGAAATAGAGCCATAAGAAACATGTACCGTCTGGCCTGGGATTCGCAAATTAAAAACATTTGCGAACGAATATGCCGACATTTTCTCCCAAAATACGGCTTCACAATAATCACAATAGCCATATGTATTACAAATGAATACATACCCAGATATTATTTTTTAAACAAGATAACGTTTACAAAATACCACACACACACACACACACACACACACACACCCTCTCACACACACCCTCACACACACCCTCCCACCCTTACACACATACACACACACATATACATTGGAAAATTTCCTGAAATAATTGCAGAGCGGATGAAACAATACCCTTCTGATTGCTTTATACATTATAATATGCGACTCTCCCTTTATTCAGATTTTTTGAAAAGGTACTTAATTAATGTGGTTGTTTGCTTTATCTTATTTTGTATACCCGTTTTTCTTCTTAAATTTATAAATCTTCGTTAACATGCCCTTAAAATTCCAAACAACCCTAACAATACATTTTTTAAACGATAAGACTAAACATCTACGAGTACAAGTCACAAGAGGCCGAGCAAAATTCTAAGTACTAAGTAAGCATATCCAATGCATAAAAGAATACCTGATCGGCTTGAATGAATCCACTTCGGTCATATTATATTCGGTCATTATATCATTTGGTCTTATTACATTCCGTCATATCATATTCGGACAAAAACTAACTTATTAACTAAGTCGTTGGGGGAAACAATTATATTAAACAATATCGATCTTCTAGTTAATTAGTCAGACATATTAAAGGAAATCAATTTTGGAATTCTCATCGTAAATCAAATATTATATACATGGACTGTGTTTTAAATATTGAATATATTATAAAATAACACCGGACAGAATAACGGTCCACGTCATTAGTACGACATTTTGAAATATCCCACTATTTACCCAGAAAACATCAACACTTTGATTAATTCACCACAAGTTTTTCTGCTATCGTTATGATTATGTTATATTATGATTGTTTTGGTGGTGTTTATGAGTAACAGGAATATTGTACCAGATAGAGGGTAAACTTTTACAGATAACTGCATACTCAACTCAAATTTTCGATTTCGGAGATGTCTGACTAATCAATTTTTTATTTTTTTTATTTTTATTATTTTTTTTTTATTATGTGCATCTATATAAAAAGGTTGACATATATTTTTTGGCCTTGCCTGTCTCACTAGGAAATCCTGTGTCGAGACAGACGAGTTTACAAATATTTTATAAATATTAAATAAAGTACACTTTTCAATACAGCAAAAATATTTGACAAAAATTTTCAGGTTGGTTAGTGGTAACAATAATGAGATAGAGGATTATATTTGGGTGAGGTGACTAATTATTGCACGACTTTTTTCGATGATCCATTGTTTGATCAGGATTTTGTATTTGTTAATATTATTCGATTGTCTTGTTTTTTCAGGTAGGTTATTGTATATTTTAGGCGCAATGTATTTGAAATTTCTTTGACCAAATGTTGTGTCTGTTTTAGGTGTTTGTATGAGTTCTTTGGTTTTGTGCCGTGTGTTTACAATATTTTGGGTATTTTCATAAAATGTACGTGTTTTATTTTTAAACAGATGAGTTAAGATTGTTTTTGTGTAAATTTGTCGAATATCTAATACAAGGAATTTTTTGAATATATCTACAGTACTTGTTATTATGGGAACTTTAAGAATGACTTTCATAATTAATTTTTGTGCCTTCGATAATAAATCTATAGCTGATAGTGTTGCACCTCCCCATGCGATTATTCCATATTCAACGATTGATTGCCGAAGAGAGTAATAAACAATTTTCATAGATTTGGAATCTAGTATGTTTCTAATGTTTTTGAAAAAATAGATATATTTTTTTATAGTTTATTCGTGACAAGTAGGCAATGTGTATTCCACTTAAGATATTGATCAAATGTTAGACCAAGGTGTTTGATATGGTCCGTTCGATCTAGGCAAGGACATTGACAGAATGCATCGTGAATGCGAGAACATTCATGTACTTTTATTTCAACATCTTGATTAGGTTGGCCAATGATATTTATACTAGAAGTAATGTATTTTGTTTTGGTAGTATTTAGTGCAAGAGAATTAATATCTAGCCATTTTTTAACAGAGTTAATTGATTTCTCAGCCATTTTGTATGTGTAACAGACGTATCAGCGTCTTCACAAGACTGTAAAAAAGTACCGGGTTTTTAGTGCACGTTCAGAATGATTGATGAAAAAGAAATAATAAAGGGCTGACCTCCCTAGCACCCAGTGCCTGATGCGTGAAGGACACTGGATGTGCCGATGCTTCTGCCTGAGCCTGGCGCCTGGCGGTTGCCAAAAGTAGGGCCGGCTAGTCTGGAGGAGGTAGGCACCAGGACTGAAGACAGGCAGAAGTCGGCGGGAGGCAGCTGGTTGATGAAAAACTTCCGAAGAATAAAACACGAGTTGTTGAGTAGAGATGAACTGATTTATTGTTACAAATGTGGGTCCTTTTATACCCAAATTTGGGGTAAAATGTGACCACGTGGTATAAATTTGTGGTGGGATGTTTGACCTTGCCCGTAAGTATAAATAGGGCGGCGTTTCCGTCACACCTTATTTTGCCGGTGCCGCCCGTGAAAGTGGTCGCTTAAAATTGCGAATTATAAATAATTATACAAGGTAAAATTGGTATATACATGTACATATCTTAATTCTAACATATTATTAAGGGCATTATTTATCCCTAGATTTTTGGTTTGGTGAGTTTGTGGCAATTTTTAGGCAAGTTTACAATTTGTGCTAGGTTTTTTAATGTTTGGTTAATTGTGAGAAGTTAAATAAAGAATCTAGTATTTTTCCCAGGTCCCTTGCAAGACTAGCTACTGAAACCTGTTTGTTTCATTGTCTTGCGAGGTCCCTGGATTTTTGAAATGGGAAAAAACGGATTTTTGTAAGGATTTCTTCTAAGTCCTTTTTCTGTGCTAAAAACGCTATAGTATTGCGAGTTCAAGGGTTAGAGGTTTAAATTCTCTTTCCCTGAATGCCCGGCAGGACTCTGGAATGAAATATGTTTATTTTATCGTCCTGCGGGTTGTGTGAGTTTAATTAATTGAAAAAACATATTTTTTAAAGGTTCGCCTTCGGCAGGTCTACTTGGCTGTGGCGAAGCAGGCAAGTAGACCTCCGATTTGCTCTTTTCCCTGGAGGTCTGGCTCGCAGGGTTTTAAAATAATAAAATAACAATTATACATTTGTAAATGATAAAGTTAAAATGTCTCCCGGTGGCAACCTAAGCACGCAAGTATTAATTTGTTGCACCGGGGCATTGTACATAATAATAAGATAATAATGATAAAATTTTTACATAAATATTTCGGCGGAAAGATCGTCGCTGGCGGAAGAAATTTCAAAGAAATGACCACTAAATGTAGAGGATGCCGCCAGCGATGGCTTTTGCTGGAAAAACAAACGAGGGTACGTAACACAGTACAGTATGCATCTAACCAAGTGTCAGATTGAATGAGTAGCACAGTATCGTCAGCAAAACTTACAATTTTTCCATCTATCATTAGGTTACAAAGATCGTTTATGTATATGAGAAACAAAGTAGGGCCTAAGACGCTTCCTTGGGGAACTCCATAGGTTATAGGGAGGGGTTGGCTGAATTTGTTTTCGATTTTGACATTTTGAGTTCGATTAGTTAAGTAACTTTGAAGAAATTCGAGATCTTTCCCTCTTATACCAATGGTATTTAGTTTATTAATAAGGATGTCAAGGGAGATAGCATCAAAAGCTTTTGAAACATCTAGGAAGATAGAAATGCATTTTTTACTCTTATCTAAATTTGAAATAAGAAAGTCTGTAACAGCAATAATAGCATCGGCAGTGCTCTTATTTGACCGAAAACCATATTGATTTTCGGAGAGTAGCTGCTTGCTTTCCAAAAATGTTTTCAGTTGTTTGTTAATTATTTTTTCAACTACTTTCGAGAGTGAGTTAAGTATTGTTATGGGCCTATAATTGTTAATGTCCACTTTTAGACCACTTTTGTATATGGGTATGACGAGCCCTTACTTTAATTGTTTGGGAAAATTGGACGATCAACGTAAACTATGCCTTGGCTTGTTGTTGAAATCATTGAGCGATACGATACTCGTACATGTCTTGTATGTTTTATGTCTTACGAGACAAACGAGCTCCTAGAAAGTTATTAGTTATAAGAAGTCATAAGTTACATGAAAAGTCCCGACATAAAACGTGATCAGGTTTGACTCAACAGCTAGGCTATTGAACCACTTGCCGACTTCTGTGTCACCCTCCTCCTTCAAGACTGGTCTCTTGACCCTAGTTCATTCCTTCATTTCCTTAATAAGTTCAACCACCCATCATCCCCAAAGATTGTATAAGTATTATATAAAGATTGTATCAGTCTCCCAACGTTCACCATATTTGGGATGCCTAATCCAACCATATCCGGATAGTTGGGACTCAAATAAATTATCACATGACTACTTTTATAATAAACCTCGAACATATCATGGATCGAATAAAATAATTAAGCCAAACCTTACAAAACTAATCAGTGAAGAAGACTATATTAATAATTATCACTGAAACGTGAAGTAGGAAAGATACCGAAAAATAAAAAGGAATCTACCGCAACTAGGACTTGAAAACATATCCTCTGGTCCCTCTCAATATAGGACATTTTCAACGTTCTCATATTTTAATTTAATGATAATAATAATGGTGTCCGGACAACTTAGAATCAAACAACTTCATCACCACTTTTGAAAATTCATTAAAAATTGATTTTATGATAAGAAATATTAAAAAAAAAAATGGTTAAGTAGGTTACATTAGGTTAGGTTATGGACAATTTTTCTTTTTTTTTCTAACTTTTAATGAATTTTCAAAGGTGTGTTGAAATTGCATGATGGAACCAACAATAATATGCATTCCCACACGTCCCATAGTTATATATATTAAAACTATAATAGACCAATAAAATATTTGAAACGAAAACCATTAAAGAAAATACATAAAAATTAAAAACATAATAAAATAAAATAAACAGTAAAGTTATGTCGCACGTGGTCCTGAGTGAGCTCGGTCCCAACGCTCATTCAGGAGTGGAGCTTGGTGCTGGAGGACTGCTGGCACCACCGTGTGTCGAAGGTCATCAGCCGCATCCTGGCTAGCCGATGTCTCATCAGGTCGGCGAATCCATCAATAGTTGCTCTGTGAACATTTTTGATGCGCTGCTGTATCTCGTGAATCCGAATATAATTCTGCATGAAGTATTAACAATATAATTCTGCATTAGATATTACCAATGATTTTCCGCATTCAATACTATCAATATTTGACCGGTTAGTGGCTGAGTTTGCATCGCGTTTGGGTCCCACCCGGGCGTTGCGTGTTCGATTTCATGGTAGTAGGAATTTTTCAAATATTGTCGAGTTATTGGTAACCCGGGAGTATTTGTCTTTCTTTAAAAAAAATCTGCCTTAAGTATTGCCAACGTAATTCTGCATAAAGTGTTATCAATATCATTCTCAATTTTTAAGGAAATCAATCAAGTCCCAGTTGAGACCGTAACCTTTTTGTTTTTCGATGTCTTTTTCCATTTCATATTGCATTGAAAATTGTTAATACTGTCTTCTTCATTGATTAAATGACAATATAAGCTTTAATAAGCTATTCCTAATAAATTGAACTTATAACAGTAAATAACTTAGGAACTTTATTCAGACATCGCTTACAGGTGAACGTATTTAGGATTAAGACAATGAACCAGCAGTATTACTACCGTAGATTATTTCTATTTTACTTTCTAGACATTGCAGCGCCAACACTTCATTTTACTTTATCGCGGCGTTAAAGCTTATTTTCTAATCAACTCTCAACTTCGCAATTATTAGTACCTATCCAAGGTTCAAATATTATCCCTGGTTTATAGAGTTTATATACCTCACAATAAACCCCCCGAGCTGAATCTCTTGTTTTCGGAGGAATGAGAAACAGTACGACTCGCAATAATTAAACAACTGTATTATCAAGTTCTCAGCAATTATAATATTGAATTGTTCTTTGTGAACTTCATCGCTAGCTAAGCTAATACCTATGAATATAAACAATAACAATCCCCTACCTTTGTAAAATAATCTTGCTGATTCAATATCTCCGAGTATTGTTTGCGTTCCTTGAATTACGTATTTCAATATCGTATTTTCTATGAAAGTGCTTTAATAAAGAATGCTGGCAAACAGCTTTATTTACAAGCATTTTTAATTTTCCCTTTGGGCTTTCAGCTATTGATATAACAATGTCGTACCTCATTTCGACCTGCAGGTATTTTTCAATATTTTATTTCTACAGTACAATGTACGAATAGTACACAACAACTGACCCGGTACAAATCACTAGTACCTACGCCCTAGATCCCCTGCATGGATGCCTGATTAAAAAACTTTTGATTATGTGCACGTACGGCCTTCTGTGTGATTGGCTCTTTAGAACATATGTTCTACCAATAGTTCAATCCTTCCGATAAATCAATCAATCCTTCAATTCTGGTATACATCCTGAGTTATCTGACTAAATAGTATTTGTCTGACGACTTTCACCTCTATCAAGGACCATTGGGTCACTTTCGATTGCAAGCTGTCTTTTCGGGACCACATCGTTAATAAATCACTTGAAGTAGTCACCTTAATTCGTAGAATTACCTACTTTAAACATATAAGTACAAAGCTCTTCACTATTTGTTGGTTCACCCTCATCTTGAATATACGCAAGTGTCATTTTTTTCGTTACACACATTCATGGTATCGAATCCGCACAACAACGTTTCTTGCTGGGATTTCCTTGGAGGTTGGGACTTGGAAGAGGCGAGTATTTGAATAAACTACCTTTCATCTTTACTTTGACCTTATTTGCATCCTCAAAATTTTAAACATCAAATAATATTGATTCTCCATCTTTGTTACAACTCATCCAGTTCAACATCGCTTCCCGTAGACTCCGTAAAGAATTGCTAATCCCCAATCAACACTCCACTGATAATAATTATCCATAAGTAAACATTCTTTAACATTCTTCTTTGTTAACATTGTCGGGATACTTGTCAACTCAAGTCAAAGCATTGAATTTTTTGGTGAAAGTGATGATTTTTGTCAGTCGTTATGTAAATCATTATATTTCTTTTCTGTTCATTTGACTCAATTCTTGGACTTTCCCGACACCTTGTTCAAGCTTTGACTTGATATTATCTACTTTATGTAAATTTGTGATACTGCTATTCATGCGCAGGAGTATCTCTTCTTACGCAGCCATCTATGTTGTTTTTCCATTCGTGTTGGGTTATATTTTTAATGAACAATTAATGTGGCGTAAAAATTATGTATAAAGAAATTGTAACCAAAAATATGATCGTTATTCTCCGCAAGAAAGCACAACTTTTTATGACTCGTTCTTGTATGTAATGGCCATCATCTGAAGAGTGATTCGCTTCGTGTTTCCTTCCATTTACAACATGGTTCCCTTCAAGAGTCTTTCTTTTTTTTACATGAATACCACACAAGAGTCCCAACTGCTCCCGTCTGGAGCCAGTGGGAATATGGCATCCCCAATTGTTGTGAGGCTGAAGGTAGTGGGGAGGGGAAGGAGATAGAGAAGAGGGAGGTGGGGAAGTACCTGGCTATTCAGATCTGGTCACCAAACACGGCTAAAGCCATTTCAAGCAATGTTTCAATTCTAAATGGTGGTCTTACACCAGGGCGATACTGAGAGTATCTTCCACTCTGGAACGTGCCGCAAATATACCAAAATAATATTTATTATTTTAAATGAATGAATTGGAAATAACACAAATTAACAAATTAAAATTTATTTTCCACGCCGGGATTCGATCCCGTGACCTTCGGAGTGCGAGTCAAGAGCCTTACCGCTGGACTACGCCACCAAACAGACCACCAGTTTCAGGGACACCTTGTACAGCAGAATCATTCATTAGTTGTGTAAACTCGGGAGGGGGATAGAAACTCGGGAAGGGGAATGGAAACTCGGGAGGGGGGAGGGAAACGCGGGATGGGAGGTGGTTGGTAGGATAGTAGAAGCGGGATGGGGAGAAAGTGAAAAAGGAACGCGGGAGGGTAGGGGGACGCAGGAAAGAATACGTAGGGGAGGGGTGGGGAACGAGGGAAAGCAGAGGAAGGGATTGCAAAGGAGGCATAATAGCAGTTGGGGATAGCAGGAGGTAAATTTGGACGGACAGCTATATGTGGCCTGCTCACGCGTCGGAAAACCTTCTGATTTATTCCTGTACGCACCAGACGGAAAAACAAAAAAAAAACAAAAAAATTGTCTATCCACGAGCACTAAACACTTTATTTCTTCGAGAGGTATTGCAACGAATGTCGGGTCCTCGCTAGTATATTATAAATAAGTACTTTAAATGATCGAATCTTCGCCAAGCTTTGTCGTAAGATCTCCGAGTAGTAAATCTTCCCTTGGTGGGTAGTGGGTAGTATAGTGGGATGGCTGGCGACTAAGCAAACAAGGATTACAAGAGGGATATTTAACATTCCTCCTTAATTATCTAATTAACTACATCGGTATCTCTTTACTCCAAGTAATAGAAAAGTTAAAATAATTTATTGTAAGAGCTGAACTATCAAATTTACTAGATGTTTATCCATTATTGAATCTCTTATTTTCTAACTCAAGTTAAATTAAAATAATCACTAAAATAAATAACGACACAAATTTGCTCTTTAACAATTTTCGGAATAGGTGTTTAAAAAATTACGTAAAATAATCCGTCTGGCTTAGAAAGGACGGATTATATAAACGACAAAGCGAAAACATTGTTCAAAAGTCACATTTTTATGGAATTTCTAGGTCATATGTTGCACGCAAGCTACTATTGTCAGCTAGAAATGTCATTTTCGTCATAACCTGTGCGAAATATCAATTTAACCGTCCACAATATGACGGGGCGCCATTTTTGTGATTTTGTTATGTGAATACAGCACAAGAAACCCAACTGCTCCCAACCGCCTGAGACTACATCTCAATTGAGATATGTTGTAATGCTGATGATAATGGGTATGGGGAAGAAGAAGGTTTGGAAGTACCTTGCTATTCAGATCCAGACACCAGACAGGGCTAAAGCCATTTCAAGCAACGTTTTAAATCTGAATGGCGGTCTAGCATCAGAGCGATACTAAAAGTTTCTTCGACTCTAGAATGTGCCGCAAATATGCCTTATATTATTTTTAAATGATTATTAAACTTTGGGATTTGAATCCGCAACCTCCGGATGGCTGGTCAAAAGCTTTACCCTTTGACCAAACTTCAAATTTTAGTGCTTGTAGTGAAATACTCGTTTAAGGCATACAAAATTGCATCCAAAAATGCTTAAACAAATTAGCATCCCAGTCACCGGCGAATCCGGGTAATGAAATTGTGAATCACTACATTTGTTGAAATTTGTCTTGTTTAACTATTATTCTTCAAGTTCTGAGATCGATTTAAGCATTTAAAATGTTCGCACGTGTAGCAGGGAGTAAGATCGCCCTTGAAAAACAAACATAAAGTTTTCTGAAAGTACTAAAATCAGCTGTCGTAAAATATTTATCAACGTAGCAAATTGTAAAGAGAGATCACTCACGGGATAACATCCAGATCTCTCGAGAAGTGAGCAGCAAATAGAGATATCCGAATCAGAGGGAATGGGGTAGTTTACGGTGGTCTGAGGGGAAGATAGGAAAGGGGGGGGGGAGACTGCACAGATAAGCCAGTAAGAAATTCCAAATCACTTCAGCGGTGGCATCCCGATTTTAATAAATTCCATCCAAGTGCACTCGCCCCCCTCTCCCCACTCCACTCGACCTTCCTAGAAAAGATTGACCACGAAAAAGAAAATTGTTGTTCGTTCGTGTACCGAAATCCCAACCATATAAGTCAGACTTTGGACGCAAATTTATGCGGTTGCAAAGATAGCCATATGTATTATAAGCAAAACAAGAAATATGACCGCTATGATTTAAGATGCACCGCGAGGTTGTCCGGAACATTGACTGAGGAAGGAGGAAGCGCAAAAATCAATCACATTTATGGTTTTATTTCACTAAAATTTCGTGCTTCAAATGGTTGATAAGACAAGAGCTGAAAATGATTTGTATTTTCAATTTAAGATGGTTTTGATGTTAATTATACGATTTTTTGGACTCTAATAAAAAGTAAGTGAACATCCTGCCATCGGCCACCCCAAGTGGTTCACTACGTTTGGTGACTTAGCAGGGGTGCCCGAGATCATGGGGTGAGGAATGTCCGGGGCTTTCCCGCGGATGCGTCTGCCCATTAGGCCGGATCGGGAGAGAATGGTTGAGTGAGACCTTTTGATTTTACAGTACTCTCTCGGAACATCGCCTTGCACCGCAGTGGGAGGGATGGATTCATACGTCCGTCACTCCTGGGCACACTAACCCCCAGATTATTAGCCACCCCTTTTTCCTTCCCAGAAGTTCCTCTCCTTTCTTTCCTAAAAAGACCCTCCGCAAAGCATCCCCAAAGATGACATAGGTCCTGAGGGGAAATATTTTCCTCGGAACCTCCTGTGTGGAGCTAATGTAAAAACATAAAACATCGACATTTCTGTATTCATAATTTGCAAAAACCAAGTTTATAATGGAAAATCTTATTGTCCGTTATTATGTTTGTAAAATATTAGCACGCATGATAATGTGAACTAACTCAAGATTCACGCTATTCCAGCGTAAGTCCAGTGGCGCCTTGGCAAGGCCCTCTGCAGGCGCAATTGGAGTGGACTGCAGGGGCCGGCCCTGAGTCCAGCGCACGACTAAAGAAAAGAAACCCCCGTCTGTTCTGACTAATGGGTTGAATACAGTTCACTGGAGTTTTTGAGACACATACATAGATTGATCGTGGCACTTAAAAGTTGAGTTGATTCCTCCCTTCCATACGAACCTCCCTCCAGAATAATGTACCACTGATATTCCTTGACTGAATCCACTCAACTCTCGCCGAACACGAACCCGAACTCTCAGCCCTCAACACACCCTGAGCACTTCAACGCTTGTTTTTCATTTACCATGACAGGTCTGTGTTTTCCCGATATAATAACGATTTTCAGCAGCGCACGTCACTTAAGAGGAACGGCTGCGCGGTCTTTTTCATTCAAAAATTAACCCCACCAAACTGAATGTTTAAAAAAAATTGGGTACATTTCACGCGCGGTAGAAATGAAACCTTCAGAAAACTAAACATCGAGAGAATAAGGCGAATAATGGATAATTGTAGACTTTATTTATCACAGTTAATTAAGGTTACACGGTTTAAAACTTATTTTACATTCTACGAAACACTTTTTAAAGGGGAGACCGATTAGTCTATCTCATTCTCTCACAGGCTAAATCCTATAGATGTATGAGTTTGTAACAATTATTATAAGCAATAATTATCAGCCTGAAACACTCATCAACATTGAAAAATCTTCCGAGAAAAGATACTTGCCGCCAACGGGACTTGAACCCGTGTCCTTCTGATTGCCGGTCAGCTGCTCTTGACCACTGAGCTATGGGGGCTTATCAAATACCCGCCAAATAATTCAATACATACTAGTGTTTCATTCAACAATTACTGCTTATTATATTTTTTCCGGGACACGGGTTCAAGTCCCGTTGGCGGCAAGTATCTTTTCTCGGAAGATTTTTCAATGTTGATGAGTGTTTCAGGCTGATAATTATTGCTTATAATAATTGTTACCCTTTGTGCTATGCATAAAAATCTTGTCTAAACGTTAGTTTATAAATTAAAAATAATAATTAGTATGAGTTTGTCTCTTTTCAGAGTAGCTCGTTTCCGTTTCATTGAATTGAAAATCACAACGGTGCTAAGGTAGTTTTCACTTAAAAAATCTATTTCATTTTTAAATCATAAAATACAGACTATTCGAATTATTTATGATTTCAAAGGCTTGGTAATTTTTGTGTTAATAATAATCTTGCCCAACTTACAAAGTTTACAATGAAAAATGAAAAGTTAAAAGTAAAAAAAAAGGATATTTAAGACGGGTTTTTAAGGTTGGAAAATATAATTACTTACTCGTCCTACGACAATTTTGTGTTCGAACGTAATCATTAATAGTTGGTAGGGGAAAATTATAATTATTATAAGCAATAATTGTCAGCCTGAAAGACTCATTTACATTGAAAAATCTTCCGAGAAAAGATACTTGCCGCCAACGGGACTTGAACCCGTGTCCTTCTGATTGCCGGTCGGATGCTCTGACCACTGAGCTATGGCGGCTTATCTAATACCCGCCAAATAATTCAATATATACTGGTGTTTCATTCAACAATTACTGATGGTTCAAGTCCCGTTGGCGGCATTGTGAAAGCCTTAGAAGATAACACTCAGGTTGATGTTCTATACACTGACTTCTCCAAAGCCTTCGACAAAGTTAATCACCGTATTCTCATGGCCAAACTTTATGCTATAGGCATTAGAAACCCTTTGTTATCATTCTTTCACTCTTACTTGACAGATAGAAAACAAAGGGTTAAAATAAATAACTTTGAATCCTTTAACATTGATGTAACTTCCGGCGTTCCCCAAGGAGCCCATTTGGCCCCGCTTCTTTTTAACCTTTTTATTAATGATATCACAAAAGTTTTTTCTCACACACGTTTCTGGCTATTTGCTGATGATAATAAGATTCTTAAGATTATTAAATCCCACCTTGACTGTTTACTATTTCAACTTGATATTGATTCATTTAACGATTGGTGCAAAATTAACTGCATGGAACTTAATGTTGATAAATGCAAAATTTTGTCCTTTTATAGAACCAAAAAACCTATTCAGTTTGATTATAAACTAAATAGTGTTTGTCTATCTACTGTCACATCTATCAAGGACCTTGGGGTCACTCTAGACTGCAAACTTTCTTTCCGTGATCACATAAATAATATCGTAAATAAATCACTTAAACTACTCGGCTTCATTCATAGAATTACCTCTGACTTCAAACATATAAGTACACTTAAAACTCTTTACTGTTCGCTGGTTCGCCCTCACCTTGAATATGCTAGTGTCATTTGGTCTCCTTTCTACGCTGTCCACATTTGTCACATCGAATCCGTACAACATCGTTTCCTAAGAGGAATTGCTTGGAGGTTGGGTCTTGAAAGAGGCAAGTACTCATATGATGAAATTGAACACATTTTAAACATGCCTTCTTTAGAAAAACGTAGAAAGGACTCTGATCTAATTTGCATATTTAAAATTATCAACAGTATTACAGATACACCTGCATTGTTACAACTCATCCAGTTTAACATCCCTTCCCGTAGGCTTCGAAATAATGAATTGCTGTTCCTCAATCAACATTCTACTAATTACGGATACCATTCTCCCTTATCCAGAATGTCGAGACTTGTCAACGCAAGTCGAAGCATTGATTTTTTTGGTGTAAAACTAAATGACTTTCGGCAGTCGTTACGCAATATTTAAATGCTTCTTCATGCTTTGACTTGTAGTGTCTCTATATGTACTTTTTATATTTTATATTGTCATTGCTATTAATTTTTATGTGCTCTCCCTTCACTGTCATCTCTGTTTTTTTATTTTTATTCGTGTTATTAATATGTTTTTAATGGACTGTTGTCCGTAAATTAATAAATTAATAAATAATAAGTATCTTTTCTCGGAAGATTTTTCAATGTAAATGAGTCTTTCAGGCTGACAATTATTGCTTATAATAATTGTTTCCCTTTGTGCTATGCATAAAAATCTTGTCTTAAACGTTAGTTTATAGATTAAAAATAATAATAAAAATTATAATTGCCAAAATTGCCTCTAAAATCATGAAACAACGAATTCTTTAACGGTTAATGTTTTATAATGTATAACAAAAAAACAGAGTGTGCAAATCACACGTGGTAGAAGCGAAATCTTCAGAAAACCAAATTAGATAAGAGTGGGGAGGCTACGAAGCACCGCACAAAGAGAAGACCTATTGAACTATCTCATTCTCTCGCAGGCTGAATTCTGTAGATGTATGTATTTGTCTCTTTTAAGTGTCGCTATTTTTCGTTTCATCGAGTTTCAAATCACAACTAACGTGCTAAAGAAGTTTTCACTTAAAAAATAAAATGGCTCACATCAGGTCTAGATATTTGCTAAGCCTTTTAATTTACAAAAAATATATTTAGTTTTATGCTTTAGGCTAAAGAAGGAGGTAGCGCAACACGGCATAACAACCCAAAAACAAATAACGAAAATATTTAGTTTTGTTGGGTTTTTCTTTTTTTAAATAAATTTTGTGAGAAAAAGTCCGCGAAGCCGTTCGTCTTAACAGTTGTCGTATACAAGATGGTAATACGTCAATATTTTCAGAGAATTCTCGCCCTTCCCGAGCGCTAAGGTAGTATGGGCAAACCCCCCGTTCTTTCAGTATACCTTTTTCTCTATTTTTCTTGTATTTCTTGGGCATTAGCTATGTAACAATGTAATTTCGTTTTTAGTCCTGATTAGCTAACTTTTTATAGTCCTAACTACGTAAAATTGTAACCTTTTTTTCTATGAGGGGATAAACGGTTCCATGACGGTTGATCCGGCGACATTTGGTCCGGCGACATTTGATCCGGCGGACAGTTGATCGGCGGACATTTGATCCGGCGACAATTGATCCGGCCTGATCCTTTAGAAGACTTTTTCTTCAAGTAAGTATGTAAAGAGGATATACGGCCGTACAACCAAAGTCGATGTATTTATATCTGAAGGCATCTTGAGCGAAAATCCGCTGTAAAAATATTTTTACTAACAATAATTTCCACTCTCCGAAGAAGCATGCGGCAATACAAAATAAGACATACTTATACGTGCAGTCAGTTTAACAAAAAATTCGTAAAAGATTCCTACCTGTGTATAACTTTTTATTTGAAAATTACACTAGAGTCCCAACTGCTCTCAACCGTCTCGAGCCAGTGAGTGCCAATGGCATCCCCAATTTTGGTATGGTGTGATACTGAGGGTAGTAGGGAGGGGAAGAAGATGTGAAAAAACGTACCAGTGAGATTATGGCATTTCTAATTTTGATATGTTGTGAGGCTAAAGATAGTGGGGAGGAGAAGGATATGTGAAAATTTTTCCTGGCTATTCAGATCTAGTCACCAAACACGCCTATAGCCATTTCAAGTAAAGTTTCAATTCTGAATGAATACTAACGAATAGCGAAATTCGACATTCTTATATGTGCAACATCTCCTTAAGATTTAGGAGGCAGATATGTTTACCGTCGCCCCGGGAACCATTTATTGGATAACCAACATTCCTGCCATAGGTCATCCCAAGTGGTTCGCTACGTTTGGTGAATTATAAGGGTTGCCCGGGTTCTTGGAGTGATGTTTGTCCAGGTCTTGATGGCGAATACTTTTTCTTACCTACTGCGTGGTGGTCCGGATCGGGAGAGATTGCTTGAGGCAGACATAATCAGGACGTCTTTAACCGGAATTTCTCGACCAATCGCCGCAATTTTTCTGGTTATTCAGATCTAGTCACCATACACGGCTAAAGCCATTTCAAGTAATCAGACTAAACCTACATACACTGAACAACAGCGAAAAATTTTTAAAAATCATGTTTTATAACTTTTTTCATATATTATATATAACACAAGAGTCCCAACTGCTTCTAACCGTCTGGAGCCAGTGAGACTATGTCATTCCCGATTTTGATATATTGTGAGGCTGAAGATAGTGGGGAGGGGAAGGATATGTGAAAAATTTACCTGGCTATTCAGATGTAGTCACCAAACACGCCTAAAGCCATTTCAAGTAACGTTTCAATTCTGAATGAATCTTGACGAATGGCAAAATACGACATTCTTATTTATATGTGCAACATCTACTTAAGATTTAGGAGGCGGATATGTTTACCGTCACCCCGGGAACCATTTATTGGATAACCAACATTCCTGCCATGGGTCATCCCAAGTGGTTCGCTACGTTTGGTAACCGGGTTTACATAAGATGAGACATTAACAAACCGTGGTTTGTTTATGTCTTCGCGGGGGATGCCTTTGCCCACTCTATGCATGGCGGTCCGGATCAGGAGAGACCGGTTGAGTGAGACCTTCTGATCTCTCCAGCCTTTCTCTCTCGACCCATCGCTTTGCACTGTAATGTGGAAAATTTACCTGGCTCTTCAGATCTAGTCACCATACACGGCAAAGGTCATTTGCAATTCCCCCCCCACCCCCCCACCCCCCGGTGACTAAAAAAACCTAAGCCCGCCGAAGCTCATTTGTACCAAGCGTGGTATTTTGAAGACCCCCGCTGAACAGGTCGGGTACGTTCCTTAAGTAAAGCTTATTATTCCCAAGCCGACTCCATTTTTTCAATTTCACAATAGCTCCATGCATGAGGTCTCGAGGAAAAAAAATCACTCAGGATCATTGTCATCTTTGGGGACGCTGTGTGGAGGGTATTTTTAATAAAAGGAAGGAGAGGAAGTTCTGAGAAAGAAAAATTTATTAGGGTTGGGTAGGAATCTTAGGCTCAAAGTGTCCAGGAGTGAGAGACGTATGAATCCACCTCCCCCTCTCCGATACAAGGTGATGGGTCGAGAGAGTCTGGCTGGAGAGATCTAGATTATGTCTGCCTCAAGCAGCCTCTCCCGATCCGGACCGCCACGCAGTAGATGAGGAAAAGTATGGCCACAGAGACCTAGACAAACCTCACTCCAAGAACCCAAGCACCCCTGTTAATTCACTAAACGTAGCGAACCACTTGGGATGACCTATGGCAGGAATGTTGGTTATCCAATAAATGGTTCCCGGGGTGACGGTAAACATATCCGCCTCCTAAATCTTAAGTAGATGTTGCACATATAAGAATGTCGTATTTTGCTATTCGTCAAGATTCATTCAGAATGGTGTGATATAATTGTTTTAAAATTACTTACGCTTAACTTTTCATTAAATTTTAATCAGTCAATTACAATTAGTGACCATATAATTCTTGATTTTAAAATGTCTCCTTATCTCCCCCCCCCCTTTTTCTTCCTTTTTATTATTATTACTTCATTCATTCAATAATTAAGTTTTAAGACCGGTTCATATCTCAGGCGTAATTACCAAATGACATTCTATGGACTTACGTAATAGGTACGTAACCATGTAATAATTTAATTTAACATACCTTATAATCTGTATTATAATGTACTGTGTATGTTTTAATAAACAAATAAATAAATGCGAATCAATTGTGTTCAACAAAACAAATGTCGGCTGTAAGCTGTTATCCATTGAAAAGATAAATCACACGTTGCTTCTAGCAGTATCTTTGTTACTTTAATTGCCGACTTACACATTGTTACCAGTATTTTATTTTGTCTCATTCACATAAACCAAGGGCTCAGCGTTTCGGTCTATTTCCGGCGAAATACTAGCGTTTTCCAGCCCCCTGTCTAATTACTAAATAGTGACTAGACAGGGACCTACCGAGAGGAAATTTTCCCCCAAAGTACAGAGCAGTAGTTAATCCCGTAACTAACTCTGTTTAGTTTCCTCCTTCCCTCAACTTTCAACCCTCAACTATCTGAAACTCTCAAGCCCCGTGCCTTGACTGCCCCCCCCCCCCCCCCCTCGACTAAACTGACATCCGATTAAGCAATGTTCGGCTCACTAGACACGTCTCTAATCAATTACTTAACTTCTAATCTTCGTACTTAATGCACTTCCTGAGTGGATCACCAAATAATAATGTTGTTACTAACTTTTGGAAGTAAAGGGATCACGTACAAGTTCTCGTGTACCAGCAACCAGCGCGTTCTTGACCACAATATTCATCGCACAAATACTTTTTTTTTATCTTCGATTCTGACCTCTGGCCATTCTGATGAACAACATTAAGAAAAGGTCACTTATGATGGGTTGTTTCAAAAAATTGACGGATTCATCAAATATTTAATTAGGTATGGTTAATTTTCACCTCCTGTGTGAGTTCTACTCAAGTTCTGTGATTATAGAATATATAATTATAGAATTATTATTATAGAATCTCAATAACTTTTTCAAATGGTGTTCAGGTAATAAACTTCAGCTAAATATTAACAAATGCCAAGTTATGAGGTTCTACAAAATTAAACGCCCAATAATATATAATTATGCACTCTGTAATGTAGACTTAATCTCTGTAGTCGAAATACTTGACCTAGGCATCATTTTTGACCAGAAACTCCGCTTTGTATCTCATGTAACTTTTATAGCCAACAGGGCTATGAAAATGTTAGGTTTTATTTTAAGAATTTGAAAAGATTTTAAAAATATTGACACATTAAAAATTCTGTTCACATCTCTCGTTAGAAGCATTCTAGAAAATAACTCTACAATTTGGTCACCTGTATTTAATAATCACATTAATATCATTGAAAAAATTCTACGCAAGTTTTTGAGGTGTATTAAGTTTCGTCTTGGAATCCGTTTAGAATCAATAAATTATGACTTTTTATTACATTAATTGAAATTGTTGAAGATGAGTGACAGAAGAAAAATTTTTGATCTCATATTTTCATACAAAATTGTAAATCATCAGTTGAATATCCCTGATATATTAAAGTTGATTCACTTTCATGTACCTAGCAATAGATCAAGGTTCCCTAGTATGTATTATTGTGACAATTATACGTCTGTCGCAGGATATAATTCTGTTATAAATAGAATACTCACCATTGTTAATTTTTATGCTAATGTTGCTGATATTTTTAATATTTCCTTATTAAAATACAAGGCTCTACTTATCAAACATTTCAGCCTTAGCCTTATTGTAACGAGGTTACTTCATAACAAGTTTTTCTTTTTATTTCATTGTATCCTTTTAAAGTTTTCATTAGTTGTTAGAATTTTTTTTTGAAAGATCTGGCGTGCAAATTCGACCATCCTAACAAATTAACAATTGCCGAGCACTTGATTGAAAACGGCCATTACTTTTATTTTGTTCCTGAAGTCCAAAGTGAATCCTGCACGCCTAATTATGGAGGCAAATAAAATCCACAAAAACTCAATTTATTAAAACAAATAGAAATGAAGGGGCTAAGCTTAATAGTTCATTGTATTCGGTATTTAACGGCTACACTAAAAGTAAACACCGAAAACCACATTAATTTAACTAACTAATTTACTGAAATGCCGACCGTAAGAGGATTAATCCATATTAGGGAAATTTTACCACCTAAAAAACTTTGTTAATAAAAATATATTACACCGTATATACAACGCATTAGCAAAATCATATATAGGATACGGAATAAATAGTTACGGATTAACGTACCAAAGGTGCTTATCTAAATAAAATAGAACAACTACAAATCCGTTTCCTAAAATTGATATCAGGCAAAAAAAAGTTCGACTATGTGAAGGCGATTATAAAAAAATGTTCTCCTTGTGTAATGTGCTCTCTATACATAGTAAGGTAGATTACCAATTAACGCTAGATGAATTCAGGAATATAGAATTCAAAAAACCTGTAAACCACAACTACCCTACTAGGCATAGAGAAGCTGAAATGTTTATTATTTATCTCAAAATGTATACGGTGATAGAACAAGAAGGCGTAAAATTCCGGAAATATTTAACGCATTACCTGAAAATATTAAAAATGAGACATCTTATTCAAAAATCAAAACAAAAGTTAAATTATTCTACCTCCATAGAACATGAAAGCATAAGCATAATATTGTACAAGTACCTAGATCGAAAATTGATCAAATACCTAGAATAATATTGTGTACAAGTACCTAGAATTACCATCATACATTATGTTCATGAACATTATAATAATTAGTACTTTATAATAATTAGAATTTTATAATAGTATTTTAATATTAAGTATTATACTTTTAAGTAATTACTTTTAAAAATTTTAAAGTATATGGTATTAATTAAATAGGAAAAATTAGAGATTTCTTACAATAAAACTGATTGATCAGTTTTGTAAGATTTGTAAAATATTGTAAAATTAAAAAACTGAATAAGTATCTCTTTTACATACATAAACACATATCACCACAATTTACGCATCTGCCCTGATAATGGACGTTGGATGATGGATAAAAGTTTGCTGATGAAGGGTAATCACCGTAATGTATTAAAAATGTTTCAATGTGAACGAAACAATGAGTGTATGTCAAACGAGACCTGTCAGGGGATCTATTCTCTCTGCCTACCTTTGAGAAGAAATAGTGTGATGGTAAGTAAGATTTTTTAAGGTTTTATGTTGTCAATTAATATATCGATTTCTGATACTGACAATTCGTGGTGGGATTATTATGATATATGGAAACGATTCTAAACTTTACCGGTTTCAAGTGACGAGATGACCAGGTGACCGGATGACCAGACGACTCTGAAGATGACCGTGATAGGCTGAAAACCGATTGGAATCGACTGGAATAGGAATAAAAAATTCTAAAAAAAATTATTTCAATAAATCAATGTTAATTTATTGCTAAAATCAATAATGTCACATTTCGTTTCCTAGAAGTAAAATCAATACACTCTCAAGAAAGAAATTGCTCTATCTCAAATTGAAACTTTGTTAGACCTTGAAAGTTTTGTTTAAAAACCATATCCAACCATAACACAGACATATTTTATATTCCTAAGAGCAATGCTAATTATCGTCAAAATGTGTTTATAAGAAGAAGCTGTAGCACTTTCAATAGATTATGCACAGACATTGACATGTTTAACACGAACCTTGCTAACTTCATAAAATTCGTAAAAAGTAATATTCAACGGAAAACTTAATATTTCATTAATTCCTTATCTTTCTTTTTCATTTTTCATTTTCATTTTTCTTCATTTTCATTATATTTTCTTTCTTGATTTCAGCAGTTTGCATTAAATAACCTCTTCAAAAATGTTACAGTGTATATTGCCCTTGAAAATACATTTTTTGTAGATTTAAGTGAGTAGATGCACTTTTTCAGAACTGTTTATATTACATACATATATTGTTTTGTTTGTTTTTCTTTTTATTATGTTCTCAAATTTTTATGTCGTTATTTTATTGGTCAATGATATGACTATCTCTAACACTGTTATATATGAACTTGTAATGACTGTTTATAACGCTAACAAAAAAATAAAATTAAAATAAATAACGATGTCAAACATTTTTCTTCTCAACCTTCTCTAGCATTTCCCCTTCCCATCCTCATTAACCTCCACCTCACAACCCTTCTAAGATTGAGAACAAGCGCGTGAACATTTTTTCTCATAAAACTATAAACGATGATATGTGTTTCAGATATCACAAAGTGTAATTTATTCTTTGTTTGCAATGTATCGAAATACTGGTTTGTCTCTTCAACCCCTTTGTAGCTCGCATTCACCCGCTGCCTCTCGTAAAACATCCAGTGTACATTTGCATAATACTTTCCATAAATATTCTCAAACCTGCAACATTCTGCAATTTACTGATATTACTCATCGTTTCATAAATACAATAATCAATCAATGCAATGTAAACCTTTCCGTGGTTTTTTCTCAACGATTAAACGTTGGTTTTGTGAAATCATTCTCCCGAAAACGTTGAACTCCAGCGAGGCTTGCTGTTCTCTGTGTATTATGTGCCGACTGCCGACTGCCGACTGCCTACTGCCTCGCAGCTTATAGCCGTGACAAATCATGGGAAAACTTTTATTGGCTAAGTTAGGAATTAAATTACATTTCAAAATAATATGCGGGCTCCTGTTTTCAAGGATTTATTCCGAACAATTCGGTCCCTTTCAGAACTTTTTCAGAGTGCGTTAAAAAATAAGTTAAGTAAGTTATTCGAAAATCGAGAGTGATTACTTCTGTGGAAGGAATGGAAAGCTCCGAACTCAAAGCTCGAGGATTCGACGACAGGCTTAGGCATTTATTGATAAAAATATTTATCTAGTTTTTTCACAAAACCATTTTCCAAAAAAAATATTCTCTAAGTACATTTCTACTCGATCGAAAGTAGAAAATGATCACAGCTTAAAACATTATATTTATAATACACCGTCGATTCCCTTCTACTTCCATTACCTCTCAGCCACTTTCTTTAGCGGATGCCGTAGATCCACTCGCTCCGGGCAGTTGGAACTATTGCGCGGTGTCCGCCGGTATCCTCCACCCTTCCCAAAATTGGGATATTGGTCAATGCCGAGTAGTATAAAATGCGTTATTACAGTACAAAAAACTGTTACGGCGGAATTTTTAATACTTAAAACATTTTTAATTCTAACTTTTAATTTAAAAGAAGCTTTGTTGAGAGAGATTACTGAAAGTTCTAAGAAGAATATAATTTAAGATTAATTTCACTTAAGGTAGTTAACCTTTTACAATAAAATGCGTTCACAGTGTTCGAATACGTGACAGATGGTTTAAAACTTTTTGGAGCAGAAAAGACTGGCGTTTAAAATTATTATTTAAGTTTAAATCATTATGTAATGAAAACAAACATTATATTTCTGTGATATTGGTTGGAAAGGCCTTGATATCAAATACTACGAACTTTCCTAAACAAACAATAAATTATGAAATTTTGTTTTAATTAAACTAACTGATAATTTCTCCGAAATTTTTGATTGTCACGAAAAACAAATAATTAATTTGACTCCAAGAAAATTCATTAGTAATTGATTCAGAATTAACTTTTGTGTTCTATGAAAAGAAGCCAATGATAACGGACATCTTATTTAAACCTAATTTGAAAACTTTAGTAAACTTCAAGGGATCTTTAAATCAGATTCTTAACATGGCTGAATTAAGATATCTTTCTTATATTATATATTTTCTGGAATTTAGATGTTCAGCGTAACAACATTCCCGTAGTGACAAAGCTCAGCTTTTTTTCAATTATGCGATATCTTGTGCTGTACAAGCAATAACATAAATAAAATACGTTTTGTGTCTGAAAATTGCCTGAAAGCAACAAAATATAAAAATAATTTACTTCTTGTTAAAATGGGTTGGAATCAGAAAACTTTTGCGTTGGCTTCTTATTAAAAGCGTGTTAATGAGTAAATATTTTTATGGGGCAGTTTCACACTAAGTACGCTATTATGGACTATTACCACGATAAATATATTAATGCATCATTTTTCAGATCATTAGAACGAATGTCTCACCTTTAACCCCTCAGGCTGTTGTATTCGATTTTTAGAAATAAAATATTTTCCCATTGGTGTCTGATAAATCGTTGTGTATCCCTTACTATCACGGTTAGGAATATGATCTAAACCAGCGGTCGTCACACTTTTCTGGTTAAGGGCCACATAGGACAATGTGAGGTATCACCGCGGGCCGCACACTTGTGAATTCGGGGGGGGGGGGGGTTGATGTTGTACCTTTTTGTTTAGCAAGCTCAAAAAGCAATTCTTTTGTATTCAAATATCGGGTTGCTGCCTCCTGTCTTCTTGTATTCATGATATATATTGTCAATTCTTAGTAATAATAATAATACACGTAAAATGAGATAATATTATAATAAAAATTAATGTATGTAATGGAATCTTCCAGTTAAATTTTCATCCACTTCCCGAACTATCGAAATATATGAATTTTCGCATAGTGATAAAAATGATGACAATACATACAATAACAAAAATTAAAGTTTATTTTTTTTATTAATACGTGATTAGCGTGTTTTCTTGTCTTTCTGGACCACATTTTTTTACCTGCCTGAAAAAAAATATAATTTAAAATAAAAACAAAAATTTGTAAACACCACTTTTATTTTCTATAATTAACACTGACCGGTGACGGGGTTTCGCTACCACCGCGGCTTCTCTAGGGCACTATCACAGTACCACAAGTAGAGTAGGTAGTAGTATTAAAAGCGGTTCACCTGACGGTTTTTCTAAATAAAATTATTGATGACGAAAAAAAAATATGTATTCTATTTGGAAAATGTATTATAAACGTTATCGTCAACTTACTTTGTTGTCCTTTCATGTATGTAAACATAATTAATAAAAAATTCCCAGAGTTTCAATTTGTTTCACATTTCGGTCGGAGACTTTGGATTCATTAAGGAATATAAATAAAAGTGGTGTTTACAAAGCTATTTTTTTTATTTTAAATTATAATGTCACATCACAAAGTATCTGATTCATATGAACAAAAAAAAATGTTTATGAGCTTCTTTCAAAACAGTTTTATATTTTCGGATACATTCAGAAACCTTTCCATTTATTTGGATTTGGACTCACCTCACTTGTCTCGATTTTAAGTATTGTGATCCTTAAAAATGCTACAATAATCAATTTTATTCGCTAGGCAAGAAAATAGGGTATCTCAATACTATTCTAGTTCGTCGTTTTGTAATTTGTAAACATTGATTATTTTATCTGTGTCCAATATCGTAATTTTTCATTTTCAAAATTCAAAGTACCTACTGTAATTATTAAGTGGAGAGCCTCATATTTATGAAAGACTTATTTTTGATACCAGAACACTTATTTAACCGAAAAAATATAAGACCGGGCGGATTATGTCAGAAATGTAGAATATGTGTTTGTTCTCCTCCTGACAATCAGTGTGTGGTTTACCTATATGGTTGTGTCAGGTTTGAAGTAGGTACTTCCATCTATGTCGTCTCCATTTTCAGTGTTAAAAAGGGCCCCAGACGCCAGACATGGGCGGGGTGATCCAAACCCCACACCCGCCACTGCCTTTCTCAACCAGGGCTGAATATAACGGAACTATGAAACTAACAGAGTATATTGCCCTCACCAAATACACGGCTTAGTACTTCACAAGACCAAGCATGTAGTTTAACATTTGTGTGTTAGGTAACCCTCGACATCACACACAATAATATCTGGACAATGTTATTATTATTATAACAACCATTAACCCCCATCTAGTGGAATTATAAACAGTAGTCCCAGAGACGGCCTCCGTGGTCGAGGGGTAAGGCTCTCGACTAGTAATCCGAAGGTTGCGGTTTCAAATAAACTTTATTTGATTGATTCGTGTTATTTCACAATTAATGAAATTAAAATAATATATAGTACTTATGTTTGCGACACGTTCCATAGTAGAAGATACTCTCAGTATTGATATTCAGAATTAATACGTTGCTGGAAAAGGCTTTAGCCGTTTTCGATGACTAGATCTTTCAACTTTCGTTACCTGTTTTCTTTTCTGGAGATATTCTTTGAACAGATTCAGAGCTACGTCAGAAAGAGAAGAAGTTAGAGAAGGAAGAGGGCGATCGTCGAAGACTCGCGTACGACGTCCCTCTGGGACTACTTCAGGAAATACCATAATCGTTCAATTACATCAATGACTAACGTAAGCTATATTTTAGTTAAGTTAGTCATTAATATAATAGAATGTAATATCGTGATCCATTTTTGGATTACTATGCCGTGTTGCGTTTCCTCCTTCTTTGGCCAACGTTTCGGTCAGTGTTACAGTTTCCATCATCAGGGTAGAAATCTGTCGATGTGAAAAAAAGGTTGGCTAAAGAAGGAGGAAACGCGCACTGCATAATAACCTAAATATTAATCACGACAACACCTTTGACCGTGAAATCTCAAAACCTCCTATCTATCTTGTACTAATTTCGTATATTATTTATTTATTTATTTAACGCTCAAAGGGCATCATTGTACTACCAAACATGTAAAAACATGTTTGGTAGTACAATGAATTCATGACAGACGATTTTTAAACAGATAAAGAAATAATAAAAATAAAATTAGATAAAAAAGCACACAATTCATAAAAATACAAAAATAAATCGATTTCATAGGTTTACAAAAATACGAATATGTTTAGGAATAGTTTTGGAATAATTTTTTTACAAGATCAACAAAATTCGCCAGGTTTATGTTAAGCATGTCAACATCACCTAAGTACTGATTTCCCATAGTGTGAATGTAGTTCCGCTTATGAATGCTACAGTAGAATAGTGTATTGTGTCGTGTAGTTACTGTCGGTATTCGTAAGTTTATGAGTTGCAGGAGTTCACAACAGTCAAATTTAGAGTTAAATATTTTGAATAAAAACGTTAAGTCGTTTATTTTACGTCTGTCTTCTAGTGGGTGTATAAAGATTAGTAAGTTATTGTTCGAATACTTTATTTACAGAATAAAGTGTAATTCTTGCTGTCAATCAAATTTAATAATTTAAAATATTTTAAGTTGTAATTACCCCTAAGGCGCTTTTCCAAATTGTGCGTAATTATTTGCCGAGGTCGGTGGCTGTGAAATGATTCAGATTTGAATGATTTTCAGGAAATCGACATTTACATTCGTCAGTAGGTATGGGTTTTTGCAGTACATAGATAAAATAATACCAATTATGAATTTCCTCCTTGTGACTTTACATCTAATATGACAACCTATAAAAATTGACAATAATGTATTTTTTAAGCAAATAAAATAAAACAAAAATCGCTAAAAGAAAAACATTTTGGTATTTTATGTAGCTAATTCTGGTACCACTTCATTGAACATGTTTTAAGACAAGATATCATTTTAGTAAAAAAAAGTCTGGATACAACAAGTTCAGTACAGAATTGTGTAAAACAACAACAGCAAAAACATTAGTGACAATAATAATTCAGTGTACCTTACTATGGTCACAGGTCACAGTAGACATTTAATAAATTGGTAATAATGGTAACCACGGGCTGGTTACCTGGTTACCATTACCTGGTTACCATTAAATGGAATATTATCTGAAACAACAGTTTATATTATTAAGCAAAATTTTAAATTAATGTTACCCTGATGAGCTTAAGCCAAACGAAACCGGTTCGTAGATTAAAATAAATCAGTTGTTTAAAACAAAAGTGTTTTTTTCATTTGATATACTTATGAAGAAGTTCTCTAGTAGCCCTGACACCGACTGGAAACTACCGGGACTAAAGTGCAGCAATCTGCCAGCAACTCCTGTAGGAAGTATTAGTTCGGTGACATTTGATACTGAGATGACCGAAACATGTTCCTTAATCCTGCATTAGCAGTGACAGCTCTGTCACTGCTAATGCAAATAACTTGTAAGCACACATTGCACCCTGCACGCTGCACACTGCACGCTACAAGGAATTACTCCCAGACGCGCAGACAGACTTTTAGATTTTGTGGAAGCTCAACTTACTAAATCGCATCCGTCGCAGAGAGAGGATAGATACCACAAAACAAAACATTTCCAGTAAAAAAGAATGGACTTAAAAACCGATTAGATTACTTAAAGAATTAAAAAATTCTTGTTGGAAAACGTTTACAAAATTATCTAAGAGTTGACTGGACGAGTTACGAGTCTTACGTCATCAAACCAACACCTCTAGCTATATTTTTAAAGATATTTGATTTTTTATTATTTCATATACGTTAAAAGAGCCTTGGTTCTTCATGGTGTGGAAAAGCTATAAACTTTTTTCTTTGCGATTCACATAATAATATGAATCGCAAAGAAAAAAGTTTATAGCTTTTCCACACCATGAAGAACCAAGGCTCTTTATTGTTTGGTTAGGGAATTCACGCTAAAATAATAAAGTCATGTAAGAAAGCAATAAAATACCTACGGTAAATAACAATAACAAGAGAATAAATAACTTAACATTTATGGATAAAAAAATTAGATAAATAAATAAATAATAACACTAATGGACTCTTATAGGGTTTTACGTAATTTTTCATAATTCCGATATATTATATTTAAATAAGGTTGTTAAAATAAATAATAGAGGTGGTATTTTGAATGCTTTGTTTTGAGTTTTGTAATTTTAATGTTATTATTATAAAATTTTCAGTTATTTGACTGTTTTTCTTTAAAAAATTATATTACACATTGATTTTTGTCCTTTGTAGATACATTGAATATTTTAAATTGGGTTTCAGTCTTCGACCAAGTCAATGGTTTCAGTGGAAAATTTAGATGGTATTGCCATTAATTAATTATAGATTGCCTTAATTATTAACATTTGAATTTTTTAAGGATTTTATAATCTCTTATTATATCATATTCATTCCTAGCCAATAATACTCCATTGTAATATAGATTGAAAAATTGCTGCTCTTTTTCATGGGTTTTCTAGTCTTAGAATATGTTAATATGTTGGTTTTATTAACGGCGTGTTGGTCTACATGGTATAGTAAAATTGGGGAATTATAAGGGTAAGTAAATGTACAATTTATGTAATGTTTCTTAATGTTTATTAATACTTCACTATTTGAGATTATTTCGTGTTTAAGAGCACAAAACAATTGTAGTTAAAATTTTAAAAAATATGTGAATCTCCATATAATTTGAATAAAATCCTTGTCTACCACCCCGTTAACCCTCCTCCACCAAGTGTTATGTATATAAACCATAGTGTAAGGAATATTTGTACCAGATACGTTTTTAGATTTTCACGGCCAAAAGTATTTTCGTTATTTGTTTTGGGGGTGTTATGCCGTGTTGCGCTATCTCCTTCTTTAGCCAACGTTTCGGACAGCGTTGCAGTGTCCATCATCAGGGCAGATCCGGCAGATCCGGTAGATGTGTCCACATAGTAGCTGTAAATGTAAAACAATGTACCTATCCTCTTTTGTTCTTTGTAATTGGTGATAAGGTATTTGGACATGTCGGCGGAATAAACATTTTATCACTGGGTCTGAATGTGTTAATTTTTTGTCGCGCGAACATACAGCAAGACAGTCAAAGACATACTAAATTTTTAGCGAAATGACTCGGGCGAGCAGAGAACTGACATTCTCTTGCCATATATCGCAGCTCACTCAGTCTTGCTACAAACTTCTTGGGTTTATCATCAGGACTTGTAAGCAGTTTAATAACCAAGAAGCTATGCTCGCGTTATTCGATGGCATACTGAGAAGCAAGCTGGAGTATGCGAGCGATGTTTGGGCACCGTACCACCAGAATTACATAGAAATGTTAGAGCAAATCCAGAAGAAATTCCTCTGATATGTTTATACGCGGAAGCACGGAACTTATCCAAGGTTCTTGCACCATATTGACTTACTTGAGGAAACTGATTTTGTGAGTCTAGAAACTGGCGGAAAGCAAGTCTTGCTATTCTGTCTTTCAAAATTTGGAACAATTTCATCTATAGCCCATTTCTCCTGGGATGCTATGATTTATATGTACAGGCCCCCTAGCATGGTCGATCGATATAAGTTTTATCGAAAATGTCGGTAACTTAAAATCGCTCCCGAGCACGACTGCAGGCCGCTAACGAAGATATAACAGTTCACATAAAATAAATTAGAAACCCTTAGTCGTTGTGAACTGTTGTCTGTTCGTTAGCGGCCTGCAGTCGTGCTCGGGAGCGATGTCAAGTTACCGACATTTTCGATAAAACCTATATCGACCGACCATGCTAGGACCCCCGACCACTACAGCCGAAGTCAACATCATGACTTATTTAAAGTACCGAACGGCAGCACAGACGTATTGGCAAAGCATAGCATGATGAGGGGAGTGGTGCTAATAAATTAACTTGCAAACCATTTGGATGTAAGTGACTGTTCTTTATATGCCTAAAAAATATTTGTGAAGAGTCACTTGCCTAAATGCTGATAGGGTTACTAAATTGTATTGTAATTGGATTTATTCTGTTGTACAATAATAATAAAAAAAATAATAATAAAATAAATATGTGTGTACGCGCTTAAAGTTGTCTAATTTAGGCGTACATCTCCCCACACAAATTATTCGATTTTTCCCGATAAAAGATAACTGTGAAAGCCAATTGTTTTTTAAATTACTTAAACACACATTATTTCCTTCACTTCACAGGTTAAAAATTCCAGATTTTATCAAATAATTCACAATTAAAGTACGAGAAACGTTTTTGGAAAGACAAATTTCGCATTTATGAAAGACAATCAGTTGATAGAAATAGAAAACAACAGATGTCACTGTCATCACTGATTGCCATTTTGCTAATTTTGTTCCAGAAAGCACTGCCTTTTACTAACAAATTCAAAACGACAGTTCTTCTCTATGCTATATGCAGTTCGTAAACATTGACATATTATATCTTGTATGAAGTTAGCTCTAAGCAGAAATAATTCCTGCTTAAGGCCGCATTTTAGTTTGGCAGTCGGAGGGCACGCGTGTAGTTTCTAGTTACTGTTTATACCACGTTTGTAGTATGCCGTTTGATGTGATTTTTGAAAGTGTGTATTATTTTTAGCAATAATTTAATAAATTATAAGGCCGTAGCCAGAGAAAAATTTCGGGGGGGGGGGTTTGTTGGTCGAATAGTGTTTATATTCCAGTCAGTGGGGGGTAAAAAAGCCTTTACCTTGCAAAAGGTCATGTAGTAGCGATTATGATATATGTTGTTTAGATTGGGACTCTAACGAAAAAAAAAATGATGAAAACTAAGTTATTTTCTTTTAATAAATAAATAATGACATCACAAAGTAACAACCTTTTAGAAGAAGTTTTCTTCGAAAAATTAATTCATGTAAGTTATTTACTCTTTATGGATTCGTTTTGTTTTTTAGAAGTCTACTTGAATTCTGCGTAATATCTTTTTGTAATTAATATATTTTCTTCTTAGTGATTAATGTACCGGCTATTACAAAGCAATAACAATTTTCTACGTGTTCAAACGAAAATAAATTCGTCTTATAAAACATATACCATCACGAGTTAAAAATATATCTTTTAAATTATCCATATAAAAATAAAAGATTTTCTCATTTAGTTTACGAGGAATCCTTTATGTACTGAATTTCGTTGGCAGCGAGAGATGATAATGTCATGTTTTATTGGGAATTTACAGTGAAACAACAAAATAAGAATTGCTTTATTTTCGCGAAAGAACAGAATTACCACTTGTTACTAGGCTAAAAGGGAACGTAAACAATCGGCGTCGTGTACATTATTATGTTTGTACATAGCCGCGGTACAAACAGTTCTGATTTATCATGGTAAACATGTTGACATTGCTTCCAGCTTCATTTTATATTGTGGTTATTATCTGAGGTCCCCGGTGTTGCCCGGGCTTTACGCAAAGTTTTCCAAGATCTAATGTAGACAATCTCAATTTGGGAAGTGGGTATGGTTACCGCCATCCTGGGAACCATTTATTGGATAACCTACACCTCTGCCATCGCCCAAAATGGTTCGCTACGTGAGATGTGTTCAGGTCTTGGCGGCGGATGCGCCTACTCACCGATGCGTGGCGTGCCGGATCGGAAGAAGCTGGTTTAGGCAGACCCTTTGCGTTCATTGTCTAACCCCGCAGCTTGAGGGATGAATTCATATAATCGTCACTCCTGGACACACTGACCCCTCATACCGTTTTCATTGCCAGAACTTCCTCTCCATCTTTTCCTTAAAAATATCCTCTGTACAGCATCCTCAAACATGAAGTAGGTCTTCAAGTAAATTATTTTTCTCAGGTTTTTCTCTGTGGGGTTAATGTAAAATGGACAGTGTTTTGAAGGTCAAGCGTGCAAAATTTCATCAGTCTCGGAATAAAACTGTAAATTTGTATAAAAATCAAACATACGCCGCCCAACATGCCCACTTGACGTTTAAAATAATCACAACCGTCTCCATCTGATTTCGAAAAAGTCTGCGTAAAGCCCGGGCAACGCTGGGGACTTCAGCTTGTACTTAAATTTGTAAAATATTGATAAATATTGGTGTTAATTATAGAAACAACTATCACATCGATCAAGGAAATTTGAAATGCTGTAAAGGTAAAAAAATCCAAAAATGGGTTAAATATGTCTTTTTCTCAGTTTTTTTTTGTCTTTCGATCTGCGTCGTCGAAATATTTATAGGAAAATATGTGTGTACTTTACGACGTGCATTTCAATATAATTTTTTTATTAAGAAATTAAAACTAATTATATTTTTTTAAAGAAATTTCCAAAAAACGTTAAGCATTCTGAAAGATCTTAAAAATATAACAATAAAATAATATACTTAAGATAAGATAAAAAAAATCATAATTGTTGATCTATAAAAAATGAGATTAGATTTTTTGAAAAATAACATCCATGATCCATGACCGATATATTACGATATATATATATATATATATATATATATATATATATATAATACGGAAAATTCATGTAGACAAAGAAGAATGTGTGGGTAATGTAAATGAAAAGAAATTACTTGCTTTAAAGTCACTTTATTGATTAATTTACACAGTCTACCGGTTTCGGTACCTCCGTACCATCATCAGGACTGTTATAAAAATAATACTATCAAATACAGAAGTACACATACGAGTATATATACATATTGTCAAGAAAGAAGGGGACAGTACGCTAGAATAGGACAGTGCGTTAGTTGCGGGAGAAAGGTTGGGGAGGGGAGTGTGGGATAAGTGAAGTAACTGGGAACATACTTAGAAGACGGCTGAAGGTTAAATTTAATTTGTTTTTATGATTTAAATCTTTGAATTTACCGGTGGCCAGTGTAAATTAATCAATAAAGTGACTTAAACCAAGTATTTTCTTGTCATTTATATTAAATGTCAAGTCGCAATGTGTTTGCTTTTTTTAAGAAAAAAAAAGTGTAAATTCAGCTGGCTTCCGCTCTCACTACCGCGGCCTTAACGCATTTCACATAAATAGTCGTACATAATAAGTGTGTTTCTATTGTTAATTATATACTAATAAATGTAGGTACATAATTTTTTAAAAAGTATTAAGTAATTTCACGTTGTTTTAACAATATTGATTTTTATATTTCAAAAAACAGTGCTATTGTCTTGTCGTCTCGATGCATCCTTCCCTAAAACGTTCGTAAAACATGCATATCGGTCTAAATTGAATATCACAAGAAACTGCAATAAGATATTAAAGAACATTGCAAAGCGCAGTAATCCGAAGATGGTCATAAAGTTGAACCATTAATAATACAAGACTCAGCGGAAAGTTGAAATAGTTGCCATGCGAGGATTCTGTGTAAGATTAGATACTGGGGACTGAGGACTGAGGACTGTACCGGGAACTAGGCGTCCTCCGATCTTTTTATGTGGTATTGAAAGCTTCATATTTTACGACCAGAAACGCTGAGACCGTTGAACTACAATAATAAGATCTGAGTGGAGCAACTTTGATGGGAGTTTTGATGTCTGTTAACTCTGGCGACCTCAGTTTCCCGTTAAGGGACAAGTTCATCCATGACCTTACATAACGAGGGGGTCTTGGGGCACCGTCGGCGTCGCGACGTTACGTTAACGTTCACGTTGCCCAACGGCGCTTCCCATTATCCGCAGAAGTCATCTTCCCATCCTATACAGTCCTCCCAGACTAATATTTTTCCCTAACTGCGATCGCGTCGGCAAATGTAAGGGATGTCATCTAAAATAAATTCACCTCCTTTCTCAATACCTGCTTACGACTGCTTGCCTTAACAATGTTTTCCTAGAGAGTGTAACTTCATGGTCTAAGTTTGTTAACTCAACAGTTTGTTGGCGTATTTATGGGTTTCCGTGTCTTATTGGTAGAATCCAGACCTGTTTAATAAAGTCTACCGCAGTAATTTCTAGCAGATTGTGTGAACCGAAACTCTGGAATTCGTGAAATTGACGCAACTTTTTCTGTCTGGTTTTCTAGGTCAACGAAACTATCTTCAGTTCACAACATCACAATTCGTTTGTATGGACAATCATAAACTTTGATATGTTGTTTTAAGGCTGTGAGTAATATTTAAATTCCCTCCGTTCCGGTTAATTAATGTAATTAATATCTGCATTGGTACCTTTATAACGATTATTTTCCATTAAGTATCTGTTAGAAGTTCATATTTTTAGTGTTGTATTATTAGATACCTAAAATTAACGACAAATTAACCTCATATCCATTATCGCGCTTTTTAAAACGTCAACATTGCGAAGCAGGGAGAACTTAATGTTCTCTTGGCTCTTGATTAAATTTTTATTGGGTTCTTCAAAGTTATTAATTTCTCTCAAAATATTAGAGATTTTGATTTTATACCCAATATACCTTACCAATATACCACTACTTACTTTACACTGGTAAGTTGTAAATAAGAAGTGCGGATTTTTTTCTTGTTGAATATCCTCGGTACGGAGTTCGGCAGTAAATTAACATTCAATGAACAAGCAACAGATCGACAATAATATACAGGGTGTTACGAGATCTACTTGACTTACTTTAACCAGTGATTCCCGACATTATTTGTAGTAAAAAATGTAAATGAAATTTTTGTCCTCGGATCCTTTTTTAATTATTTTTTCTTCAAAGTCAAACTTTTCTTTTCTTCCACATGTCATTACTGGTCATTCAACAGAATAACCACGTAACCCCCCACCCCGATCCTACCTGTCTAACACCGGCTGTTTTTTTGAAGTTTTAAGTTGAAAAAAAAGTCACCGGAGGCCAAAATTTAATTAACATTTTTTACGCAATTATATTAGTTAGGAATGCAAACAAGTTTTGAAGATATGGGTACTTCACGTACCTAGGTACAATGTGGATGAGAAGAAGTAGGGGAAAACGAAGACACTATATATAAATTATTTTTCCACTTTAGGTCTGGTGTTCTTTCTTTTTCACTTTTTTTGTATGATGATTTTACTTTTAAAAAAACTTCTTTTTTTTGTATTCTAGCCATAAAACTGGCACACTTTATTTTACTTTAACTTCACTCTTATTTGTTTATTTATTTATAAACATCGTTGAATTTTATTTTAATATATATTATGTATTTATATATTATTTCTCGACATTACGTCTGATTTTTTCAGTTTTTATTATTATTATTATACATACATATATTTGCTTTTTCTGCTTTTCTTTGATTTTTTTATCTTATTTTGTCTGTATCTTTTATATATTATTAGACAAAACTATATTACGTTTAAACAGTTTATCTAGTTCTTATGTATAGGTATAATATTAAGTTTAAAAAAATGTGATTATTGACTTTTAACTTATTATTTGTGCATGATGTGACCATTAGTTAATGGGTTATAACCTAATTATTTCAATTTGTTGCTTTATTTAATTAATGTAATGTTATTAACCTGTAAACGATACTGATAAAATAAAAACTAAAAATTAAAATTTGCCCTAAAACGAAAGCTCATAACAAAATCTCGGCATGGAAAGCACCCAGTGAAGGGATCTATGTGGTTTTGGAGAGGCACACATTACCAAATAATGTTTTATGAAAAAAAATACTGTGATTGTATCAATAAAAAAATATAAAAAGTGTATACCACGAAATCGACTACAAATTAACATTTCGCGAACGTGTGTTTCTTTCGAATTGTAGAATTATTATGGTATTGCCAATTATGAAAACAAGCAAAAAATGCTTTATTTCATTAAATGCACACTGTGGTAATAAAATTAGCACGGGACGTAACATTTAACATTAATTACGTATTGATTTGTTAATTAATGATTTTACCGTAAAAATAGCATGATATTATCGTTATAAAGTATAAAAGTTTCTGTTATTTTTCAAGTTATTTTTAAATTTGGAACACTTTGAATTCAATTTGGGAGGCCGGAATGGGTACTGCCGCCCCGGCAACCTTTATTGGATAACCAACACCTCTGCCACTGGTCACCCCAAGTGGTTCGCTACGTTTGGTGATTTAGCAGGGGTACCCGGGTCCATGGGGTGAAGTTTGTCTAGGTCTTGGAGGCGGATGACCTGGACACACTGAACCCCATATTCCTACCCCTTAAACCCCTTTCCTTCCTAGAACTCTCCTCTTCTTCCTTTCCTTTAAACCCTTCAGAAACAAATGTGATGAGGATTCACCAGTTTTCCACTTTTATTACGAGTTTCCAGTCACTGTGTAGTAATGGTAAATCAAAATAAAAACGGGTTTCACGAACATCAATACTTCCATTCAATAATAGATATTTTATACTTATCCATTACAAAAAGGGTACAATCACGGTAATAATTGAGCCCTTGCCCGGATCCAACAATATTCTTGTTCCGAGAAAAATTGATAAAACGAAACCAGTTATTTTTCATAATATTTTATATTTACAATACACAAAACATACGATTCTTACGAGTTTTAAATGAAAAGTCGTTTCGTAGAATGTAAATTAAATATTACTAGAATTTGGGCTGAATTTCGGGAATAATGTTGTATATAGAAATTTCACATACAACATTATTCCACAAATTTTATCAAAACTAAAACAAAACTTTTTTTACTCTTCGTACCTTACAGAAAGCAACATGCTCTTCTAACATAAATATACACATACACATGTCATTGATGTGTTTGAGCTTAAGAAGCAAAAAAACAACATGAATAAATGAAAGCATTAATGTTCTAGGTATTGTCTTGAGATCAACATCTTTCTTATTAATATTATTATAAAGTCGAAGGTTTGTATGGATGTATGTTTGTTACTCTTTCACACAAAAACTACAGAATGGATTTAAAAATTCTTTCACTCATAGAAAGCTACATTATTTTCCAGTACTATAGGCTATATATATTGGTAAACTCTGGCGTTATGAAATTATTTATCAAACGTTTTCTCTCCCTAACAAAATCGAGTTATTGCAAACGTTAGAAGAAAAGCAAACAAATTTTTGTCTAAACGAAGTTTTTTTTTTTTTGAATTAGACAATTCACCCTAAGAAGAGTGCTTTGTTCGCGTAGCAGTTAATATTTATCTCTAAAAATGAATCGCCGAATTGTATGTATGCGCATAACTTCCGAACGACTACACCAAATCGGATAATTCTTTTTTTGTTCGTTATTTTGAATAAAACTACCGTTGAGCTCTGCCATTATGAAATTTGTATAAAAAAATGAAATTAATGGTACGCGAGCAGTTTTAAAACTGAATGTACCGGGAATGAATGTGTGGAATGTGAAAGGAGGGAGAGGGGAGGGGGTGGGGGGCGTGGGAAGGGCAGTGGGGGAGGAGGATGTTGTGGAGGGGGTTAGGGGTGGGAGAGGGGGGGGGGGGTTGAGGGGGGGGAGTTGAGTGGGGAGGGGGAGGGGTAGTGGATGGGGAGGGGGAGGGGGGTTGTTGGGAGGAGTGGAATGGGGAGAGGTAAGGTGTAATACTATGCGAGCGAAGCCGCGGGAAAAAACTAGTACAACATAATTCCACAAAGCTGTTTCAACAGCTGAAAAGCAGGCTTAGTAATATTTTTTCTGGAAAAAATCTGCTTTCCTTCATTCTTTAGCTTCTTTACTTTCTAGTTGAAGGCATAAGCCATAAGCCGTATTTATTACCATAAATTAAACCATGCGCCGTGATTTTGATAAATGGCATTATACAACATTCTTCCACAAACCAAACTTTAAAAGGCTGCCACAGACCTAAAAAAAAAAATTACCAAAATCCCTACTTTAAAAGATGCATATTAATGTGCCCAATATTATTCTATCAATAACTCAACTTTGAGAGTTTTCAGTGGCGGCTGCTGCCCTGAAAATGTGGTGGTTCACTGATAATCCGTGCCTACCTACCTAGATAACGATTACTAAGCAACATTAGGTAAAAATAAATCCACCAATCTTATTTGGAGAGGTCTAGGTATTCTTAGTTGTTTTCAAAGGGCGAAAACTTCTACATATCGCTTTTTCATTAAATTTTTTTTTAAATTGTACAGATCTTTTTTCAGTACTAAGAAAATAAAAACACACCACAAATTTTTCCTAAATAAATCTTAAATTTCATCACAAAAAAAACTGTTTTTTTTACAATGTTTAATTTATTTTATTTTATATTTCATTATTAACAGTATTTATAAACAATGCATTAACAGCACGTGGGCAAAATTGTCAAGGTTAAGTACCAAAAAATTGAATTCCTTAATGATCTGTATTTTATAATTTAAAACACGATTCAATAAAAAAGCAAGCATATGTAAAATTTTGGTATTTGCAATACCTTTTGATTAAAAAAAGAACTATTCAGTTTAGTTAATTATTTTTGCCTCAAATCCAAATTTAAGTTTTGTATGATAAACCCCGCGCAGTCGTCCGTGTAGCTTAATTATATGGCCGGCGTTGCGCGCCAGCGATGTTGGGATATTCGATACAAAAACATAATACGTTCCGTTTGCATTCGGTCTGCACACGGGAACGGGCAACTTCGCGCGGAACTTTGAGAATTCGCTCTCCCTGATAAAAATTCATATTAGTCATTGTATTGGTAGGTGATATTTTTAATGAGATTCATAGGTTTTATATTTTTCGGTAAGATTTTAGGCGATAAGTCATTTTAGGCGATATAATTTACCAGTGCTGCACACGAATACACTGTGCAACCAGACGCCCTTGATAGTTTTGTTGAATACTACATTATTCCGGGCAAGGGCTCAATAATTGCATTTCGCCTAGTTCTAATTCGATAATTTTTCGAAGAGCGTAACGACCGGCGAAGTAATAAAAAAAATTATGATTGAGGTCGGTACCTACTACATACCTACATAGATTTACAATCTATTATTTTATGAAACGTCACAAAAGATTTATTTTGATTGATATTAAGAAACAATATAATGTTGTATAATATTATAAGGATTGTTTTTACCTACTAAATGAATGTAGTATTTTCTGTACCCTTGTATGTACATTATTGATATAGGTTCGATATGGGGGATATTGTTTTGAGATGTTTTCCCTTGGCGGACAAGTTTAGTGTCTAGTGCCCAGGGCTGGGCAAAATACATGCTTTGCTGTAATTAAAATACAAATTACAAAATACTTTTTCGCATGTATTTGAAATACGAAATACAAAATACTTTCAAGTCGTGTAATTGAAATACAATATACAAAATACAGTATTTTAACCATTTTTTTTAATTTGAAATACAAAATACAAATTACAAAATACAAAATACATTCGGTTTTAGTAGAACCTTTGGTTACCTTTGTCGTAAGTGCCCATATCTAAGGGTGCGTTTTCATAGAAGCAAAACATGCTAAAATTGACTAATCATATTGCTCAGGAGACACAGAATCTCGTCTACGTTCCACTTATAAAGTTTTGTGGTGTAGGACTTAGGTGTTAGATTATAATAATTATTATTATTATAATAACACTAGCTGGTTCCCGGCATGCATTGCAATGCCATATTCAAAGAATTTTTTTTTTCCCTGCATGTCCTTTCCCGTGCGTCCCCGTTCCCCTACCGCATCCCCGCTCCCTCTTGCATTCCCCTTCCGCCTTCCCTGCCTACCCTCTCACACTCCCCCATCCCGCCAACCCCCCCCCCCCGCCAACCTCCCTCCCGGGTTCCATATATTTAGTCCCAGTACATTCAGTTTTCAAACAACTCGCGTGCCAGCTGTTACAATTTTTTAATTCAAATTTTCATTTTTCACATATTAAAAATATAATTTTTTCTATATTATAAGAATAATCAATAAAATCTGGTACCTAACATAGGTACCTATTTAAAATAGGAGGCGTCTACTAATATCTAGAGTAATTCCAAAAAATGAACCAATCGGACTAACATCTATGAGAACCAAAGTGAGGACGAATATCTACAGCTCAAACTGCTGACTAATATCTATGAGAACCAAAGTGTGGACGAATATCTACAGCACTGGCAGAGGTTGGATTTGCAATTATGTATAGCATATTGGAATAACGTAATATTGCGTTTTTTTTTTTTTTTACAGTGAATGCCGCACAAGAATCTCACTGCTCCCGTCTGGAGCCAGTGAGACTATGGCATCCCCAATTGGGGTATGTTGTGAGGCTGAAGGTAGTGGGGAGGGGAAGGAGGTGGGGAAGAGGAAGGTTGGGAAGTACCTGGTTATTCAGATCTGGTCACCAAACACGGCTAAAGCCATTTTCAAGCAACGTTTCAATTCTGAATGTTGGTCTTACACCAGGGCGATACTGATAGTATCTTCCACCCTGTGTATGCAGTTTAAAAAACTTAATTTATGTATGTATGTATGTAAAAATCCCTAATATCGGACTATTGGACACATTTAGCTGATTATTAAGGATTTGGGTTTTTGTTTTAACAGCTTTCTTTATTTCGAGTGCTTCTAAATTATTTAGTCTTACCGTGACCATTTCTATGTCAGTTAGGTTAGGTTAGGTTGTGGTGCCGTTTATTTCAAATAAATAAATATCTTTGTATTATGATCTCCATGCTTGTTCAATAAATTATTGTCCTCGTAAAAATCAAAATACGTAATATTATGCAAAAACTTCATCTACGTACTTTAAACGTTTAAGCCTTTACGTAATTGTAATTACGTGATTAAAGTAATTTACGCTTTTCCGTACAACCTCTTGCTCAGCTGCCCTCTGTAGATATTAGTTCTCACTCTGAAGTTCATAGATATTAGTCCAACATATGTGCTGTAGATATTCGTCCGACATACAGGCTGTAGATATTAGTATCTGCAGTCTTTAAAATATCTACCTATAATTCAAAAAATCCATAGACAATTCTTTTGTTACAAAAAAAAACAGCTGCCTGCTTAATTCAATTTTATCAAACGCGCAAACTGTCAAACGTGCGAAGTTAAAATAGTCGTTAAGTTTTCTGAAATTATCCAATTTTCTGCATAATTTTCTTAATTTTTCTTTCCGTAAAAACCTTCTACAAAGTATTAGAAAACTTTAAAAAAATTAATGAAATAGGTAAAGTCGTTCTGAAGTATGGCGTGACCAAGGGAAACAAGGATTAATTTTTATATACATATATGACATTTGTATAGCGCAGTTTTCTGTTACTTCACTTCAAGTGCGCTCTACAGTAATTAACTTAAAAATAATCTTGTATTCAGTCAAATTATTCCTATAGTGCTTGATCTAATACTATAATACAAAAATGTACAATACAAATCAATGACAAGTATTATGTAATATCATACAAAATGTACAATAACAGTGCTATTATAGCACAGGACAATAATAATAACTAGCAAGACATAAAAAAAATGTACAGTACAATATAAAGCAATGAGAAGAGAACTACAAAAAATAATCATTAGTAAGATTGCTATAGCACAGGACAATAGGACAATAGTACAGGATTCTAGCGTTTTTAGTCTATGTATTATCTATGTCAGTTTATTTTTCATTATCATTATTAAGATCGCTAAATGCCATAAGTATTTAAAATACAAATTACAAAATACCTCAGCAGCAGGTAATTGAAATACCAATTACAAAATACATTTTTAGGAAGTAATTGAATTACAAATACAACATACGTATTTGTATTTCAAATACGTATTTCAATTACAAGTATTTCCAAATACTGCCCAGCCCTGCTAGTGCCTACTCGTAAATTAGTATCGACAAGCGAACAAATCATTAAACCTATACCTTATTCTACTTTGTTGTTCACCTATCAACAAAGTACCTACAGACACTAGTTTTTACCCCTAATAAGCTTAACCAGTATGTTTTATTGATCAGGACTGACTATTTAAAAAACTGTCTTCCGCTTTCACTTGACTTCACTTGATCAAAATTTAATTTTCTGGTTTTTGTATCGTTTACCTATTTATTCTTTTATTTTTTTATGTTTCAGTTATGTACATTATAAGCAATTAAATACATATTATGGAAAGGTCATGTTTTAATTAGGTTTATTTCAGGACTCCACACGAAAAACAATCATCTCCAGTTCTCACTTTTCAATTGACCGAGGAATCTTGGGCGATTTTGGGAGATATATCTCTCTGCCTGATACGGTCTTATAAAAGTCATGATATATATCTCATTTTGTATTATTACGGTGAGAAATACGATTTATTCGTAAATAGTGTTCGAAAGAAAGGATACCGCGCTTTCGGTTTGAATTTTAAAAAATATCATAAACGAACCTGAATATTTTAAAAATTGTTCTTTATATGAAACGACATTTAGCATTTAAAAAATATTTGTCGGGGTCTACATTTTCAAACAAATATTTTTTATGTTAAACGTAAATAAGTGAAGCGACAATAACTTTTATGTTACCTTTGTCTTTTTCTAACCAAATATGTATATAGAAAAATATAACAATATAACTTTGTAAAAACCACTTGTAAAAACAATATATATATATATATATATACTATTATTATATAAGTAATATATATATACTTTAGTAATAGCTACATTCAAAAATATGTATATGTTTGAGTTTCGTGTAAACTATTAATTACATTTTCATCTTCTTCGTGTGCCCTGTCCGTTCAACTGACAACTTTGTTTACTGCGGTCCAGTGTCTCAGGTTTTTCAGCCATGAGGTTCTCCTTCTTCCAGGACCCCGTCTTCTGGCAATCTTTCCCTGCATTATGAGATGCAAGATCTCGTACTTCTCTGGATGTCTCATCACATAAGATATTGAAGTTTTCATATTTTTATAGTTTTAATAATAATTTTCTTTATTTTTTTATTATTTTTTTAATTTTCTTTATTCATCCGAACCATAACATCTTCATTCGTAACCCTGTCCATCCTGCTTTTTTTAAGTATTCTTCTGCAGATCCACATCTTGAATGCCTCAAGTCGCCTAATTAGTTCTACAGCCATGTCATTCATTCGGTCCTTGCTTCCATTCCTTAAAATAATATCGAAAACACGTAGCATCTGACCATTCGCAATCGTAATCCAAGGCTGAGATCATGACTGCAGAACATTTTTTTCTTGCAAATAAAGGTTGCACGAGCTTGTTCAATGCGGCGTATGATTTCAACCGAAGGATCCCATACATCATTTAAATTGCAGCCCAAGAATACAATATTCTGTACCTTCTCAAGTTTCGTTCCAGCAGTATAAAGATTTTCATTCAGTGCATTATTTTTGCATATGAGCATATATTTTGTTTTATTTATATTCAATTACATTTTACATTTTACACGATAAAAACCGTCGGTAGGCAACTTTAATAACTTTTTGTCTTAATTTCTTACGTCGATTTACTAAAATCTTAGTCTTTCATCTGCTTTTAAGAACAGAATTTTATTTTGAAATACGCAGATGACATAGACCCTGAGGGAAATTATTTTCCTCAGGGTCAGGAGACGCAGGAGTGTGGAGTTAATGTAATCTCTTCTCCTTAAGTCATATAAATTCTTAAATTTTAGTGAATTATTTTTAAAATATAATGTATTTTTTGTGAGAAGTACTTCCTGACAGTTAACCCTGACCGATGGTCGCTCAGTGTATCAGTGTACAAAGATAGAGACGAGGTGTGAGTTGAAAAGTATGAAATGATGTCCACCCTCCGGCTCTCAGCTATCACACCCTTACACCCTGCATCCTCCACCCCACACCTACATTCTAAACTCTGCACCCTACACCCTGACACACCCTAACACACCCTGCAGACCCAGCGAGCCCCAGGCCCTCTTATGGATGGGTGTCCTCGACATTCGACCAGTGGCCACAGCTAGTAGTGCTGGCTACTTCGACATGTTTTATGATGGGAAGGACGAAAGGCTATAACAGTTATTATTTATTAAGAAGTAGATATAAAGTATACTAAAGGTTGTAATAAATAACCCTTCCAGCATCCCGGATCAGTTAGGGGCATAGATACTAGTGTACTGGGGAGAGTGAAATAATGACCGTTATCAGGCTGACAGGGCGATGGCAGTGGGAACTCTAGGCCAGACACCGAAGGCCGTGTGTGTATTATACGAGATCAGCAGGGGAGAATCAAGATAGGAATGAGCGATCAGCGAATTAAATGTGTAGTTTTATGGGGAGATTAAAACAAATGTAAAGCCTTTAATGTTGTTCCTTGATTTAGCTTTATGGTGAAAACCATAGAGAAAAAACATGTGAGGAGTGAGAGCTAAAAAAATTACCCAACTTATTTGCTAATGGTGAAATTTCTCACCCTCGAAAACAGTGCAGCGGTAAGGCGCTTGACTCGCATTCTGAAGGTCGCGGGATCGAATCCCGGCGTGGCAAATAAATTTTATTTGATTAATTTGTGTATTTCTCAATTTATTCATTTAAAATAATATATAGTATATTTGTATACAGTATATTTATATTCCAGAGTGGAAGATACTCTCAGTATCGCCCTGGTGTAAGACCACCATTCAGAATTGAAACGTTGCTTGAAATGGCTTCTGCCGTGTTTGGTGACCAGATCTGAATAGCCAGGTACTTCCCCACCTTCCTCTTCCCTATCTCCTTCCCCTCCCCACTGCCTTCAGCCTCACAACATACCCCAATTGGGGATGCCATAGTCTCACTGGCTTCAGACGGGAGCAGTTGGGACTCTTGTGCGGTATTCATGTTAAATTAAAAAAAATTCACGCGGTTTTTCGTTTAAGATAATTTTATTTTATTTTTATTCCGGCGCGGGCAATGAATTAATATTTGTATTATCTTAATATGTAAAACAAAGACGGGTAAGTCACACCATTTATAACTCAAGAACGGCTGGACCGATTTATATGATTTTTGATTTGTTGGATTTGTCTCCGTCCTGAATAGCAGAATAGTTATTAAAACATCGGAAAAATTCACAAAAAAAAATTATGAAGAAAATTATATCCTCGTACATTTTGTAAGGAACGAATTCTCATCTTTTGAAAGAGCTGCAGAAATATTGTGGTAAGTATAATATTGAAAAGTGAGTGAATTCCAAAAATTCAAAAACGTCAAATGTCAGAGTGCTGATTGTTTTGCTTTTGTTCTTAGTGTTAAAAATTGAGATACTACCAGCACCTATGGGTTGCTTGAGCAAGCTCCCAGACATTAATATTTCAAATGGTGCGAAGCTTGGCTAGTCGCTGAGTGTTCGGTACCTGTTTTAACTACCAAGTACGTACTATAGAAGAAACCATTGTTTTGTAAATGCTTCCTAATGTCAAATGTAATAATGGTAATGTGGTTCATTCTTTAAATGTGTGCAGGTTTTTACATTATAAAAGTGCTAGCAGCTCATTATTATCGCTTCTTCCCAACGCAAGTTTTAACAGTAAACAACTGCCAGTGTTTGGCCCGGTGTGTTGACACCGTAATATAATATATTTATAACATGTCCAAGTGAAATAAACAGTGAAGTTTTTTGCAAAGATAATTATTTTATTTAAAAGGACACCCATCACTTTTGAACATGGGCCTTACGATCCGGATTGCAATCAGAGGACTGCAATAATATAAAAAAAAACAAGAACCCGCTGCCAATTAATACAGATGACCAAAATTACTACAATTACCGGAATCACAAAGATGAACAAAGGAAGACTGGATTCACATCGGAAATGAGATAAGTTTTTAGTGCCTTCCCACCCAAACCCATTTCCTTTAACAACCATTCAGAACTCATTCGTAGTTTTTTAACAAGATTAATCCCATAAATATTGTATTGTAAAAAATAAAATCACTACCCACGTAAAGATTTTATGCAACTCATGATTCTCAATTAATGATTGAACATTAGGTTCTCAATTAATAATTGCCAGGAATATTGTCGTTGTTGTCTTTCAGGCGGGTAGCTTCTCAAATAAATAAATACGCATTGTCGGAACACATTTTATCAGGGATTAAGCTACGAAAGGGTATTTGTACACAAAATGGATAAGATCAAATCTTTAATAGCCAAGAGAGGCGTGATTAAGGGGAAATTGACGCGTTTCGCGGATTCTATAAACTCCTTGTCCGCGATTGAAATTAAACTGAGGTACGACCGAATTAAGCCATTGTTAGATCAATTCGAATCTATACAGGACGAAATTGAAATTTTATCGGATGAGGAACTGGAAAATTCTATTCAGCGCGAGACGTTTGAAAATCAATATTTTTCAGTATTATCGGTTGCCAAAGGGGCGATTGACTCAATTAACGAGGGTAGAGTCGAAATCAAACTTCCAACTCTCCAATTGAGAGAATTCGATGGGAATCAAAAAGATTGGGTAAATTTCGTTGAAACCTTTAAAACTTTGGTTCATAATAACAGTTCCTTGAGCAACGTCCAAAAATTATTTTACTTACAATCTGCGCTGAAAGGGAACGCATTGAAAATAATTGCTAATCTAGAAGTTTCGGAATTAAACTACCTATCGGCTTGGGAATTGTTGCATGACAGATTTGCGAATCTCAGGGCTACCGTACATAAACATATCCAAACTCTATTTCAATTAAAGGATATGAAACATGAAGAGCCTGTAGCATTAAGGTATTTAATTGATGAAACTAATGTCAATTTGAAAGCGTTACAAAACATCGGAGTTAAAGTAGATCATTGGGATCCTTTGATTATTTACATAATTTCAAATAAATTGGATATAGCTACCCGGAGAAATTGGGAACAATATACATTGCAAGGTGAATTACCTACATTAAAGGAATTCATAAAATGTTTATCTGCTAGGGCACAAGTATTGGAGCTTATGAATGCTTCAGAGAAAAAATCTTCTAACCTACATAAAATGCAAATAGGCAACAATAATAACAAAAAAGATTCATCGGTATTCTTGGCAATAAAGGCAAACAATTGCATTTATTGTAATGATAAAGGTCATCAAATTTATTTTTGCAAAAAATTTCTAAAATTAAAATTACAGGATAGGATTGATGCTACGAAATCAATCCGGGCGTGTTTTAAATGTTTGAGGTTGGGTCATCAAGCACAGAGTTGCAAGACAAACCTAACCTGCAAAATTTGTGGCAAGTATAGCCACAATACTCTACTACACAAGGAGGTACCTCCGCCGGAGACCTCAAATATGGATGCTAATAACGAGGTTATAGTGTCGAATTTTTCTGCATCGGAAAAGGCAGAAAAAATAATATTATTGTCAACCGCCTTCATAGGAATTGTGGGGGCCAACAATAAAATGTTTAAAGCTCGCGCCCTGATTGACTCTGGTGCGCAGAGTAATTTTATGAGAGCTGAATTTGCTAATAAATTAAATTTACCATGTGAATGGATAAACAAACCCGTGTCTGGGATCCATAATAATATCACACACATAAAAAAGAGAATTTCAGTGGAGATGACTTCGCTTAATACGGATTATAAACGCGAAATATCATGTCTGATTTTACAGGAAATTACAACCAATTTACCACAAGTGACAATGGCGAAAAAAGAGTTCAAAATACCACCAGGACTGGAGCTGGCAGACCCGAACTTCAATATAGCTGCACCCATCGACATCCTGTTGGGCGCGGAGAGCTTCTGGGAAATGCTAAACAACGATAGATTGAAACTCGAGTCAGGACCAACGCTTCAACGTACGCAACTGGGATGGATTGTGTCCGGTCCTATCAACGTGTATCCCAAACAAAGGCCTGTATCAGATTTTTGCAGTTTATCTATTAATAAGTTGAGTCATCAAATAGAAAAATTTTGGAAATTGGAAGAGATTAATTCCACTAAAATTCAAACTCAAGAAGAAAAGGCTTGCGAAGCCAGTTTTGTAAGTACTCATACTAGACAAGATGACGGTAGATATGTAGTAAGTTTACCGCGTCAGGCATGCATTGATCAGTTGGGAAACTCATTGCTCACTGCCGAAAAAAGATTTAAAAATATAGAAAAAAAATTTGTGTCACATCCCGAGTTAAAGACACAATATGTAAAATTCATGCGTGAATATGAAGAATTGGGACACATGGAGATGTGTGACCAGTCAAAAGGGGATCGTGACTCCTATTTTTTACCGCATCACGCTGTAGTGAAAGAATCCAGCACTACTACTAAAGTGAGGGTCGTTTTTGACGGCTCCGCCAAAACCTCAAATGGAATTTCCCTCAATGAAGCCTTGATGACAGGACCTGTTATACAAAAGGATCTATATAACCAACTATTGCATTTCAGGAAACATCAAATAGTCATGACTGCCGACATTGAGAAGATGTACCGCCAGATTAACATGTGTGAAGATGACCTGGACCTACAGAAGATAGTATGGCGCGAGTCGCCACAGGATGTGCTCAAGCATTATCGTCTGAAGACTGTGACTTATGGACTGGCACCGTCCTCCTTCTTAGCCACAAGATGCTTAAAGCAAATTGGTATGGATAATAATTTAATTTTTCCTAGAGCTAGTCAGGTCATAGAAAATGACTTCTATATGGATGACTTGTTAACGGGAGCAGATGAGCTGGAATCCTGTAAAAAGTTAAAAGAAGAATTAATCAGCATCTTGTCATCTACGGGGATGACATTGAGGAAGTGGAGGTCCAATGCGTTGGAATTGTCAGCCGAGTCGGGCCAAGCTAAGTGTGCCGATTCAGGCGATTCCGACAAAATTATTACTGACAATCCAAAGACTGAGAAAATATTAGGATTAACATGGAACAATGAATCTGATTACTTTTCTTATGTAATAATGAAGCCATCAGGTCCAACCGAGAGCAAACGAGAGATATTGTCTTGCATCGCATCAACCTTCGATCCATTGGGACTCCTAGGGCCGATAATAGTCATAGCCAAATTGATAATGCAAAGGCTGTGGCAGTCCAAAGCAGCATGGGATGATCAGTTACCTAATGAAATATTAGCACCCTGGAGGACCTACCTGCAAGATTTAATTCAGCTAAATGTGTTGAAAATACCAAGAAAAATTATTTGCAAGCAAGCAAAAGAGCTACAGCTACACGGTTTTTGCGATTCGTCTGAGAAGGCTTTCGGAGCCTGTATCTATATGGTGTCAATGGACCACAGCGGTAAGTGGCATTCACACTTAATAACATCCAAATCAAGGGTAGCACCATTGAAGTCTATTTCACTGCCTAAGTTGGAGCTGTGTAGTGCTGTACTACTGGCAAAATTAATGAAAACTATAAAACAAGCATTAAATATAATGAAGATCAACACATATTATTGGTGTGACTCTACGATAGCGCTGTGTTGGCTGAAAGGTCAACCTACTCGTTGGAGCACTTTCGTGGCTAATCGAGTAGCCGAAATACAAGAACTGAGTGATCCAGATCAATGGAGACACGTATCATCATCCGACAATGCAGTGGATATACTTTCAAGAGGAGCTACTGCGGATAAACTGATAAATTCTACAATATGGTGGAATGGACCAAATTGGTTGACCGACGGAGTCAACGATTGGCCTTTATCGAACATTTCCTGTTCAAACCCTCCGGAGCTCAAGAGTAAAAATATTCTTTTATCTACTGATATTCAAGAATGGGAAATATTTGGAAAATTTTCCTCATTTATCAAATTGAAAAGGGTTACAGCATATGTACTGCGGTTTGTGAATAACTGCAGAAATATTAAAAGTAAAATTTCAGGTAATTTAAGTGTAGCTGAACTAGAAGCAAGTTTGAATTGTCTATTGAAATCAGCTCAGGCATATGCCTTTCAAAAAGAGTTGAAGACATTAAAAAACCAGGGAAATGTCAACAAAAATAGTAACTTAAAATCTCTTCATCCCTTTTTATGTGATGGTCTTATATATGTGGGCGGTAGATTAAATTTAGCTACACACCTATCGTACCAACAAAGACATCCAATTATATTGCCAGCTAAACATAAGCTAACCGAATTGATTATACGTCACTATCATTTTGTAAACTTACACGCAGGACCTCAAGCGCTATTAGCTGAAATAAGATTAAGGTTTTGGCCTATTTTTGGGAAAAATACTGTTAAAAAGATATTACATAAGTGTATTGTGTGTTTTAGGTGTAATCCTCGTATTGGTAACCAAATCATGGGAAGCTTACCGAGCGAAAGAATCACACCGAGCCGACCGTTTGCTATCACGGGAGTCGATTTTGCTGGACCGATTCCAACCAAAAGTGGGCCACTGAGGAGAGCTCCACTCGTGAAATCGTATTTATGTATTTTTGTCTGTTTTTCCACAAAGGCGGTTCACTTGGAATTAGTTTCGGATTTATCTAGCAATGCTTTTTTGAACAGTTTAAAGAGATTTATATCCCGTAGGGGAGAACCTGATAAGATCTTTTCCGATAACGCTAGCAACTTTCGGGGGGCCAGTAATAGGCTCAAGGAGCTGTATACCAGTTTGAGAGAGAACAACGACAAGATTCAAAATTATTTAGCTAACAGAGGTATTGAGTGGAGGTTCATAACCCCTCGAGCCCCTAGTCAGGGAGGGCTGTGGGAAGCTGCGGTCAAGTCAGCAAAGTTTCATTTGTATAGAGTCACTAGTAATTCTGCTTTAACCTTTGAACTTTTGTATACCTTAATTTGTCAGATTGAGGCCTGTCTAAATTCCCGTCCATTGACTTCCTTGTCTGATGACATCCACGATTACCAACCCCTCACCCCAAACCATTTCCTCATAGGTACTAAATCCTCTATCATTCCGGAAAGAGATGTCCGAGCCATACCAGACAAAAGGCTGACCCAATATCAGAGAATCCATGCGCTAATGTTATCCTTTTGGTATAGATGGAAGCGAGAGTACTTGATGGAGCTACAAAAAAGGACTAAATGGCAAACCAGTAATCAACGGGCACTGCAAAAGGATGATCTGGTTATTCTGAAGGAAGATAATTTACCTCCACCATTATGGAAAATGGCGCGAGTTATATGTACACATCCCGGCGCGGATGGTGTAGTGCGAGTGGTTACCCTGAAAACCCCTCAAGGAATCTTTGTCAGGCCTATCACAAAGATATGTCTAATGCCTCTGGATCCGGAAGCTGAACTTGTGACGGACGCCCCGGACCCTTCCGTCAGTCCGGACTCCCCGGACGACCATGATGAAACTTTTTAGGGTGAAAATATTTAAAAAAAGGGAGACCCTTTAAAGATACCAATCCCAGGAACAACATGGCAACCTATAAATTGATGATTGATTGCACCCCGCGCTGTGGTGCTTATATCGTGGACTGCACCTGGAGAAGATCCTAACCAATGGACTTGAAGAAAAAAAAAAGACAATTGTGTTGTGTTGGGTTGGGTTTTATTATAATATTATTTTGTGTTGGGTTGTGTTCTATTATAATAGTATTTTGTGTTAAGTTATTATTTAAATATGTAAAAAAAATTTTTTGGTTAATTTAAGTTTATGTAATTAGTTTAGGTTAATCACCTTAAAATTCAACTTGTGAATGTACATTTTTAAATAATAGTATAATAAGCAGTGCAGGATTATTAAGTTTTGGCTGCTAATTTATAATAGGTAAAATTATTTGTTAGTATTTGTACGGTATTTAGAGTTAGGATTTGTGTTTTTTTTGCTTTTGCTTTGATTGTCTTCCCCTGTTTTTGTTATGTTTTCTTGAAGGGTTCATAAATCGGTATAGGCGATTTAGAAACCCCGAGGCGGAAGCTATGTTAAAAATTGAGATACTACCAGCACCTATGGGTTGCTTGAGCAAGCTCCCAGACATTAATATTTCAAATGGTGCGAAGCTTGGCTAGTCGCTGAGTGTGCGGTACCTGTTTTAACAACCAAGTACGTACTATAGAAGAAACCATTGTTTTGTAAATGCTTCCTAATGTCAAATGTAATAATGGTAATGTGGTTCATTCTTTAAATGTGTGCAGGTTTTTACATTATAAAAGTGCTAGCAGCTCATTATTATCGCTTCTTCCCAACGCAAGTTTTAACAGTAAACAACTGCCAGTGTTTGGCCCGGTGTGTTGACACCGTAATATAATACATTTATAACATGTCCAAGTGAAATAAACAGTGAAGTTTTTTGCAAAGATAATTATTTTATTTAAAAGGACACCCATCACTTTTGAACACTTAGAATATTTTTTATTTATTTTTATTAGGGAAAATCAACAGGTATTCTACATTTAAAATAATAACATTAATAAAACACATAATATCCGATAATAGATTTTCAAATAAAAATTATAATTAAAAAGTAAGGGTCCTGTACCCGTAAGAAGTTAACAAAAATATAACCTTGAAAACCGTAAAAAAAAATATAAAAACACAATATAAACTATAAACTTGTGGCAGGGTATTTATAAGAAAATAGTCTTTCAGCGTTGGTCAGTTTATTTCTATTATATACAGGGTTCACAGCTTATAGTAAAAAACAGAGTACAGAAAAGTTGAAGCACAAAGTAAAATCACTTACAGCCTTACTAAAAAACCCAGTGAAAATTTTATTCAATTGACAAACGGCCGCGAATGTGAAAACATTACTAATTAAAAAATTGTTCATGAAAAAAAATACACTTGGTTTACACGGCCTGAGAGGGTAGTTTCCTCTGTTTTAGTAATAATGTGTGAACGAAATTTGGAATGTTTTCCAAAGTATTTTGAATGTTCTATATATTTCTTATTTTTGAAGGTGTCGTAAAAACAAATACCATTTATGAAAACTAGATAAAATAACCTTTTAGATTTGTGTAATTGTAATACACTTTAGTTTTTAAAAACTGCCATATATTAAGATTCAAACGCGAAAAAAAATGGATTTTTTTTTACCAAAACATATTTGATAAAAGTGTACAGAAATTTATAAAAAAACAAAATTTAAAAAATACAGTCCTTTTATATAATGAATTTGAAACGAAACTGTCACCTCACTTTTTCATCGTGCATACAATAAAAAAAAAATAATTAAAAATTTCAAAGTTTTTTTATTGCCAAAAAACTAACCTAAAAAAATAATACCGACTAAAGAATTAATAATTTTACTTAATTTCAATTTAACTTAATTTCATTGATACGTTTAGGAACACATGTATTAGATATTAATATTTTTTAAAACCACCACTTTTATGAAATTCTCATAAAATAAAATCCTTTAAATGTAAATTTGAATTTTCATGTTTACACAGTACATTATAATACAGATTATAAAGTATGTTAAATTAAATTATTACATGGTTATGTACCTATTACGTAAGTCCATAGAATGTCATTTGATAATTACGCCTGAGATATGAACCGGTCTTAAAACTTAATTTTTGAATGAATGAAGTAATAATAATAAAAAGGAAGAAAAGAGGGGGGAGGGAGATAAGGAGACATTTTAAAATCAAGAATTACATGCTCACTAATTGTAATTGACTGATTAAAGTTTAATGAAAAGTTAAGTGTAAGTAATTTTAAAACAATTATATCACGCCAAGAAATTTAATAAATTAGTTTTGTATGTTTGCAAGGAATCATGAAAAATGTCTAAGTGTAGTAATTTTTCATAGTGGTTATAAGTTATGATTGCGCGAGTAATTGGCGAGTTACTCGCTGCATTAGTGTTATTGGATTCTATATGAAAAAGAGAAGTGTGCCTGGTACGCCTCATTGGGACATTTAAACCAATAGTGGATAGCAATTCAGGATTATCTATTTTATTATTTAGCAGGTTAACAGAAACAGCAGATCTGAAAATGTGCGTCTTTTTGTAAACTTAACATGTTATTTGTAGTTTTGTTGTATTTCTTGAATAAATATTTAGAGAATTTATTCTGTATACTTTCATAAAATACTTATTGACACTTCAATTTTCAAAGTATGATTATTGTTATTATAACTTGACTAAACCTTACTAAAAACCACAAAAACACGGTAAATATATCAATTATGCGAATGTAATAGTGAATTAGTCATATTAATAGATATTACGATAACATTTGTGTAATATTACACACACAGTGAGTTTTTTTTTGGCGGTTTCAACGCGAATGACGAATGCGCAAGCGCCGCGCGCCGCCACCTAGCGGTTCTCTAGGAAAACAAACAATTAAATTATGTACACTATGAAAAATTTCACTGTTGCCAGATTTAAAATACATTTTAAGAAAAAATCTTTTTAGTAATGTTATCGTGTTTTAGTGTATGTTTGTTTTATTCGGGTTGCTGCAGCAACACAGGTTATCGGCCGTGCTGTGGTTTTTTTTTCGTAAGGATGTTCGAGTTTAAACAACGTTCACTAAAGTTCTCGCTAAACACTTAGCGTAACAACCTCAACAGAGGACCCGTGGTCTCTTAGTTAAGTTAAGGTTTTCCCGACGAGTAATGTCCCCGAGGGCGCTGTTACTTGAATACCCAAGGAGGACCCAGAGGGCTCTCTTGACTTGGTACTGGGGAGGATTGGGGGAAGGTTAAGGTTTCCATACAAGTAATGTCCCCGAGGGCGCTGTTACTTGAATTCCCAAGGAGGACCCAGAGGGCTCTCTCGACTTGATAATGGGGAGGATTGGGTGAAGGTTAAGGTTTCCCTATAAGTAATGTCTCCGAAGGCGCTGTTACTTCAATTCCCAAGGAGGACCCAGAGGGCTCTCTCGACTTGGTAGTGGGGAGTTTAACCAGGAGACTGGATATTCTGGCTCCATATAGGCCTGCACGGTGTTATATACCCTTTGGGGCGGGGTAGTGCTGGCCGATGACGGAGGGGTGGGGGTAGCTCGGCCAATGGTGTGTCTTCTTGTCCGGGTGGTGAGCCGAAAGTCGCTGAGCGAGACGGCGCTATGCGTGTGAGGGAGAAAGTATTCGTATCCGTGCGTCGGACCAAATACCAGACGCGCTACATCCTCCCCCTAGGATTCCAAAAAGCGCCCAGCTTTGGGATCCTTTTATTGGTTCTGCTGTTGGACGAGTCATGTCTTCCTGGGTCTTCCGCGTCTTCGTAGGGGCTCTGGGACTTCACCAGAGGACTCTTAAAGGCCGTAATTATTAAGGAATGATAGGTCCCAATCGGGACTGTCGGGGCTTCCTGGGTTGCGACTTCATAACTCTTGCGTCTCAGTATGATGTGAGGGCCGTCCCGTCGAGGGGCTAGCTTTGAGCTGACTCCTTTGTTTGTGTTGCTCAACACATGGGTGGAGATCCAGACTAGATCTCCTTCTTGGAAACGTTGATCTGGTCAGTGATGGGAATCAGCGGTTTCCTTGCGCCGGTCCTGCTGCTCTTCGTTGGTCTCGCGGACCCGCCGTAGATCATTTTCTAGGCGTAGTAGGCGAGGAGTAACTTCGGGGATGAAGTTTTCAGCCTGGATGATGCTGCGTAAGTCCCGGGTCGCGTCATCTGGGATTCGGAGTTCTCTAACAAAGGTCAGATAGGCGGCACTGTATCCCGTACTGTGGCACATCGCCAATCATGGCTAATCGAATGGTCGGTAGTTTCTCCGGCCACTGATCGTGTTTCTTCCCAACTTGAATTGCTAGTTGAGGCTTCAAGTCTCTGTTCTTCCGCTCTACCGGATTAGCAGCGGGGTGGTAGAGGAGTGTCAAGCTCTGTCGTATTCCCAGGCAGTGTGTCACCTGTTGCATAACAGCGCTGACAAATTGCACGCCGTTATCAGTTATTATCCGTCTTGGTGTTCCATAGGGTTATTTCCGTAACAATGGTCCAGACGCACTTGTCTGCGGTTGCGTTACTTAGTGCAAATAGCTCGACCCATTGTGTAGCGAGGTCCTCTACTATGAAAATCCAATTCTTTCCATCAGGTGAGGTAGGTAATGGTCCGAATAGGTCTATTGCTATAACTTCGAATCGTTGCTGTGAAGATGGAGTTTGCAGGAGGCCGGCGGGCTTCAGGTTGGTGGCTTTGTATCGTTGACACTCGATACAATTCTTCACGTATTCTGCTATGTACCGCCGCATCCCTACCCAGTAGTACCGCGTAGCTACTCGGTTGCAGGTACCCTCGATGCCGTAGTGTCCAGCGGAAGGGGCATCATGGTCTTGTAATATCTCTGCGCGTTCGTGGGCAGGCACGACGAGTTGGGCTTCCTCGCCGTCCTGATCAGGGGAGTATCGGCATAATACTCCATCGTAAATGAGGTAGCCCCGATTTGTCCATCAGGCGAATTCCTCAACTTGTTGTCCGGCCTGGAAGCAGTCGAGAATCTTCCTTACTTCCGGGCCCTTTAGTTGCTCTTGGCGGGTGGTCACAGCACTTCGTATTGGGACATCTTCTTCGACGAGGCTACATAGGTTGCAGAGGTCTCTCTCTTCATCGCCGCAGGGAGTGCGTGATAAAGCGTCAGCCACCAGGTTTGTCCTTCCTGGGGCGTATTTGATAATGAGGTTATAGGGCTGAAGTTGTAGAGCCCACCTCGCGAGTCTTCCTGTGGAAGACTTCAGGGACATCAACCACTTTAAAGGTTGGTGGTCGGAGATAATCGTGGTCGAGTTTCCCTCAATATATCCCCTAAACTTCGAGATGGCCCGTACTACAGTGAGAGCCTCTCCTTCCGTAGTGGAGTAGTTCTTCTCAGCGCTGGTCATCAGTCTGCTGGCGTATTCCACTGGACTTTCTTCCGTCCCCTCCCCCTGGAGTAGGACTGCACCAACGGCGTAGCCGCTGGCGTCGGTCTTTGTTATAAACGGTTGGGACTCTTCGGCCTGCCTCAGTATAGGGGCCGTTGTGAGTAATTCCTTTAATTTGTCGAATGCCTCTTGTTCGTGCTTTCCCCATACCCATATCTTCGCCTTTTTGGTTAGGTCTATCCGCAGGGGAAACAGGTTTCTCACCCCCGGTTTTGGACTGTCATAGGTCCGGTGGACCATGATTTGAGCGTCCCTGTACATGTAGTTCATGTGGTGGTCCGCTAAGCCTATTATGCCTTTATCTGGGGTTGGAGGCAAGGGACTGATTGGCGTAGGCAGAATCACCACTGACCCGATCTCTCTGGTAGGCGTCATCTCTCCGGCATATACTGGCGGGGGAGGGCCGTACGCCCTTACATCCAGCTCAACCTCGATGCTGGTAGGGGTTATTTGCTCAGCCGCCTGTGGCTGTTCTCTTTGTTTCGCCCCTCCATGTGTAGGCACAATGAACCTATGGGCTCTTCTCGGCATGTCTGAGAAGTACCATTCTTTGGTGAGCAGGTTCAGCACCATCGCTGCATCCTCGAGGAAGTCTATCCCCAGGAGGGTATAGTTTTTAGATGCGTTCTGTAGCACTAAAAACTCGTTGGAGACTGACCGGTTCTGTATCTTCACCTTTACTCTGCTACGGAGGACTAGCTGGTCCGGGGTATGTCCATCAGCAAGTATGATGGTGAGCCACTCCGATGTGAAGTGGTAGCCCTATTGGTTTAGCAGCACGTATATTTCTTGACTTGCGACGCTGGCCTTAGCGCCGGTATCCAAGAAAGCCGTTCCGACGTTTCCTCCCACTTCGATGTACACCGCAGGCCGGTGTCGCTGGACCGCCTGGGCGCAGAGGACGCAGAACTGAGCGTTCCTTAGTTCTCCTTGGTTGGGGTTGCAGGTCGGGCATCTGCTGCGTATGACCCCATGTCGATTACAGCCGTAGCATGCCAGTGTGTTGGGTCCTGTGCTTGGCCCCTCTGCTTGGCCACGTCCTGTCGTTGGAGTGGGGTTCCGGGTCGCGCTCCGCTCTCGAGGCTGCTTCCGGCAGGCATCTGTGGTATGCCCGAATCTTTTGCAGTTCGCACACCTCGGTCGTGTTTTACGGACATCATTGCTCTGATTGTCCTCATTCTGGCGAGTTTTCTCCGCATCGTGAGATCTATGCATCCTCTCATGCTCGGCGATCATCTCCACGATGCATCGTGCTTTACTGAGCACGTCTGAGAAGGTCTGGATATCCTCTCTTGGCATCCGCTCCCTTATTTCTCGGTGCAGGAGACCGTATATAAAGTCAATCTCCTGGGTTTCCGGGTATTTGGTCACCAGCTCCGCCAGGAGCGACTTTTTCTTGGTTATGAACAAGCCCGTGGCTTGTGGTCTTTCTTGCTTAGTTTCAAAGAAGTCCATGTACACCTTGTACGCTTGTCGTTTCGGCGCGAATGTCTGCCTGAGCAGATCCGTGACGGCCTGCTATGTTCTGACACCGGTTTTGACTCCTTGCCACTATGGCGAAGCCACTTATTGGAAGAGTAGGGTAGTCCTTTCAAGGCGTTGTCATCTGGAATTCCCTCAGATGTCTTGTACAGCGTTGCCATCAGGATGAATTCTTCCACCTTTTGTGGGTTGGTACATCCATTTAACCGGGATGAACAGTGAGCGAGGTACTTTATCCTCGCGCTCTGGAATAACTCGCGGAGTTGGTTCTGGGAAATCGCTATTTTCAATTTGGCCACTATCCGCGCAATTTTCCGTGTAGGTTCCGTTTTACCACTTTGTCTTTCATTTTAAAAAAGCTGTCACGTTGGGCGTCACTTGTGGCAGGATATTTATAAGAAAATAGTCTTTCAGTGTTGGTCAGTTTATTTCTCTTATATACAGGGTTCATAGCTTATAGTAAAAAACAGAGTACAGGAAAGTTGTAGCACAAAGTAAAATCACTTACAGCCTTACTAAAAAACCCCGTGAAAATTTTATTCAATTGATAAACGGCCGCAGATGTGAAAACATTACTAATTAAAAAAATAGTTCATGAAAAGATATATATGTTACCGTAAAAGCCCGAATACCGGTAAATCCTAAGATTTACCAACTCTTAATGGTAAAAGTCCGAACCGTTCTATAATCATCGTTCACCAACCTAACCTAACCTAACCTAATCTAACCTAACCTAACCTAACCTAACCTAACATGTACTAAATTCTGTCCGAAAAAATCGTTTCTTATTTAAATATTGTAAACGATTTTTTCGGGCTTTTACCATTAGAATTTAGTACATGTTAGGTTAGTTTAGGTTAGGTTAGGTTAGGTTAGGTTAGATTAGGTTGGTGAACGATTATTATAGAACGGTTCGGACTTTAACCATTTAGAGTTGGTAAATCTTAGGATTTACCATAGTTCGGGCTTTTACAGTAACATATACACTGCTTACATGGACTGAGGGGGTAGTTTATCTGTTATATACGACTGTTGCATTTATAAATTCTGAACGAAATTTGGAATTTTTACAACGTATTTTAAATGTCTTGCATATTTCTTATTTCTAAAGATGTCGTAAAAGCATATACCTTTATAGAAACTAGATAGAATTGCCTTTTAGATTTTTGTAACTGAAATATACGATCGTGTTTGAAAATTGCAGTATTTTAAGTTTCAACATGAAAAAATTTGAAAAAACAGCTGACTGTAAACATATTCTATTAAATGGTCGAAATATTTAGGAAAATTCAAAATTTTAAAAATACAGTCCTATTTCTTTATAAATTTAATACAATTAAAAAAGAAAAAAAATATAACAATAATTCCGAAAAAATAACTGGAAAAACTGACATCTTGGATTCATTTTTACGCAATTAATACGTTGATTTCTCGAATTCGTATTTATTTACACATGCATAAGGCTTTTTCATTATTAAATAATATTACTTTTATGGAAGTTTTATTGAATTCACGCGGAAAAGTCATAAAAAAAATTAAAATGTCAGAAATAACCTAAAACTTATCGTTAAAGAAACTAAATCATCAACAAAACATTATTTAAAGGACTAAAACTGAAAAAAAAGTAACGCCAGCGTTGGTAATTATGTTGAATTATACAAATATCACAGTGAATTGATCATTTAAATGAAAATTATCTTCAAAAACATAAAATTAACACCAAGTACAATTCAACATGTATTGTCAAACATTGTTTTACCGCGAAGTCTATAAAACAAGATGGCCGCGGCGCCTGCGCAGATCTATGTTTGATTCCAGGGGACCAACATAAAAATCATGGAATACGTGAGATTGTTATTAGTAAAGACGTAAAAAATCACCGCGCAAGCAACAAATATGCAGTTGAAAGATTGTTAAGGCGTTTTGTTATTAGTAAGGCTGGTAGAGTTTAAACAATGTTCAATAACGTTCTCGCTAAATACTTAGCGTAATAACCTCAACAGAGGACCCGTGGTCTCTTAGTTAGGTTAAGGTTTTCCGGACAAGTAATGTCCCCGGGGGCGCTGTAACTTGAATTCCCAAGGAGGACCCAGAAGGCTCTCTCGACTTGGTACTGGGGAGGATTTTTTTTTTTTTTTATTTCATACAATTTTTGAAAATACACTTTTATGTTTTTTTTTTCTTGATTACCATACTAGGCTAAAGCCCGTGTTAAGGTAATCATACATGATATAAGTTATACAGTGTATGAACTAGAACAAAATATAGGTTTGAAATATAAATTATAAGATATTAGAAATAAGATAAAGAAAAAAGATAAAAATATTTAAGGTAAAATATAACAAGATATATGTATACGTATGCACATACAAATACATATGCACATACATACACAAATACATATAAATACATACAAACACACATATATAAATATATATACATATACATATATATATAAATATATAAAGGATTATAAAAAAGAAAATGTTTTAAAGAAGTTAAAAATAAAATACTATATAAAAAATAAAATACTAAAATATAACTATATAAAATACTAAGAAGTAGGATTTAAATATGTTAATCTATAATTTTTTTTTTATGAAAGCTAAAATTTTTACTGGAGGTTTGTCAAGTATGATATTTTATTTAGTTGATTTAATTATTTTCTTTTCTTTTAAAATGGTTAGGAAGTCATATATTCTTTAAAAAAATCTCGTCCCCTTTCGAATATCCAATTTTGAACACGAATAGTAAAAAGAGGTATGGTAATATTTGATTTTATATCGGTGCTCAATGCATTGTATATTTTGGGGGCAATGAACCAAAATTGTCGGTGAGCAAATGTGGTTCTAGTTTTTGGGACCACGCATCCCAGATTTGATGAAAAGCGGGTTTTGGCTTGATGTTGTGGAGCCACCAGTAGGTTATTTTTCCGTATGTAGAATAGGCTTGTCTTAGTGAATAGTTGGCGAATATCTAAGACCTTAAATTTAGTAAATAGCACATTAGAGGGGTGGGTAGGTTGGCATTTAAATATGATTCTCAGTATTAGTTTTTGAACTGTAATTATTGGATTAATGGCGGATTCTGTGCAACCACCCCATCCCAAAATACCGTATGTTGCAATGGATTGAAAAAGGGAAAAATATACGCTTCTGAGTGTTTTTAGGTCTAAGATGGATCTAAGAGAGCAGAATATATGGCAGAGCTTACGGAGTCTTTTAACTGTGCCACTTATGTGTGCTTCCCAACGTAATTGGTCATCTATGATTATGCCCAGATATTTAACTTCCTTAGATGATTTAAGGGTAGGACACGTGCAATTTGTAATAGGTGGGGTTCCGGGTGGATGTGGGTGCATGTTTAGTGAACACGAGTGAATTATTGGTTTAGGGCAGTTGATGGGAAAATTATGTTTGCGTATGGAAAACGTCATATATTGTGTTTTGTCAATATTGAGTGTAAGGAGATTTGTGTCAAGCCAATGCCTCACTTTTATTAGGCCATTATTAGTTTTGTTTATAACTGCTTGCCATGTTTCATCTTCGAATATTAAGACTGTATCGTCAGCAAATGATAATATCTTACCTCCAATATCCATGGTACATAGTGTGTTGATGTATAAAAGAAATAGGATTGGTCCTAGTACACTGCCTTGCGGTACACCGTAAGACATGGATAATTTTTTGCTTTTATTTATTTTGTCAGAGTGGATAAGAGTTTGTTGAGTTCGGTTTGTTAGGTAGTTTTCGAACCATGTGTAGGGTATCCCAGTTATTCCGATCTGTTGAAGTTTTTTAAGCAGTAAGGGATGAGAGACCGTATCAAATGCTTTTGAGAGATCGAGGAAAACAGCAAGCGGTTTTCGACCAAGGTCGAGATTAAAGGAAACTATTTTTGTGAGGGCGGCTATTGCATCTGAGGTACTCCTACCTTTGCGGAAACCATATTGGTTGTCCGATAATATTTTGTTATCTTCAAGGAACTTGTAGAGTCTATTCTTCACCGCTTTTTCTATGATTTTAGATATTGTGCTAAGTAAAGATATCGGTCGATAGTTATTTACAGATAGTTTGTCTCCTGATTTGAATATTGGGATTATTGTGGCCTGTTTTAAGGAGTTAGGAAATACACCAGTTTTAAAGCTTAGATTGATTATATGTTTCAGAGGTGAGGCTATATATTTTTGGATATGTTTGATGATTTTTGTTGAAATGTGATCTATACCTACAGAGTTACTGTTTTTAAGGGATGAGATTAGTTCTAAAATTTCTGCGTCAGTAGTGGGAGTGAAGTTGAAAGGGTTATAGCTAAGATTAGTGAGGGGTATATTGTTTGCAAGATCTTTGTCTGAGACGTTGTGTCTGTCTAAAATATTTTTTGCTAAGTTAGATCCAATATTGGAGAAAAATTGATTGAAATGGTCGGAAATTTTTTCGGGGTCGGAATTGACATGTAATATTTGGTCTTCGATGTTAATCTTAACAATGGGTGTATTGGTTTTATTAATATTGGCTATATCTTTAACGATATTCCAAATTTTTTTATTATCACCGTTAGCTTCACTGATTTGTTTATGGTAGTAATCTCTTTTAACACTGTCAATTATTTTTTTGCAGTTATTTCTATAACGTTTGTAGAATAAGAGAGATGCATAATCGTGGGGATTTTTTCTACAGAAGTTATGAATCTTATCGCGCTTTCTGATACAGTAGAGAATTCCTGCAGTGATCCATGGTTTGAGTTTTGTGTCAGATCGTTTTTTTTTACTTTTTGTGTATGATGTAGCATCGGTTAAGTGGTTACGTAAGGTATTTATAAATAATTCACATGCAGAGGTGACGTCGGTACAAGAATAGATAAGTTCCCAGTTTTCTTTAGAGACACTGTTTAGGAGAGTTTCATATGAGATCTTTTCTTGGGGGGAAGTATTTTGTGGTGATTTGTGATTTTTATGCGAGAGAGAAGTGATGATTGAATAGTGATCTGTAACAGTTGATTGATAGACAATGGATTTGGTGTCTAGTTCACTTTTAACAAATACATGATCTATACAACTGCTAGTGTTTGAATCTGATTCTCTAGTTGGTGCTGTAACGGCTGGAAAATATCTTAATAAAGTTAGTGCGTTTAGGTAATCATTTGCTTGAGGGTGCATTTTATTAATTATATTTATGTTAAGATCACCAATTATAAAGGTGTTTTGGCAGCGTTCAATGTTTGATAAAATTTCATGCAGTGAATGTATGAATGGGGTTATATTATGTGTATTCGGAGATCTGTACATTGTAAGAAGTGTTATATGATTATCAAGTTGAATTTGTAGACAGTTTGCATATTTAATTTTGATCTCTTTTACTGAGTGTGAGATGTGATTTTTAATGTATACAATGACTCCATCGTTCTGAGTTTGGTTGTGTAGAGTATTATAGTGATTGTAGTTTCTTATCGTTTTAGGGATGAAATTTTCTTGAATCCAGCATTCACTCAAGACAATTATATCAAAATCTGAGACAAGGTCAGTGAGGAGAATTAGGAGTTCATCAAAATTTTTGTTTATACTTCTTATGTTCATAGAGAATATCGAAAGGGTTGAATTAAATAATAGTTGACGTACTACTTCGGAATCATTGGTAGATATACATGGGATTGGTGTTGTGTTATCTATTAAATCTGCTATGTCTTCCATTTTCTGGTTTTTTGTTTCGCATAAATTATTAACAACCAAGTTGTAGTGACATTAGTACGTTTATGAGATAAAGATTTAGTTGATATAAATATATAACATATGCATAAATATATAAACTGTAAATAAAGTTGATGTGAATATATAATATAAGCACATAATGAATATATGACATAAGCATATAGTGTTAGCTTTGTGAAATAAGAATTTCGTTGTTGTGAATTTATAATATAAGAATATATAGTATATGTAATACAAACATAGATATATAAGGTATACAAATAGTTGTTGCGAAAATATAGTATAAGCGTATAGATAATATATAATACGAGCGTATATAGAATATAAAATATAAGCATGTAAAAAATAAACTGTAAATAAAACATAAGCTTATAAACAGTATAAAACATCAGCATTAGCATAAAAAGTATATAAGTGGTATAAGGATTTAGTTGTTGCGAATATTTAACATAAGCATATAAAGTATTTATAATATAAGCATAGGTGTATAAAATGTACTTATAGTCGCTGCGGATGTATAACATAAGCATATAAATTATAAACATAAGCACATAAAGAATATAGAATGTAAGTTTGAAAAGAAAATAAAACATAAGCTTAAAAAGATTATAAAACATAAGCATACAAAGAAAATAAAACATAAGCATATAAAATATACCAGTGATAAAAGGATTAAGTTTTTGTGGATATTTAACATAAGAATACAAAGTATTTATAATACAAGCATAGGTGTATAAAATGTACTCATAGTTGCTGCGAATGTATAACATAAGCATATAAATTATAAACATAAGCATATAAAGAAAATAAAACATACGCTTAAAAAGATTATAAAACATAAGCATATAAATAAAATAAAACATAAAGTATTGTGGTATACAGAAAATTAAAAATGAGAGACATACATCCATAAGCTTGCCAAAAATATTAAGAATTAAATTAAAAGAATTTCGCTCCAAAGAGGTAGTCATTGGAGTAATATTGATTTTATAAATGATCGTGTTACGAGGGTAAATATTATGTAGAAAGAAATAATAGTTGAGGATATTAATATTATCAAACAGATGTTCATTATATTTGGATTGGGGGAAGGTTAAGGTTTCCCTACAAGTAATGTCCCTGAGGGCGCTGTTACTTGAATTCCCAAGGAGGACCCAGAGGGCTCTATCGACTTAGTACTGGGAAGTTCAACCAGGAGACTGGATATTCTGGCTCCATATAGGCCTGCACGGTGTTATATTCCCTTTGGGGCGGGGTAGTGCCGGCCGATGACGGAGAGGTGGAGGTAGCTCGGCCAATGTGGTGTCTTCTTGTCCGAGTGGTGAGCCGAAAGTCGCCGAACAAGAAAATGGGATCTCCAAATTAACCTTATTACAAAAAAAATACGGAAACTCTCTTACATCTTCAAAACAATTCGAAACATTATGTCACTACCTCAGCTAAAAAATATATATTATGCACTCTGTCAAAGTATTCTAATGTATGGTATTTCAGTATGGGGAGCAGCAGCAGAGACTCACCTCAAATCACTTAAAATTAATCATAAAACAATAATCAGAATTATGTTTAGAAAGCCTTATCAACATCCGACAGAACAGATAATGATCAACAATAACCTATTAGACATAAATAAACTATTCATAAAGAAGATCATCTACAAAAACTGCATAAAAATATCACCACACTTCATAACTCACTCGCAATACACAAGAGCAAACACACACAATCAACTACAAGTACCATATATCAAATCAAATTTTGCAAAAAAACGTGAATCTTTCTTGGCACCATATATATTCAATATGTTTGTAGCCCAAACAAAGACCTACGTCGCATCTAATAATTTGAACTGGGTTTTCAAAAGATTTTTAAACTGGTTGAATGTCAAGGAAAGAAGAGAGATAAGTAATATTCTTAATATCTAATATTATATACTTTCTATTTTCTACTCTGTTTTTAAATTCTGATTTTCCTCTTATTTTTTATTATTATTTTTACTATAATATATATGTTTCTTTTTTTCTTTGTTTTACCACTTATTTGTTTTTATGTAATTAGAAATTGTTAGTTACCAGCCTCAGAACAGACTTTGTCTAGTGAGGAGGGTAAGGAAAAAAAAACATATTGTATTGTACATAACAAATAATAAATAAACGCCCGGGTTGCCGGCACTGAATTGAATGGAAAAAAAAGACGGCGCTAGGCGTGTGAGGGAGAAAGTATTCGGATCCGTGCGTCAGACTAAATACCGCGCGCTACAAACTATAATATAAACTAATAATCTGCTTACTAAATTTCAAAACATAAAGTAGTCAGAGTCAGAAATCTATTATCACTACAACAGCAATAATAATAATATGTACATACCTACAACTCAGAGTGAACACAATAGTAAGTCGAATGGCAAGTAACTCGAAAGGATTCATAGCAATAACACGATAACTTGTAAGAAAATTATTTAATGTCAGCTATGACATACTTTTTTAAGGTACTTAAATTACATGAGAATATATCCATATTATTAAAATTCTTAACCAATACATTGCATGCTCTGAATATAAAAGCATTTTGTCTGAGATCAATCCGAACAATCAATAAAACCATTGATAATTTTATGAAGATATATTATATCTGCGGAGCCCCTTCTAATTTTTAATGATTTAAGTCCATAAAGGTCCATCGAGCTGCTTATGTCATGATAACCAATATTAAACAATGCTGCCCCTCTTTCTTACACACTAAATGTCAACAGTTGAAAATGAGATAAACGGTGAACATATGTCTGCACCCTCCAAAGGAAAAATACAAGAATAATAGCTTAAGTCATCTAATGCCTGTGGGCCAGACCAAATTTCCTCAAATCTACTGAAAGTATTGAAACCACTCATAGCGAATCCTATTGCATACATTTGTAATCTTAGTTTCAAGACAGGCATATTCCCAAACCACCTAAAAAAATCAGTTGTTATATTGATTCACAAAAATGGAATCAAATCGGAAATACATAATTATCCGCCAATATCTCTGCTCAACTCATTCTCAAAAATTATTGAGAAAATCGTAAAAAATCGTCTCACCCTCTACCTAGAAACTAATAAAATCTTATCTAACAACCAGTTCAGCTTTCGACCGGGTCTAGGAACAGAAAATGCAATTGCTAAATTGGCGGGATATTATTTCCAATAATATTGACCGGGGAAATAAATCTATTGCTCTCTTCTTAGATTTTGCCAAAGGAATTTTGTAGGAATTCAAAAGGTTAAATATTGGCTTGACTCTAAAGCTGGGAACATACTAAGCCCACGCCACGCTACGCGACGCGACGCAACGTTCCTGTCCATGTTCACACTGGCCGACGTATGTACGCGTCACTGTGACCATGTGACAAGGGGTCTCTGGTTGTGCGCAGGCGCGTTTGATTCGACACATTTGACATTTATTTTTTAGGTTATGTTCATGTGATTCTCTTCTCAGCAGATGACAGCTTTGCCATGTCTTGAAAGCTAATTTGAAGATAATTTGCTACGATTATTATTATTAAATCAATATTCTCGTAAAAAGAAAAAAGTGAGAAGTATTTGGGTCCACAACATTAACAAACAAAGCCAAATGTTTGGAGAGTTCCATACTTTAGTAAAGGAACTAGAATCTGATGACGGACGATTCTTCAAGTACTTCTGTATGAGTTAAGTGGTATTTAAAGAGCTTCACAGCATAATTGAATATGACATAAAAAAAAAAGAAAATACACGTCTTCGAAAGTCCATTCGGATCAGAGAAAGACTGGCAGTGTGTCTAAGGTTTGATTGTCATTAATTATAGGGGTATAATATTGAAAGTCATGCCATGAATGGCTGAAATTTCCTCCCAAGCTGCACTGCGTATGGAGAATCTCTATAATCCTGTAATTTGATTTTATAAATAACTTCGTGCCGTCTAACAGTTTCAATGAACTGTTCGTCATCCATTTTTGAATAATATCTGTCAAAAAAACAACCACAGATATTGTGAAACATAACGTTAGATGCTTAGATAACACCAGAAAGATGTAAAATCATCTCGTAGTAGGCGTGACCATACCCCCTCCACCTTCCACATGGCCCACGCCGATCTGGCTGCGGCAGATCCGCGTCGCGTGGGGGGCGTCGGTTTGCGTTGCGTGGGGCTAGTGTGATTCTAAAGCACCCGTTTCCATAGAAAATGTATGGATGGTAAGTAGTCCAGATATGGAAATGATGACGTCTACCCACGTCGCGTAGCGTGGCGTGGGCCTAGTATGTTCCCAGCTTAACACATTAACTCTTAACGTACAGAAAACAAAATACGTACTGTCTAGTCTCACCAATATCACAAAACCAAACCTACACCCAAAATTAAAAATACACGAATGTAATAACTCATCTCTGAACCGGTATTGCAACTGCCCATGCCTTGAACAAGTAACAACTATCAAATATTTAGGATTAACCTTTGATACACACCTAAATTGGAAGCAACATATACTTAACACTACAAACAACATCCGCAAATCTATATACTTTTTCAAACAAACGCGCAATTTCCTTAACCTACAACTTTTAAAAACAGTGTATTACTCACTGTGCCAATCTCACATCGAAAACGGAATTTTAGCTTGGGGTAACACTTATTCGAATGCCCTCGACCCCATCATTAAAGCACAAAAACTTATAATAAAAATAATTCTTAAACTTCCTCTCACTACCAGCACCGATACGATCTTCAATACTTTCAACGTTATGGACATTAACCAGCTCTACGCTAAATCCATCTTAGTTTATTTAAATAAAAACATCAAAATCCTATAAAAACCAACACAAATGATACACAATACCCGAGCCAAAAATAAAGAACTTCTCCAAACTCCCTTTTCTAAAACCACCTTTGGACAAAAACACTTTAAATACATAGCTTGCAAACTTCACAATACACTTCCAGCTACGATTAGACAAACGAAATCAATGACTAAATACAAACAAGATATAAAAAAAATGGATTATAAGTATTGGACGTCACACTACTGCTAACATCTGTAAAATAGATTACAAATAGACAGAATTACCATCTCACGTATGTCCTTACCCTTATTAAAGAACTTAAAATAGTAAAATCCTATATGTATAATATAACTCCCTTTATAGATTCGGCAGGATTTACTAATTTATTCATCTCTTCCTTCACCTATATAATGCTCTCTTTATGGTATTAACCCTCAATTTAAATCATATTTCTGTTTGAATTGTATAAATCAGTATGTATCTTACCTTAAATATTCTTATGTTGTAATTAAATATTCTTATGTATGATACTCATTTATGTACCTCTACGCCTGTCTCAACACAGGTATACCCTAGTGAGACAGGCATCGAATAATGTAATGCAAACATACCTTATATAGATAAATAAATAAATAAAAAATAAATAAAAAATAAAAAACCATACCTATGGTACAGTTCCCTTAAAACCCCAGGAGGGGTCCGGGCCAAATTATTATAAAGTGTTAATTTCATTGTCATTAATTGACTCCATATTAAAAAGTGTTTTACAATATAAAAAATTCCACTACCCCGATCATGAAATGAAGTTATTGACATGATCCTTCAGAACCGGATTCAAAAATTGGACTCAAAATAATACCAAATATAAAAAACCAGCCTCCAAAGACGAAAATGCAATCCAAAGCAATCCAGAGCAACAAGAAACAGAGCTAAGTGCCCATAATTTCACTTATCATCTTCTTACCCTAGTCCTAACGAACAATCTCAATAATTAATTCGTTTTAAAGAAAAATAGTTCAGAATCAGTTTTAGTTATCACCTATCTTCAATACAATTAAAAAATACAAGTCGTAATATAATTAAAATAAATCACAGTTGTAACTCCAACTTGCAAGTGATAAAATGCTATTGAACAAATTGAATTATTATTTGATCTGTAAGAATCTTGTCAACATTACCCGGTAAAACTGTTATTGTGTTGTGTATGTTATTTTAATCCCGTTACAAGTGATTCATAATTGCGGTAAACAAAGAAACGAATATATTTTTTTGCTGTTTTTTTCGAGTGATATTTTTTTTTCCTTTTTTGAATTATTGTCGCCGACAGATAGAAGCTTAGGATGGAGAAATTAAAGAGCTTAATCAATAAACGGTCAGTTTTAAAAGGCAAATTAACAAGATTTAATCAGGTTCTAAATACACTATCGGCTAACGAGATTAAATTGAGGTACGACAAGATCAAGGATTTATTAGACGAATTCGAAACAACATTCAAAGTTACCCCATTTAAAACTTCAGGAATTTAATGGACACCAAAAAAACTGGAATAATTTTATAGAAACTTTAAAGGCATTAGTTCACAATAACAATTCAGTAAGTAATATCCAAAAATATTATTATTTGCAATCGTGTTTAAAAGGTGATGCGGCCAAGATAATAGCAAATTTGGAAATATCAGAATTGAGTTATCAAACTTCATGGGAATTGTTACATGAAAGATTTACCAATCTAAGAACTAGAGTGCATAAGCACATTCAGACGTTATTTCAATTAAAGGATATGAAGATAGAAGATCAGGTTGGATTACGAAAATTAATAGATGCAACCCACGTAAATTTAAAAGCATTACAAAACCTTGCAGTCCCCATAGAGCAGTGGGACGCTATAGTAATTTACGTGATTTCCAATAAATTAGATTCAAATACAAGGAAATTTGGGAACAAACGCCCATTGAGGGAAAACTACCTACTTTAAAGGAATTTCTGAAGTGTTTTTCATTACGAGCACAAACTCTAGAATTAATGCAGACGACGGATAAAAGGCCCGCGGTTAATATTAAGCCTCAGATGGGATTTAATTACCCGAAAAGGGAATCTGTAGCATTTTTATCATTAAAAAAGGGGAAATGTAATTTTTGCGATAAAGACCATCTGATTTACTATTGTAAAAAAATCTTAAATTTAAAAATACAGGATCGAGTTAATGCGATAAAAGAGAGCCAAGCATGTTTTAAATCCTTGAAACCGGGTCATCTTGCAAGTGATTTCAAGGTAACCTTTAAATGCAGGCTATGTAACAGTGAAAATCACAATTCGTTACTGCATAAAAAGGAATTCGGGTCGGAACCCTTCAATATAGAGACGGATGCTGAAGAAGTATCTATCAACAATTACTCTGCGGTAGGCAGAACGAAAAAAATTGGATTGTTATCCTTGGATAACAATCCTATATACGATTGGAGCGGATAACAATATACATACAGCCCGGGTCTTGATCGACCAGGGGTCCTAGCATGGTCAATCGACATAGGTTTTATCGAAAATGTCGGTAACTTGTTATCGCTCCCGAGCTCGACTGCAGGCCGCTAACGAACAAACAACAGTTCACAACGATTAAGGGCATCCTATTTTATTTGACGTGAACAATTGTTTATTCGTTCGCGGCCTGCAGTCATGCTCGGGAGCGATGACAAGTTACCGACATTCTCGATAAAACCTATGTCGATCGACCATGCTAGGGGGCCAGGGATCCCAAGCTAACTTCTTGAGGGAAGATTTTGCAAAAAGTTTAAATTTAGAATTTGATCAAATAAACAATACGGTATCGGGAATTCACAATAATGTCACCCACATAAGAAAAAGTATATCGGTAGAATTGAATTCTTTGAAATCGGATTATTAAAAGGACATTTCTTGCTTAATTTTACAGGATATAACCGCAAATATACCGCAGGCGACCATACCCAGAAGCGAATTAAAACTGCCTTCTGGATTGGAACTAGCAGACCCAAAATTCAATGTATCCGCACCCGTGCTCTTGGGGGCTGAAGAGTTTTGGGACATCATAACGAATGATAGAATAAAGGTCTCCGCCGGCATAACCATCCAGCGTACGCAGCTGGGGTGGATTGTGTGCGGATCAGTGGAAGCCCATTCTGAAATACGGCCTGTATCCGTTTTTTGTGGTTTATCTGTAGGTAGAGAATGTCATCCGCATGCTAGCCGTGGGTTAAGCAAAGTAATTTCTACAAAAACTTCGTTTTTTTTCAGAAAATGCTGGCGGGCCAAGCTTCAATACATCCCGTGCAAGTTTCAGTTTTTTACACATTGTTTAGTTTTATTTTTATTTTTATTTGTTAACAAATGGCGCACTGTAACTAGTGTTTACCAAAAAAATATTAAATTATAAATGGTTCGCTACACATAAAGGTAGCTCAGATAAGCATTTCTGACAATGGAATTGAAAATTAAACTGACTCGAGGAGTCCTTTAGCAGTTTGAAGGAATAATGTTGACAAAGTTTAAAAAATTTGGGAATTGTTATGAGTTATACAATTTTTATTATAAAAAAGTGTAATTGTGTAGGATGCTTTATGAAAGATCAAGATTGATTTTTAAACACTTAACACTTGCATCCAATGAACCTATTAATTTTAACCCTCTCATTCCTGACCCTCTCCTTGGGCACTTATCTGGTATGCTTGAAGAAGATGAATGGGAGACGCTGATGACTTGACTGAACAATATAAATTCAGAGCTAATTCAATGCTTTTGGTCCAGGTGGAAAAAGGATTACCTCGGTGAACTTCAGAGAAGAAATAAATAGCAAACCAGTAGTCAGAGATCTTTAAAGAAGGATGACTTGGTCGACGATGGCTCACGTTCTATCCTCTCATCCTGGGTCTGATGGCATTGTGAGGGTGGTCACCCTCAGGACTTCACAAGGAACTTTCGGGCGTCCCATAACCAAATTCTGTTTACTACCCCTGAAGGAATAATCTGCTGCCTACTGAATAGAAGATGGCCCGCGTTCTATCTTCTCTTCCTGGAGCTGATGGAACGGTGAGAGTAACCACTCTAAAACTTCAACCAAATATGTTTGCTGCTCCTGGATGGCGATCTGGAATCGGCCATATGAACCCGCCCCCATAAAAAGAAGAAAGAAGATCCCATAAAAAGAAGAAAGAAGTTCCCATAAAACAAAGAAAGAAGATTCCATAAAAAGAAGAAAAATGTACAAACAAAAAGGAAGAAACTTAAGGCCCACCACAGCAATCTCGAGATCTACAATACGCCTTTCTGGTATCTACCGTTGACCAGCTGGATGATCTTGGCCCTCCAATGATGAAAGAGAAATGGGAGGTCCTCGCTGCAGCTCTCATAAAGGATCAAGCAGATGACAAATTTCTGGCTTCAAGACTTGAGTGCTTGTGTTAATGAGTCGTTATTATGAAATTATTATTTTGCATGTTACATAGTTTATTTAAATTATTTAGTTAAAATTTTTAAATTGATAAATTTTATTCTAAGTGGAGGTTATTTATCTTACATATTTTGGTTTATGAGTTTTTTTTTTATTTTTGTTTCTGATAATGTGTTATTTTTATTTATATAATGTCAGTATTAGTATTTTGTTTAAGAGAGTTTTTAAAAAGTTTATTTATGCTTAAGGCACAAATTGCCAAATGTTAACGTTAGTTAATACTTAAAGAAAGTTCAACATTATAGATAAGGAATTACCTATAGTCTGTCAAAAAAGAGTAGAAAATATAAAATCTGGAACTACTAAATTTGTAGACTGGCAACACCAATTTAACTGTCAAATATTTTTTTGAAGTGCAATGACACTGAATGTATAGAACACAGTAAACCACATTTAAAAAAAAAAACAATTTTTCTTCATGACATAAATTTGATTAAAAGGTGATTTATAAAGTGATTAGCTTTAACATAAATTTGAATTTAACAATAGATAGAAAGGAAAAATCACTAATGGCGAGTTTAGTTACACTACTCTTAGATCTGAATGAGTTAAATATATTCAGATCTCAAATTAGAGACATGATCTAAAGCCCAGGCAATGCTAGGTACTTTATCTAGTATGAAATAAATGTGAGCAATTTCTAAACTGTGCTTTATATTTTATTACATTATAGTTATTCTTCATTATGTTAACACAAAATTGCAAAGGTATAATAATAATATACCTATATGCAATTCTAATTTGGAGATCGGCGGGTATCTATACTGCAATGAAAAAATATCTTTTCCACTATTATGCCTTTTTATTTTTTTATAAAAATGTAGGTTACACAGCTTTACTTTAACACCATGAGTTATGTATTTAGTATTGCCATTTGATCAACAGTGGCGCCCTCATATATTTTCTACTCTTATTTGACAAACTGTAATTTAAATTAATGACAGGATTTTTATTTATTTTTTTGGTTGTTAGACTAAAAATTTATTGTTAAATGAAAAGTAAGTTTATTTTACTAGATTAGCGCTATAGTTTTCAGTTCATTTATATTTTTCGTTTGTTAATCTGTCTGGATATATAAATATTTGAACTTACCATTAGTTTAGATTTGGAAATGTTTAAATTTATCAAAATTAATACATTTCGGAGGGGTGTGTTAAGAATAGAGACATCTATGGGATGATTTCTGTAGTTAATCATTGATTTAATCTTAGTCAGGTTATTAAGAAATAGTGAACACTATCAAGGTAATTTTATTGTATCTAGTTATTGACACTGGCTGGCGAGAATACGCCGCGTGACTAGTAGGGTCCGAAGGCCGGTTATTTTTATTATTGTTGATTATTGGGATGTCTTATCTCCGGGTAATTTCTACTTTTTAATAGTATAAAAAGGGTGTTGTTCAAAAAACTATCTCTCTCGCATTAAACCATACCTAGGGTACATTTCCCTTAAAACCCCAGGCGGGGTTATTATAAAGTGTTAATTTCATTGTTGTAATTCAAAGTGATTGTAAATAAAACGACTCCATATTAAAAAGTGTTTTACAATATAAAAAAGTCCACTACCCCGATCATGAAATGAAGTTATTGGCATCTATGTATTAATAATTACTTAATTTAGGTAAGAACATTTAGATATTATGACAAGATTAATATATTATAAAAATAAGACAGAATGTATAATTAATTGTTAAATACATGTATTCAATGTAAGTTTGGTGCAAGGTTTAGTAAAAGAAAATATTGCATCTAGTTATGTACTTCGCAATCTACGTATCTCCTCGGTACGAGTGCAGTTCCGCTGAGTAGTTCCGGCCTGTAGCCTGAGCGAAAATTGCACAGGCAACATTTGTATACAGTTGACATTAATTGTCATACGAGAACGGGTCGTTTCTACAACTCTTTCTTGAGTTATATACACAATTATAATACAATACGCATATTTTTTCTGAAATCTGTGAATGAAGCTAATTATAGCTATTTAAATAAGAAATATTCCATATTAACCGTGAGGCAGACTGGGACAAGTTTCTCAATTATTTTCCTCGGGGCTTCCTTATGGAGGTAAGGCCCCGTAGTAAGCGCTCAAAAAGGAAAAGGGGAGATGTGTAAGTACGAATGTTAGGGGGAGTGCACTAATATTAAAAACAATTATATTTAAGATAAAATTGTCAGAATGTTTAATAAAACACGACTCGTTTAAAAAAGAGCAAGAATCTCGTGGAAAATATCTTAAATGGCATTTAATGAAACACTGTAATTTTTTTCATAAGTACTTTCAACTTATAAAATAACAGAAAAAAACGTCTTTATAGTAATTTTCGGAGCACAATCATTTTTTCTGTCGAAGGAACCTATATAAAGAAAAATGAAAAGCCGAAATGCATGTACGCGCATAACTTCCGAACAACTGCACCAAATTGGATCATTCTTTTTTTTGTGATCTTTATTATCAGGACAAGGTTTCTATAAAACTACTGGTGAGCTCTGGCATTATAAAATTTGTATAAAAAATTGAAATAGTTGGCACGCGAGCTGTTTGAAAACTGAATGTACCGGGACTGAATGTATGGAATGCGGGAGGGGGGGTAGTGGGTACGCAGGAGGGGGAAAGGGGGGAGGGGAACCTGGGAGGGTGAAGGGGAAAACGGGAAGAGAAACATGTTATAAAACGGTAGAAATTTGGAATTCCGCGGCTTAGGCTGACCGCATACACACGTTTTCCGTATTCGATTTCCGAAATCGTTTTCCGTATTTGGACATCCTAATGCATGGAATCAGTAGAAAATACATTAACTGACGCACATGTTCGCTTTTTTTCCGAACGGAACAAATTCCGTACGTAGTTTTCGAATGCAAGCCGGTGCGTTCGGAGAAACCTACTGGAAAAAACCTAAAGACGTCATGCGGAACGCAGCGCTTGCATACATTTTGTTTGTGCCGGCGCACACGTTCGGAAATTTCTATTCAGTATCGTACCCGCACCTCGCTAATTAATCGTCGTCCTCTATCGTCGTGCGTCCACCACGCTATCACTATCTGTACTGACGAGCATACACTCCGAATGAAGAAAAACGAACGTTTGCGCTAGTCTCACGGAATTCCAAATCGAAATTCCGCATTAGGAAATCGAATACGGAAAACGTGTGTATGCGGCCAGCTTAAGTATAAAAAAATGACCTGCCTCCGAGACTGCCAGATGACGAAGAAGAATTCGTTCATATCCAATGAAAAAGAAGAAAGAAGTATTACAGTATTACTTAGAATTTATTACATTATTACAGCGTGTCACGATGTCACTAATATGATACATTATGTTTCGTATTCGGAATTCTTTGGTCAATATTAGAGTTTCATTTTGTCCTTCATAGTGACCTCATTTAGCCAAAATCTTTGTTTGTTTACTAAAATCAGACCCGTTTAAAACACTCCTGAAGATCTGAAATAACCTTTCTATATAATAAAATATTATCATGTTCAACGTCATTGATTATGTTTACCATTCGTGTTTGGAGCAATTCTCTGAATTAATATCAAAAGTGCCAAGTGCCTTGATCGAACTTCCGCGTTGAGAATGTTAACATTTAGATGTTTCCAACCTTCACACAATGTTTTAATGTTGAAGGAAGTGGGGATGGGAATAAAAATTAAAATAGTCTAGTCGGGAAGTAAATAGAAATGCAGTCTCTATCTCTCACACCACTTACCTAAAACCATCGCCACATCGAGAATACTGCCATCTGTTGATCTTTTGATATATTTATTAATAAAAAACACTGCACTGATGGTTTTAGGTACGGTGCAGTTATTTATACCCACATAAGATGTCACTAGTAATATTATACTAAAATTATTTTTGTAATTAAAATTACTTTATTTTTTCGGCATAATAATATTATGTTAGTATTATATTACGTATGCTACTAACTACAAAATAACACTGTCACATTTTTTTTATTTGGTTAAAACCCGAATTAAAAAAATATATATTATTTTAAGTTTTTTTTTAAATACGGGAGGCCTTATGGAAGATAATATTCCTCTAGGCCTACGTCATCCTTGCGGATGCTATTTGGAGGGTTTTTCTTAGGAAAAGAAGGAGAGGAAATTCTGGGAAGGAAAAGTTATAATGGGTGAGTGATGGGTCGGGAGAGGCTGGCTGTGAGAGGTTTATTTATGGGTCAAAAAGGGTTTCTCTCAAACTCTCAACGAGTCTATCCCGACTTGGGCAAACCTCACCCCCATGAACCCAGGCACCCCTGCTAGGTCACTAAACGTAGCTTACCACTAAACTTTGGGTAACCTATGGAACGGCATTATGGTATGGCAGAGGTGTTGGTTATCCAATAAATGATTCCCGGGACGGTGGTACCCATACCCATATCCCAAATTATGAATTTATCATCTAATACGCACAAAATTATAAAAAAAACATTTCATGTATTTTATTCATGAAGGTAAATCTGCTTTCAATATTTTTTACGAGGCGTTACGAGAAAAACATGAATTCATGTTCAGAAGAAAATATTATTATATATTATGTTCATGGAAAAAAATTGGTTTGATTCTTGATAAAATCCAAAATATTGTTAAAAAGGTTTGTAACTTTAATAGCGGAGGTTCCAACCGCCTCACTCTTACTACATCACCTGTTACTTTACCGACTCTAGTTTTCATACACAAAAAATGTTATTGGCGGGTTGCCAAATTGTGAATAATTACCCCAATTGCAAGAAATTTACAAAATTTTTCAAGAATTGCTTATTTTGTGGGGAGAACCTTTTTGTTGGGAAAATTCAGGAATTATGGGATTATCCAACGAAATTGTAAAAAAATATTTAGTACCTATAATTATGAGAATGTACTATAATTTTATTTTCTTTACCAGCAAATGTTCAAACCAATTAGCCTGAACGAAAGAGAAAATCCGAAATGACTAGATAATTTAAAAAAAATGTTAATTTCCATAGAATTTTGTTTAGTTTTGGAAGTAAAGGAAGTTGAGGAGAATTGTGGGGAATTTGAACATCTAATGTGGGTATTTTAGAACATGTGGCAATTCTGGATATTGGTTATTTGGTCTGTCTGGTGGCAACTTCAGGCCGCTGAAACGTGAATGACTTATATCGACCTTCATGTGCAGTGCATAGTATAGAAATATAGCGGTGAGTTTTGACTTGGTGATATCGGGGAAGAAATCCTCACAGTTCCTCCACGACTGTACCGGCGGCACATTCCCAGTGTAAACTCCCTATCTTCGTCTCCAGTAGTTATTGCTAACGTAAATATCCCATTACCTACCGTGACGTGTCGATAGATCGAACTAGTTTCAGATTTAACCTTTTTCTGTCAACAAACAGGTTACATCACAACTATGGTGTCAAATATGTTGCCCAAGCCCCTGACGGCCGCGGTGAGGCAGTTGACAAGCAGAGCATTCTCCACATCTCGGGTCGTGGCCACCAAGCAGGTGGCAGTCAGGGATGCCCTGAACGCTGCCATCGATGAGGAAATGGAGCGAGATGAACGAGTGTTCCTCATTGGAGAGGAGGTTGCCCAGTACGATGGAGCCTACAAAGTGTCCAGGTAATCTCACCGCTTTATCGGCTCTCACTTCTCTCTTTATTCCTGTCAAAACTTTAAGACAGCTGCCAATGATTTTGAGGTTATGTGTTTTTTTTTAAATTATTTTGATAGTCTTGAATGACATTGTTAGATATTTTGCCTTTCAACGCTATATTGCTGTAAAATACTTTTTTCGTGAAGCACTTTGGATTGCAACAAGGTCTATTTCAATTAAATAATAAGTTGTCCATTTCAATACAATCCTTTGGACAATAATTCATGGTTTTATTATATTATCGTTCTAACGGTTTCAAGTGCTACAATATAAACGTAAAGTTGTAGAATTCCGCTGCGCCCAAAACATTTTCAACTTCTTCACTATGAGAGAAGACTATTTGTGTTGTGTGAGATGACTAAATATGCATTTAAATTCCTTTTTTTTCATCAAAGTCCAAAATTTCATGTGTATTGACAGTTTCGACCAATCTGACGTTTGTCCTTAGTTAAGTTTGAAGTTTAGGAAATATGCATAAATTTTTAAAATAATCAAAAATAAGAAGCTATTAACCTATGTTCTGCATGTTTTTCCATCTCCCCCGACGTAAATATTTGTTTCGCATAATAAGTAGTAAGTAGTTGAAATCAAGTTTTTATTTATTTTTATTGCATATTAATTAAACATGCAGCGGAATTCTGCTACTCTACCAGAATAAAGGATATAAAGTAGGTTTTACACCATCTCTTTTTTCAACCCAATTCCAATTAGAGACCAAAGTCAACATTTTTCGCTATATGCGATCGCTATTTTCATCTCTATTTTCATATCTATGATTTCAGTTGGCATCACAGCAAACAGCATGGTTCATGTGTTGTTTGCAGTGATAACAATTGAAATCGTAGATATGAAAATAGCGATCACGTAAAGTGAAAATGTTGGCTTTGGTCTCTAATTGGAATCGGGCTGAAAAAAGTGATGGTGTACAATGACCATAAGTGTAGTTTGAATAGTAAACAATTTTTCTAGAGTATTTTTACTGCATGCAAATTCTGCGTCACTGCCTTGGTTGGCAACTTTGTCTAAAATATTATTTTATTCCTATTATTTAAAGATAATAAACAGTATGGACAGTTAGAGAATTTGTTGAATAATTTATTATTTCACAAAAAGTGTACTGCAAACATGCCAGATTCAATTAATATTCTATTAGATTACAATGTTCCAGTTAGCATCCAGTTAGATTCTTGATGGAAATATGTGCTTAATAAATACAAATTATTATGTTATTGGAATAAAAATGCAGATGAAATTTTTAATGTAAAATTATGTTTTTAGTTAGCAAGACCAAAAACCTTTTATAACATTGGAATACCAAGAAACTTATGTGTTTGTTTTTTGCACAGCTGAAACCAGCCACTTATAATTATTTAGCATGAAAATTGTTTTTCATAAAAAAAAATTAACATAAGTGCAATAATAATTGTCAATGATTGTTGCTAATTGATTTGCTACTAGAACTAGATGACTGCATTAAATATTATGAATATTGTCTGCATTCCTAAAGTTTTCCTAGTGTCCTTAAAAAAACATATAATAATCCTTTGCGGCTCGAAATATCATCTGTCTATGTTCAAGCTCTCTTGCAACCATTATTCAGAAAATAATCATCCCATACTTTCCAGGGGTTTGTGGAAGAAGTATGGAGACAAGAGGGTGATCGACACGCCCATCACAGAGATGGGTTTCACCGGACTGTCTGTGGGAGCCGCCATGGCCGGCCTCCGACCAATCTGCGAGTTCATGACCTTCAACTTCGCCATGCAGTCCATCGATCAGGTAAGTACCCATTCTACACTTCCAATTAATAGTTGCCAATTGTGATTGCCTCTGATGACCTTCAAAAACATTTCATTTTAATCTAGTCTATAATTTGTTGAATTTTCTGTGAGAAGAAAAAGTGGTAATTTTGGCTGTTAAAAGGAAACCGGGCTGCGTTTGTCCATAAACGTTTTTCCCAATTTCCTCTCTGGATTTTGACACTAGCGCAAACATTGACGACGCGTGTCGGTACGTTTTACTTTTTTTGATAAGTTACTTCTTATAGGTGTTAGGACCCTCCAAAAATCGTTAAAATTGTCCGGATTAAACAACATCAAAAGACGTTCAGTATACAAACTAGATGTATTTAAAAACAAAAACGTACAGACATAGAATATAATATATTCTTTCAGATAGTTGGTAAAAAAATCTTAAAAATCAGTCAGAGGCGAGGGGGGGGGGGGGGGGAATATCTATTTCAAATTTTTCGGAATTTGGTTTGATGGTTTAAGTTTATCTATGCTTATAAATATGCTGAACTATATACATACTACATACACATATTTATTCTTATTGAACTCTGTTACATTCAAAATTTCCTATGGTAACACTTACAACTTATTATTAAACAAATAAGTAGGTAAGTCAGTAGAGTAGATTATGAGATAACGCAAAGTTTTACTAGATAATAACAAATATATACTCACTAACCCATTATCCATTATTATATAGTGAGAGATAAGAAATTAACAAATTCGTAATAAGAGATGTGTGTGGTAACATTTTATATCCCTCTATAACACCCACAAAACTTCAGCATATCCAAACTGTTAGCTATTTTTAATTCATTTGGTGTGGGCTTATTATAAACTTCACAGTCCCTCTGGGTTCATCGAACTTAATGGGATTGTCCATGACATGGGTCGGCAACCTTTTGTTGTAAAAGGACCAAATATTTTATTGGGGATTAGTGCGGGCCACACTTGTGTCACCTGTCATTACAGTATACCTGATATTTGGTGACTTAGCAGAGGTGCTCGGGCTCATGGGCTAAGGTTTGTCCAGGTCTTGGCAGCGAATGCGTCTGCCCACCTACTGCATGGCGGGCCGGATCAAAGAGACTGGTTGACGGAGGTCTGTTGACCTTTCCAGCCGGACTCTCTCGACTCATCGCCTTGCACTGCAGTTGGCAGCTAATGTTGGATTGATTCATACGTTCATCACTCCTGGACACTGACACCTGATTCCTACCCACCCCTCATACTTTTTTCCTTCCCAGAACTTCCTATCCTTCCCTTTCTTAACCTCTTGTTTGCCGGGGTAGGCCAGCAAAAAGCTCCACCAATTACGACGCGGCACCCGGCAGCAGAAATGACACTCGTGTCCAGCGATTCTGACACTGTCCTTTACAAATTCGTAGGGTCAAAGGGTCAAAATCGTAGATAAACATATTTTTCCCGCGCATGCGCAAGAACTGCGCACATTCCCGCGCTCCGGTAAATTATTAATATAAATTATTTGGAGTGACTAGGCGCATTGCAGGTTTCGCTATGGTAAAGGGCGATAATAGAGCAAGCGATTCTGACCGTGTTCTTCATACACTTTCTTTATACATAAGGATCAAAATCGCATGTAAAATCTCATGACACACCGGTGCACGAGCGGCAAACAAGGTGTTAAAAAGACCTTCCACAAGACTTCCATAAGATGAATATTTGTGTACAAATATTTTACATTTAAAAGTAAAACGCTTATTATATATTTTTAAGACATTTATTGTAGTTAATAAAATTGATGAGATTTTTGTGGTTGTATTTGACTTGCAAGTTTTCTTATATTAGCTTGCACTTTTTTAGTATAGTCCCGTGGTATTGCGTCTAAATATGAATCCGAAAACAAAGAATGGTGTTTGTTTTCTCGATAATTCAGAATTGAAAGAGCTTGCTCACAAATTTATGTACTACCAAACATAGTAATTATGTGCTCAGCAAACCATTTTAACTCCTTGTAGTTTTCAGAAGGCAAACCCTCATGGTAATCCACCAAGTTTTTCCTTTAAAAGCCATTTTAAATGTGGTATCACTTTGTAAACCTATCACGTTGATTTGCAAATCGCTCCCCCTTCGCTATCCCTTCGCTCCCTTTCTCGCTCTCTTTCACTCCGTTGTTGATATCGTCCATCACGTGGGTTGCGACGAGAGGCTTGCGAGCCGCATCGAGACGGCCGCAGGTTGCCGACCCATGGTCCATATTGTTGAATGATGACTGCCGATGATTGGAACTACCAATATCCTTTCATTTAAAAAGAAAGTATGGCAATCATTTAGATTAATCATAATGATAATATTTGTCTAATTTATATAGCACAGTTTTCATGCAAAATCATCAATCATATAAATCAGAAGATTTAAAAATAAAAACTTGGTTGGGTCTATTGGCTGTAAATATACCTAGATATTATAATTAAGCGCACTTGAAGTGAAACATCACAAAACTGCGCTATATAAATACTACGTTATTATTATTATTATATGCTCAGAAAATAGTAGGCCATGACATTAGTTATTCTCTTGAAGAGTGAGCTTTTCAAATAATAATATATACTCGTACGAGGAGTGAGATATACACAGAGGCGGCTCTAGGGGTCCAGAAGTGGAAGGTCATTTAAAAAAATTAAATTAGCTATGATACAATATCAAATTAGATATGATAGTATTCATTTGTAGGAACCTCACGAGTATGAGAGTCAAATTCACTTACATATTACGTCAAATTACATTTCATAGTAAATGATTTCATGCGACAAGCGTAAGATATGCGAAATCAACCCACGTTTATCAAACCATCTCTTTCAGATGCATAATATTCAGCATGCTCTCTCTCCCTCACGGCTCTGACCCAAACCGTCTTCAGAATCCGAAAACTTTTTAGTAAGGGACATAGTGCCATCTCGTTTTATTGTGTGGTGCGTAAAGAGACAGAAGATATGATATCGGGGCATTTCATAATTTGACCCAGCCAATCATAGTTAGTGCGTGGGAAAGAAAGCTTCCATTTAAGATGTTAGATGTCACTGTTTGCCGCTGCCGGCTATCTTTTGCGGTGTATTTACAATACATTAGAACAGTACCAGTTGTTTTGATTTGCTAATAATATTATGTTTTAGTGTCATCTTATAATTTTGGGAGGTTTTTGACCAATTGTCCTGAGGGAAGGACCGCCACTGGATATACACCCAAGAGTTTTGAAGTATACTAACACATATGTACATCCAACTTAAAATACAATATCATAGTTTCCTAACACCACAATATAAAAAATTTAAAATGTACACAGGATGTTAACCCATTGGCCACAAACCCCGACAGCCTGCCGGGTGTGCAACTCAGGTACTTAACCACAAAACCCGGCACGCTGACGGGCTACAGTAGGTCCGCCAAAAAACGGAAAAGGAGCTGAACAATGACATTTTTGAATAAAATTTTAATTGCCGAACATTCTGTAAGTAATTAATAATTCATTTCGTAGAATTGGCATAAAATGTTTCTTATGTTTTTTTCCTAATATTTGTGTTCCAAGTTTTGTATGCTGCCAGCCGCCATTTAATTTCTTCAAAATTGCGAGTGGTTCTAGGCTTTTGGTAGTGACCCTGAACGTCCCTGATTGCTTTGAGGACTATCATACCAAATTATTTTATTAGTTATTAGTATACATGTATGTAAAAAAACAAAAATTATTGTGGTTCGATTTATGAATATTATGTTTTTTTGTAACTTTTTGAATAAAAATGTGGAAAAAAACTTACGAAAAAAGAGAAGGTTATATTTGTATCCTTATTTACTCATATTTTAAAAATTTATTGTAATGTTTTTCTTTACCTTAATCGAATATGTAAATAAATTTAAAGAAATTAATTCGTTTGAATATATGGTTTAAAAGTTACAATAGATTTAGTACACCAATGCAGGTTTTCAATTTTTGGTACGAAATTAATTCAGTGGCGAAGGCCAATTTTTTTGCTTATTAATTCTGTGGCCAATGGGTTAAGAGACATATTTGACTTAATTTAACTTAATTTAACCTGTGATTCCTGACATTATTTGGAGTAAAAAATGTTAATGAAATTTTGTTCCCCGGTGACATTTTTTTTTTTATAAAACATTTAAAAAATACTAGGTGTTTGACAGGTGAGGGCGAAGTAAGAGGTTGGGCAGTTATTTGGCTGAGTGACCAGTGAACATGTAGAAAAAAAATTGTTTAATTTTGAATTTAAAAAAGTTTAAAAAGAAAAAAAGTTATTGAAAGAGTCACCGGATACCAAAATTTCATTAACATTTTTTACTCCAAATAATGTCAGGAATCACTAGTTAAAATAAGTCAAGTACATCCCTTCACACCTGCATATACATTGACGGTCCTGAAGAACAAAACTGTCGCCTGTATGTCTATAAATTTAATATAAAATTCATACCACTCTAGCTATCAAGCTATTTCTTTCCAAGGTGAGAGAACATTTGATCAACATCATGTTGCTTATTATTTCTAATGACCGGCAGTACATTTTTGTTTATCATTTATCCTTATTTATGTTTCATCCTATCACTTCATACATATAAATAATCTTTGATAATATCAATAGACTGTTTGCTGTGTTTAAATAAGCAGTTATAATGGTTAACTCTTGTATTTTAGATCATCAACTCCGCCGCCAAGACCTTCTACATGTCTGCGGGGGCTGTGAATGTGCCCATCGTGTTCCGGGGGCCCAACGGGGCTGCGTCAGGTGTGGCGGCACAGCACTCCCAGTGCTTCGCTGCCTGGTACTCACATTGTCCTGGACTCAAGGTCATTGCCCCCTACACATCTGAGGATGCTAAAGGTACGCCCTACATTTCTTATGAGCTAACTAATACAATTCAAACCAAGTAAATTTATTATCCTATAATAATATAATATCAGAAATGATTATTACGGCTTGTATCTCCATATTTGTAATTGGAAATCCTTGAATAATTTAGCCATATTTTTTACACACAAAAAAGGATTCTCCTTAGAAGAGTTTCTCTGTGCTCCATCGTTGAATGCTTTATAAGCTCTACTTCAAATTTCACTGTTTCGGCTTAATCTTTAATCTGTTTGTTTTATCACGCCGCTGATTGTGAATCAGTGGCGGTCTGCGACTTTTCGGTGAGCTACGGTGGTAAAATTGCAAATACGGCATTATTGATTTCTTATTTATCAATCTTACCACTCCAGCTCATGAAAAGTCTAGAAAGACCCCCGCTGTGAATGATAAATGAGTTACAATAGTGTTCTCATCAAAATTTACTACAAAATAAATTAACCCAATTAAAACTTGTTTCCTGCACTATAATATGTATATGTGAGGTGTTACTTGATGTAATTATGACCATTGTTTTACAATTAATTTGTGTTACATATATGCTTTCTAAATCACCTACCAACTAATTTAACTAAGTGTTTTGGCCGTTCTATGTGCAGGTCTCCTGAAGGCATCCATTCGCGACCCCGACCCAGTGGTGTTCTTGGAGAATGAGATGCTGTATGGACAACAGTTCCCCATGTCCGACGAGGCGCTTGACAACAACTTTATTTTACCCATTGGTGAGTTAATAGTCATACACTTTTACTTCCTTATTCCTGGCTATTTTTCCAAACCCAATATCCAGGATAGTAATAAAAGCGAGGAAACTCAGGTCCGCAAAATAGAAGTTCTTAATTGTTAAGACCATGTTCAAATAGGGGAATATGTTTGAACGGATAAATCCTCTTAATCGTGTTGAGCCAACATTTCAGACAGCCTTGCAATGTGCATCATCAGGACAGAAAAGGCTGTTGAAACAAAGATTCTAGGAGGAGGAGGCAGGACAAACAACATTATAATATTGGCCCTGACAATCTAGTCTTATCCAAATATAAACTGTTTTTTATTCCACTCTTAATTCTCTGCAAAAAGAAAATACATAATATCGTGTAAACACGTTACTTTACCTTTCTAGCATTTTCTGTTGCTATCCCATTAAAATCAAGCTCTCGGAATTTAAGATGTTTTCCACAGCATTCTTATTTTTAATTAAAAGAAAATACATGACAATATATCAATGTATAATATACACGTTTACAGAGAATGCTAGAATGAGTAAATATATTGTATTTATTCATTCTAGCATTCTCTGTCACCATCCTGATGTTATCCAAATAGAATATGTTTGTTTTTCATTCCCTTTTTATTTTTAGTTGGATACCGAACACATAAATAACATTAGGTACTTAATTCTTATTGCTGTTTTTGTGTTGTTTTCAGGCAAAGCCAAAATAGAGCGAGCGGGAAAGCACGTAACAATTGTGGCTTACTCCAAAGCCGTAGAGACGGCTCTGCTGGGAGCTGAAGAGTTGGCCGCCAAAGGTTTGTTATTGTTATACTAACTAAATCACCGCCATCTTGTGCACTATCTTGCTATCATTGTAATTATTTCAAACGACACTTTGGGAAGCTGCCAGAATTTCACATAACGTAACTTTTATGAAAACTTTATTTTTATTTCTAAATCTATCTCAATATTGAGAGCATACCTCAACAAGTGTTTTGTTGGGCGGTCTCGATCCGTCTTAGTAGGAGCCGAAGACGTTTGCTTTTCATTTTATTTCATAAACGAGAGTTGTTGACAATTAATAGCAGCATTATTTTGGTGTTTTATTACAATTAGCCCAAAATCACTAGCAGTTTGTTGTTGTGATGGTGAAATGTTTTCACAATACATTTATTTTTATAATAGCGGGTATCTGAGACAAACCACGGGATATTATATTTGTAGGATTTGTGAAGTATTTATAAAATATTTGCCTCACTATCATTACCTTTAATCTTATAAAAAACAACAAATATTGTCAATTTTTCAGCAGATTTAATTAGAAATTTACCCTTCGAATGAACTCCGTTAGTAAATTTGAAACATCGCAAAATCTGTTAAAAATTTAAAGAAAATAAATACACATTTCAAATATTATTATATACAGTAGAATTCGGATATAACGACTTCACTTGTAACGGCTTACTGTTTTTAGCAACGATAATGTAAACTCAGGTACTTGGAAAACATATCCATTTGGTATGACTCCGTTATGACCAACTGCTTAGAGCGACCTATTTTCACCTATTTTAATGATAATTCGTCCGGTTAGAACGACGCGCAGTGTTTTGTTTACAAAACCAACTCCCCAATACCTCGCCGCCCCACGCCTTTTTTTTTTTTACATGAATACCACACGAGCCCCAACTGCTCCCGTCTGGAGCCAGTGGGTCTATAGCATCCCCAATCGGGGTATGTTGTGAGGCTGCAGGCAGTTGGGAGGGAAAGGAGATAGGGAAGAGGAAGGTGGGGAAGTACCTGGCTATTCAGATCTGGTCACCAAACACGGCAGAAGCCATTTCAAGCAACGTTTCAATTCTGAATGGTGGTCTTACACCAGGGCGATACTTCAGTATCTGCCTAGCCTACTCCCCGCACCCGGCTACTCCCCGTGCGCTAACACTTATCTTTATTAGCACGCGTAAATCACAGTCAGTGTTTATCATCTGTTGTGACTAGGTTGAAAGCTCGACACAATGAATTTCGTGAAGCGAAAGTGTTTTTCAATTGAAGAGCAAAATGCTATACTACACTCTGTGTTTAGAAGTCTGTGAATCAAATGTAACCCTCGCGAAAGAGTTTGGCGTGTCTCATGTAAAAACAAGCTTAAATTATCCGGCCGTTTTGTGCGTCGTCCGGTTAGTACGACAAAGTATCGCCGGCCTCTTCAGGGTCATTATATCCGGATTCTACTGTAATTTTATTTTTAAAAAATTATTATAGGTAGGTACCTACTTTATCGCTTGTCTGAATTCACGCAAACAGTTTCAATTTTGAAAATTTTGAAGCAAATTTGAGTTTGTGTAACGTGAAAAATTTCACAGGAATATTTCACTTCACGCACTGACAACCGAAATTAGTATCTTTGATCGTTCTCTGTTTGTGAAATCAACACATTTTGATAATATGTACCTTCAGAGATGCAACAGTTTTACCACCCTAGTAAAAATAACCGTAATGGAACTTATAAAACATATTTGGTTGAAATATTGAATCTATTTTTCTGTTTATAGGAATTGAAGCTGAGGTTATTAACCTACGCAGTATCCGTCCCCTCGACATGACCACCATCCTCAAATCTCTGGCCAAGACTCACCGCCTCGTCACTGTGGAACAGGGATGGCCGCAGTCAGGTTTGTCTTCCTTATCCCTCCTTATTAGAATTACATTTTTTACCATTTGGTTAAGTAGTAATGTTTGCTTTGTCAACATAAACCATTGATTGCTGAAGTCAGGTAAACATTTCTATCGTCAATCCCCCCGAAACGCTCTGTTTAAAACTTTGAGTCTGTGTAAAACAAGCAACCCAAAAGCAAAGCAATGTAAAACAAGCAAACAAACTGAAGAACATAAATGTCTTGTAAAAGAATGCCAATTGTCCTTGTTTTGTCCAAATCTAATGCAGACAGTGACCTTCCACTTACTTTAACCCTTTCCCTGCGGGAAGCGCACCACTGCGCTGCGAACTTTCTCCGGCGTTATGTATATGAAACATACTTGAATATGGTAAAATTTATACTCCTAAAAATTCTCAAATCTTTACCCTACTGACATCTTGCGATATTCCTCCGTAATACGTACCCTAATCAGAGTTACAGAGATTTGAAGGGACCTCCCAAGTCAGAGCGAAAAATGGATCAGTTTGATTTCTTCCCGCGTCTTTTCACACGCTATTGCGCAGGCGCCTCTCATAAGCACTTGTAAGATTCTCAAGCGAAGAGGCTCGCCGAGTAATACATTATCATAATAATAATAATAACGTATAATATATAGGAAAAAATTACATTTACTTTTCTCACAAAATTATCCGGTTGCCCAAGTAAACGAACAAAGATTAGCTGACCAAAAAAGGGCAATTTTCAAAAATAATTTAATCCCTGTAGTAACATTAAATCAGATAAAAAAGGAAATAGGAGATAGATTGCAATTAGAGAAAAATTTAGAACAAATTAATACGAGTAGTAATGTTATATTAGATACATTGAATGAAGACAGTTTAGATAATATTCTAGTAGAAGAATCTAATGATATTACAGTAGATTCAAATAACTTAGACGCTATTCATAATCTTAGGGAAATCAACATTGCAAATTTAAACTTACTAGATGATAATGTAATAGAATTAGCTAACTTGCTTCATAATAATATAAATAGATATATAGATATAGAGCCCACAGTTAGACCAAAATTACCAAAATTGCATACGTCAAAAAAATTATCTAAATTAATTTCTGAATTAAATAATTTAATTTTACCAAAAATAATATTTGACGATATTAGTTTTTTAGATCTTCATACGTTAGTGTACGCTAGTGCTATCACTATATGTACTAGGTTAGGAGTTAAATTAACATCTTCTGATGATAGATCATATAATTATAGTAAACCAGAATGGCAGATTAGATTAGAAAATGATGTAGTATTTTTAAGAAGTAGTATAGCTAGAGTAATTGAATATAAAAATGGGAATAGAAGTAGAAATATTTTGAGACATGTAGATGAAATTGGGAGAAAATTTGGTTATAACATTGGTAGTAATAATAATGAAAATATAATCAATGATTTATTAGATTTATTAAAACAAAAATTAGGTGTAAAAGCTAGTAGATTAAAAAGATATAATTATACGTATAATAAAAGAAATAATAATAGATTATTTCAAAAAAATGAGAAAATATTTTATTCCAAACTTGATGATAAACAAAATATTATTTCGAATAATAATATTCCGTTGCCATCTGAATCAGATATGCGCGATTTTTGGACAAACATTTGGAGTAAAGATATAAAACATAATGAGGCAGGTTCATGGATAGAAAATGAAGAACTCAATTGTTCAGACATTGAACAAATGAGTTTTTCTGATATATCGGTTGAATTGTTAGCCAAAATTATAAAAAATACTCATAATTGGAAAGCCACGGGTTGCGATTGGATACATAATTTTTGGTACAAACGTCTAACTACTTTACATCCTCTTTTTGCAAAAAATCTTTCAAAACTTGTCAAACAACCTCAAAATTTTCCTAATTTTCTAACTAAGGGCATTACTTATATGTTACCTAAAAGCGAAAATATTAATAATCCCTCTCAATATAGACCCATTACATGTCTACCGACAATATACAAAATTTTAACCTCTTGCTTGACAGATTTAATATATACTCATTTGGATGAAAAAAATATTTTATCTGAACAACAAAAAGGTTGTCGCAGAAAACATATGGGATGTAAAGAACAATTAGTTATTGATTCTGTAATTTTAAAACAAATTCAAAATCAAAAGCGTAATTTACATACTTGTTATATAGATTATCAAAAAGCTTTTGATAGTGTCCCGCACTCGTGGCTAATAAAAATATTAAAAATTTATAAAGTTAACCCAATTATAATTAGCTTTTTGAAAAATATTATGTCCTTTTGGAATACAGATTTACTAGTAAATTTAAAAGGTAAGAAAATAGTAGTACCGGGAATTTCAATAAAAAGAGGGATTTTTCAAGGAGACTCATTGAGTCCTCTTTGGTTTTGCTTAGCATTGAATCCTATGTCTAAAATGTTAATTAAAAGCAAGTTTGGAATAAAAATTAAGGGTAATACAAGAGAGAGTAGTATAGTTTCACATCTATTATATATGGATGATATAAAATTATTTTCAAATTCTGAATCAAATTTAGAAAAAATGATTAAGGTAGTTAAAATTTTTTCAGATGATATTAAAATGACTTTTGGTTTAGATAAATGTAAAACGATCCATATGGAGAAAGGCAAAATTGTAGATGGAGACGAGGGTATATTTAGAAATTTCAAAATTAAAAGTATGAAAGGGGATGAGGTTTATAAATATTTAGGATACCCGCAATCGAATAGATTAGATCACACTAGTATTAAAAATGATATTAGGATTAAATTTCAAACTAGGATCAGAAAAATTTTAAAATGCAATCTATCTGCTAAAAATTTAGTAAAAGCAATAAATACTTGGGCAATACCTTTATTAACGTACTCATTTGGCATAATTAAATGGTCCAATACAGATTTAGATAGTTTAGAACGATTAATTAGAACTATGTTAACAAAGTTTAATTGCCATCATCCAAATTCAGCTATAGAACGAATTAATTTACCTAGAAATTTAGGAGGTAGAGGTATAGTCAAAATAACACCTTTGAAACACAATCAGGTAGAAATGCTTAGAAATTTTTTCCATAGGAAAGCTAATAGCTCAGAAATGCACAAAATAATTTGTAAGGCAGATAGAAACATTACACCTTTAAATTTATATGACGAGAATGCCAACATTCTTATAAATACTAACCAGGAATTATTAGATTCCTGGTCAAATAAAATTATTCATGCAAAACACTTCAATTATCTCAACCAAACGTATGTTGACAAACTTTCGTCAAACAAATGGTTGAGTATTGGAGAGTTGAGCGCAGAAATAGAAGGATTTATGCTTGCCATTCAAGATAGAGTCATTAATACTAAAAATTATAGGAAGCATATAATCAAAGATATAAATCAAATTGATGATTTATGTAGAAAATGTTTGGCTTTTCCGGAAACTATAGAACATATTATATCGGGATGTTCTATATTAGCGCCGTCCGAGTATACATTTAGGCACAATCAGGTTTTAAAAATAATCCACCAAAGTTTGGTAATTAAACATAACTTGATTGACTGCCGTAATATAGTACCATATTATGAATATGAACCAAATTCATTTTTAGAAAATGAATTTTATAAAATATATTATGATAAAACTATACTAACAGACAGAACAATTAGTCATAATAGACCTGATATAGTTTTACATGACAAAATTAAAAAAATAACTTATATCATTGATGTAGCTCCAAATTCCTGTAATATTCAAAAAACTGTTTCTGAAAAAATTAGAAAATACACAGATTTAGGAAATGAGATTAAAAGAATTTGGCATTCTCGGAATATAAAAATATTACCATTTGTTATTTCGGCTACTGGCATTATACCTAGGTCTCTGATTCAAAATTTAGGCGTATTAGATTTGTCAAAGAATTTATACATAAAAATGCAAAAATCGGTAATTTTAAATACATGTAGGATTACAAAAGATTTTTTAAATATTTATATTGAGGGATCAGTAGGATTTATAGGTTCAATTAGGAATTCCACAGAGCCGAACCCTCTGATATGAAAATATCTGGAGTCGGTGAATTTTTTTCCCATCTGGTCTCTGGTAGGTTGACATGTTGTTCTTGTATTGTTTTGTAATTATAATACATATAGTGCAATTGCCTAACGTGGATTGACCAGATGATCATTTGGGAAGTGTGTGAAAGGGTTTAGTTTTTCCTGTGGGGAAAATTAAACCCGGACATTTAAATCTGGTGCGTAATTAATATAGCGCAGTTTTGTGATGTTTCACTTCAAGTGCGCTTAATTATAGTAAACTTAAAATTAACCTACAGTGTTCCTTACGAGTCCTTAAAAAATTAATTAAATAATGTGAAATAACGAATATACAAAAATATACAAAGCAATTCCTAAAGAACAATATTAACAACAATAGTGAGTGCTGTTTTGGCACAGGACAATATATAATGATAAACCATCACGGTGCCATTCAACAAGAATCATTTAAACTAAATTATATAGAACAGGAGGCAGTTAACATTTAGAAATAATACAAATTCAGAGTGCACATAAAACTATAGTAAGGAGGTAATCGAAACCAAACAATTACCAGAAACTTGAGGAACATGGCTTATTAAAGTATATTGAAAAGGATTTTCGTTATTTGTTTTTGGGGTGTTATGCCGTGTTGCGCTACCTCCTTCTTTAGCCAACGTTTCGGACATCGTTGCAGTGTCCATCATCAGGGCAGATCCGGTAGATGTCACATCTACCGGATCTGCCCTGATGATGGACACTGCAACGATGTCCGAAACGTAAAAAGAAGGAGGTAGCGCAACACGGCATAACACCCCAAAAACAAATAACGAAAATGCTTTTGGCCGTGAAAATCTTAAAACTTATCTATATTGAAAAGGAGTTAAAATTCATGAAAGGTATGATTTTTTAAATAAGTTTGTTTTTAAAGCTCTTTTGAATTCAGCCAAGTTCTGGATATTAGTAAGAGCTGAGGGAAGTTTGTTACAAATGAGCGGGCCAGTTACACGAAAAGATCGATCATAGTAAACGGCTCGATTTGACCTAGAAAGTTAGATTAAACGATTAGTAACATCTCGATCTGCTGACCTTAGAGTAAGCTGCCTATCGCTTAAGTTTTGTCGGACACATAGTTCCGATATATAGGCTGGCGCCATTCCTTGCAATGCTTTGAAGGTCATTAAGCAGATCTTGAACTCTATTCTTTCAGGGCATCGAAGCCAATGAAGATCCTTTAGAAGCGGGGTTATACGGCAATACTTAGATTCACCAAAAATCATATCGAATTATTGCTGGCTTTTTTCGTTGATGCGAACTATCGTGATTACTGTGGGCATTTATCTGATTTATCATATTTAAAAATAAGTTTTTTTATAAATATACTAAAGATACTTTCAAACTGTGGTAGAAATATAAAATTTCATCAGTGTTAGATTATTTTCAAATAAAAATAATAAGAGTGTTTTTAGTTGACAATCAAGTGTAGTGATTTTATAACTCTTTACGAAAAGTTGTAGACGTTTGACTTTTTATCAATAATTGAAATTATTTTTATTACCAACATACAAAATGTCCGGTCGTAGTCTTAATGCCGACGAAATAATTAGTGCAACTTTAGAAATGGGACAACATGGGACTTCAAAACCCGATTCATTTTTTTTCAAGAAACCCCCCTCAAAGCATCCCTAGATTTGGTTGGGAAATTCGGGACAACTCGGTGAAGTTAATGAATAAGTCTCTTGCTAGAATAGTTAATGATTGAATTCCCAATTATAAATGTAATTAAAATGTGTTCCTGTCCAGGTGTCGGTTCCGAAATTTGTGCCCGCATCATGGAGGATGAAGCCTTCTTCCAGTTGGACGCCCCCGTGTGGCGCATCACCGGCTCCGACATTCCTATGCCGTACGCCAAGACCCTCGAGGCTGCCACCCTCCCCACCCCCCAGGACGTCTTCACGGCCGTCACCAAGATTCTCAACAAAAAGTGAAAACCCCCTCGCTCACCCAACTAAAGTTCCCCAATTTAGACATTACCTACAATAATACAACACAAACATATGTACTTCATACTGCATTCAGTTTGCTTAACTCTTGGACTAATTTTATGTAAGTATATGGTGACAAGTGATTGTTTCATGTTATATAAGAAGCAAAGCTCGCCAGTCATCACCGAAAGAGGTTATAACTTCACCTGTTTGAAGTGTATAATTTTCCGACTGAATTACTGCCATCTATGTTTGTAAAGAATAAAGAGACTTCCTCTACGTTCTGGTTTTATCTAGTTTCCTTCCCTTCGCCGCTATTAATAGTTTTGTATCCAAAAGGGAACTGTGAATGTCTAGTTTGTATGAAAGGCGTTGGAATGTAAAGACAGTGGTGCTTATAGAAATCCTGTACATAATATTGACTGTATAAAATGTTATTTACCCGGCCGCATGCGTTTCATTCTTTATCCACTCTTAATATTAATTGTTTTGATTAGATTGTAACAATTGTAAATTCGTAAGGTTTTGTTATGTTGTTTGTTATCTAATGTCTAATTTGTTTGTTTAGAGATCATTTTAATTCCAAGCAACTTACATCACAGATTCGTTATACAAAGTACAATTTCTCACTTTAACATTCAATGAATTTTTGCATTTTTATAATAAACAAGATACAAAATTAAATTCAACTGCTACGGGAAAGCAAATAGTTATTTCTTGATTGTCAATTATAGTGCATAGCATTTTGTGATAATATCATCATTTTTTCAATCTTAAAGTTGATTGTGTTCAGTTAGCAGTTGAACCCGAGCCTTTAAATGACATAAGTAATTGAAATGAACAACTACTACTCATTGATGTTGGCTAACCAAGATTTTCTTCAATGCCCAGTGGGGAACTTTTATCTTTTTACGACATACACAATACCTCGTACTGTAACAATAACAACTTTGTAATTACAATACGTATAGTGAATCAAGGAAACCCATATATTATGTATAAAGTGCACTTTGTTTAGTTATTTAACTATTGTATTTATTCAACATCATATTTATAATTATTTTAACATAAAAGAAAACGCTTTAAGTATGTACTTTTGTTTTCTGATGTGGAGATTATTTTTTAGCAATCTTATGAAAGCGCACATTTAGTGTTGGTGAGTAGTTGGGTTTTGGCAAATGTGATTTTTGTAAAACTCTCTAAGGGTTGCCTCAAGTCAGCTATTGCTGCTCAAAACTTTTAACAATTTTCTGGTAGTATGTGGCGGTGAATTTGCCATATGCCGGAACTTCTGTGAAGATGAATGAATATTTATGCGTAAGAAATTTGTCGAAAATTGAATTTACTTTGTAAATAAAATATCTCGGACACCATTTCTGTGTTTCAATTTATATTTTACTAATCTAATAACATTGCAAATTAAATATTAATTATTAGTGACTAGCTAGTGGCTTTTCGCTAGTGGCTTCCCTCCCGTGGTATTAGAGAGAAATTACTGTACAAACAATTTTCCTATAGGAATGAAATGTATTTCCGGAGATGAAAAGCAGCCTATGTAACTTCCCAGTTCTCCAACTATCCCTATGCAAAAAATCACCTCGATCAGCTGTTCCTTTGCTACTAAAATTAAAATTCAAACAAACAAATTATAGAAAACTAGCCTGCGGGTGGCTTTAACTTCGGCTTCGCCCAGTTCGAGTGTAGGTGACTGGTTCCAAAAATAGCCAGTTCCTCGGATCCACTGTGAACTGTGATCCAGTGACTGAGTGACGGCTAGTCACAGAGTTAAAGTAACCGTGACAGGCAATGCTGCCTTATGTAATCTCACCATGTATATCCGGAAAGATACTTAAATTATTATATCGACGGCAGAAAGGCTAATTGACGTAACCAACATTTTGTCGATTTTCACTTTTTGATGCCATTTTACTTATGAAAAAAAGCTGCGTCGAACTGTATACTCGAAGTTTATACATTATGAAAATTTGAAAGTTTACCCCCTTAAATTACCTACTGTTTTTCCCGGAAGTCCGACCAAAAATTGATGTAAGTGATGGAAAATCCGACGTTTTCTTAATAAAATGCGAGTTACTCCCTTTAACCCGGGCGTATCCAATGTTTTAGTTTTTATTTACTATGAAAAATTATATGGTTACTGTAAAAAATGGAGGTCTTCACTCAGGAGAATTTCTTTGGGTAGACTGGTTTTTTATAAATGAAGCACTTTTTGGTTTTCACTTTAAGTTCTTGATTTTTTATTGTTATGATTTAAATATTTACATACTGACGACAATAACTTTCCTCACCCAACTGACAAGGGTTCAGTAGTATTTTATATTCTTAGTGCAAGTTTTTGTAAAGAAGTAATTTAATTTTACCGATCCAAGCCTTTTTAAAGGTTTGGTACATCTATATTTTACCTTGTCTGTTGTGTGAGAAAGGGACAAAAAATGAAATGATTCTATCGACATCTAGCGAACAAATCAGATAATTCTTGGATAGCAATCCAACCTTTGATGGTAACTCAACTTCATAATTGGTTTGAGTCCTGGCTTTAAATCTAAACATATTCCGCCCCAAAATGGGCAGATATTTATTTTGAAATATCGAATCCATTTTTCTGCAAACTAAACAAATAACATTATGCAAACCAATTATGAGCCTAAGTTAAATATTGACTTTGCTCAAAATCAGATTCAAATTCATTAAATTAATTAAGTTATTCAATAACATACTAAGACAATTCCGAAAAACAAACTACATTTTTTTTTCAAAAACAAACAGAAACCATAACAATAATTACATATAAACATATAATATAGACAGCACAAACATGTCGCAGCAGGTTTCCTGGTCATCCTTCCTTCCTCGGGAAAAAATTAAATACAGATAAATCATCTCTCCTCCCATAGTTCATTGTCACATTTGAATTATTACAATGTCTCTCCAGATATATCTATGCAGTTTGCAATTATAGCCAGCAGGCTATCCTGATTTATAAGCGTTCATTTTTAAGTGTTTTCACCCTTTTTTTTAAATATATGGATCTACAATCCTTTTTTGTTTTTATTATTTTTTATATCACTCCCTACCACACTCAAGTTTTTATTGGTATCCACCTTTTAACACTGGTAATTTTTGATACTGTTCAACGTAAAATTGTTATTGCACTTTTTACTTTGAAAGTACAAATTTTTATATTGTTTTTTCCTTTTTTTTATAAAGCACAAGCTTTTCTTTCTTCTTTTTTCTTTCATTTTGCGCTCACACAGCGTCCGGTCCGTTGGGTGGGGATGTTGACATCTTCAGCTCCTCGTTATCGTCTATTGGCAATAGACACAGCTTTGAAATCGCCCTCTGAGTAGTTCCATGCGATGTTTTGAGAGTTGCCACACGCACTTTCCCGTCAGCTCCTGGATGGACTGCAATCACACGTCCGAGTTTCCATACACATGGTGGTAGGTTGTCTTCCTTCAAGACCACCATATCGCCTGGTTTTAGCTGCGCATTAGGTCCGCTGGTCCACTTCGTTCTGCCTTGGAGCTGAGCCAGGTATTCCAATCGCCACCTCGACCAAAAACATTGTATTAGTAAGGATAACTTTTGATAGTTATTCAGCCTGTTGACTGAAATATTTTGTAGATCTTGTTCTGGAATCGCCGCCAAGCTTTCACCAACAAGAAAGTGACCGGGACTGAGGGAGTTTAGGTCATTTGGATCATTTGACAATGGGGTAAGAGGTCTAGAATTTAAACAAGATTCAATCTGACACAAAACGGTATTAAATTCCTCATATGTTAATAAGGAGTTACTTGCTACTCGTTTCAAATGATATTTCACAGATTTTATCCCGGCTTCCCAAAGGCCTCCAAAGTGCGGCGCCCTTGGCGGAATGTACCCCCATTGAATTGATAGCTTTGATAATGATCTCTCGATTTCATCGCTAGAGCTTGACAAAAAATCATAAATATCCCGTAGCTGATTGTTCGCGCCTTTAAAATTAGTAGCATTATCCGAAAATAATTTACTCGGCCTTCCACGGCGTGCGATAAAGCGTTTCAAAGCATTTAAAAAACTTTCTGTATTCAAAGACAGTACAAGTTCTAAGTGTATGGCTTTTGACACCATACATACAAATAAACATATATAAGCTTTTACGTTACTAGTTTTTCTGTGGGTACCCGACTTAATCAAAAAAGGTCCACAATAATCGATCCCGCTTATCGTAAAAGGTTTAGATTCCGTTATCCTTTCGGCTGGAAGGTCTGCCATTATTTGCTGCATCGTCTTTGGATTTGATCTATAACATATTATACATTTCCTTATAATCTTTTTCACTAAATTTTTTCCCATTATTGGCCAGAACTTCAATCTGATTATTGCCAATAATGCTTGAGTACCTGCATGCAAATGTAAATGGTGGTAGTTTTTTACAATTAATTCGGTTAAACTATGATGTGGTGGCAGCAAAATTGGATGTTGTTGGTTTATTGACAGTAATTTTCCTTTGGAAAGCCTGCCGCCTACGCGAAGTAAATCATTATGCAAATAAGGATTTAGTGAGTGCAAATTACTACTTTTTAGGACATCCTTGCCCGACTGCAAGGCTCGTATCTCCTCCCTGAAGGAATAAGCTTGCGCTCTGGATATTAAAACATTCAAAGAGTCATTTAATTCACTTACTTTTAATTGACCATAACGCCTGAGCGATGGGTTCCTACAATTAAATAAAAACCTAAGTAAATAACCTGTTACTCTTTGCAATTTGGTTAGAGATGAGTATTTCCTAAAAATGTCCCAATCTTGCGTTACTGATGCCAACACTACAGTTGAGGATTTAGCCGATCCATCGAATACGACTCTGGTCTTAGTAGTTGTACTAGATTCCTTGATCACCGCATGGTGAGGCAGATAGTAGTGTATTTGATTTGGTGACGGTGGTTCACATTGCCTCATATGACCTAAGTCCTTGTACTCCTGCATAAAATTCTTGTAATCTTTCATTAATTCTGGGTTTGAGGCTAATTTTTTCTCCAAATTATACAATCTCTTCTCCGCCATAGGGAGAGTTTCGCCTAGCTGTTTCGCACAGGGGCGTTGTGGTAAACTTACTATGAAACGGCCTCTGCCATCTCTTTCATGAGTAGCTGTGAAGCTTTCTTCACATGCTCGCTCCTCGTGATTCCTATGTTTAATAGGACTTAGCTCCTCTAATTTCCAAAAATTTTCAATTTGCTTATGTATTAAGTTGAGTGAAAGATTACAAATTTTTACTGGCCTCTTTTCTGAAGTGAAGATGTGTCCCGAAACCAGCCATCCAAATTCGGTTCGTTGCAATATTGGTCCGGAATCTTGAATCTTCATCCGGTCAGAGTGCAGAGTTTCCCAGAAGGTGTCAGCCCCGATCAACATGTCTATCGGGCCGGTTTCATTAAAGTTTGGATCTGCCAATTGCAATCCTTGGGGAATGCCGGTGCCTTTTTTCTGAAATGAGATTTGCGGCAGATTACTGGTCACCTCCGACAATACTAGGCATTCAATCCTCTTTGAATATGGTGAATAATTGGAAGATATTTCCAAATCCACAATGTTTTTAATATGCTGTATTTTATTATGAATTCCGGTAATAGGGATATCAGTTTTTCTAATTTTTAATTGCAATTTAGAAGCGAATTCCTGGCTAATGAAATTAGACTGTGCTCCGGAGTCCAACAAAATTCTAGCTTTAATTTGATTTCCTTTATTATTTCTCACGTTAATCACTGCCGTTGATAATAAAATGAAATTGTTGGATGTTTTCGTTGCATGATTGTTAACAAGAGGTTCTTTTGAAGAAGTATCGCTTCCCTGATGACTTTGCATTTTATCTTCATTTTGTAAATGTAACAAAGTGTTGTGTGAGCTCGCACCACACTTGCGACAATTATATTTACTTTTACAATCTTGAAATTTATGTCCTACCGCCAAACATTTCAGACAAGCCTTCAAACGACGTATTGTTGTCATTCTATCCTTTATTCCTAGATTTAAAAACTTTTGACAATTATAAATTCTATGATTTTGATTACAATTAATACATTTTAAATGTTGCGATGATAACGAAACATAAGTTTCTTTTTTAAAATTAGAAGAAAATCCCTTGGCATGATTCTGTCGCTTGTCGTTTGGTGCTGAGAATTCTAAAACTTGCACTCGTTCGTATAGACATTTCATGAACTCTTCATAAGTGGGAATTTTATTTTTTATTGGATATTGTTCCCAGCGCATTCTGGTTTCGCTATCCAATTTATTTGACAAAATATGAATTAATAATATATCCCAACTTTCAGTGGGTAGATTTAAATTATTTAATGCCTTTAAGTGCAATTGGGCTTCATCTAATAATTTTCGTAATGCCACATGATTTTCTGATTTTATTTCTTGCAATTTAAACAATGCATTTACATGTTTATTTATTATTACCCTGTCATTCTGAAACCTATCCGTGATCATTTCCCACGCAATGAAATAATTATCACGAGTTGTAGGTAAGGACGCAATCAGTCTTGCCGCATCATCATACAAACAAGATTTCAAATAATAGAATTTCTGAATAACATCTAATTCGTCGTTGCTGTCAATTAATGAAATGAATGCATCCCTGAAATGTAACCAATCTTCGTAATTTCCGCCGAACCTTGGTAGCTCTAAAATTGGGAGCTTGACGCTTTTGGAACGGACGACTTTACCGGTTTCGTTTAATCTATCTTTGGCTTTTGCCAATACACTATAATATGAGTTTTCAAACATTTCTCGTTCGTTCCCTTTTTCTAATTCATCCTGCGATAATGTTTCAATTTTTTCTTGCAACGCTTCGAAAATGTCTAGTAATGGTTCGAATTTTTGAATGCGTATTTCGACTTCAGAAATTAATAACTCCTTGTTCTCTAAGTAATCCTTGAATCTGGTTAATTTGGCTTTACATATGCCGCGCTGGGCAATTAACACTTTTAAATCCATGATTTTTGTAAATAACAATCAATTTAACAATACTCACTGATCGTTCTGGTGTGGCCCAATCCTAACCACGGTTAAACACTAAAAACTTGCACTGTCTTTTACTCGAGATAGTTCCTTTTGTTTTAACAAAACACTAGATGCATGTATTCAACAACAAAGAAAATCTATTGTTATTATTTTGTTATGAGAGCTCGCGTCGGAATTTGACTTTTTACAGATGGCGGAATCACTTCGTGCCTACCGCCCTGCCTTACCGACTGGACCAATACTTCGGTAGTCAAAATAACGTCCAACATTCGCTTTCAGATTATTTGAATAATCAATTAATACATTTCATGCATTATAATAATTATCCTTCTGTTTTTTGCGGTAGCATAATCATATGACTAGCCACAAAAAACCTTGTTAGTTTCAGTTGCAAATAAATAACGACAGTACTTCGTACTCGTCGCCTGCTTTACCGACAGTATCGACAAATCACCATCAAAAACAGAACAATGAAAATACAAAACTCCGATCTTTATGTTTTTTGCGACACTATAATCATAGCTAGCCACAAAAAATCTTGCCATCATCAAATGTAACAATCAGCCCGTTGCGATTTTTTATATCAACAACAATAAAATACCGAAGTGGTCTAACCGAATTTGTTTTTTTTTCTATGGGATCAAAAAGATAATTAGGATGGTCACTTGCCCTTGTTGTGGATCCGCTTCATCAGAATTCTCCTGGTTTATTGCTGGTTCATGTCTGGCTTTTATTGATTTTTTGATCTGGTTCCCAGGATCGCATTCAGCCGAAAAAATCGTATCCGCTCGTGGGATCATCCGGCTCGAAGGACCAAATGTAAAAAATGGAGGTCTTCACTCAGGAGAATTTCTTTGGGTAGACTGGTTTTTTATAAATGAAGCACTTTTTGGTTTTCACTTTAAGTTCTTGATTTTTTATTGTTATGATTTAAATATTTACATACTGACGACAATAACTTTCCTCACCCAACTGACAAGGGTTCAGTAGTATTTTAAATTCTTAGTGCAAGTTTTTGTAAAGAAGTAATTTAATTTTACCGATCCAAGCCTTTTTAAAGGTTTGGTACATCTATATTTTACCTTGTCTGTTGTGTGAGAAAGGGACAAAAAATGAAATGATTCTATCGACATCTAGCGAACAAATCAGATAATTCTTGGATAGCAATCCAACCTTTGATGGTAACTCAACTTCATAATTGGTTTGAGTCCTGGCTTTAAATCTAAACAGTTACGTCAAATAGCCTTTCCGTGTTTTAGAAAATATTTTCGCTTACGGTAAACGGCTGACTAAAGTTTTATTTGGTTACATTAATCCTATAAGTTGTGCCCTATCGAAAGTTTTTAGTAACACCATTTTGTAAGTTTAAAAACTTTATTAAAAGTTGAATACTACCACAGATTTGAAGACTTTTATTTTGTGGAGAACGTTACACTGTTTTAATCGAAAATGCGTCACGCTCAACCATCGTGTTATTGCATCCTGCTTCGGCGTTCAGTGCGCATCCGACCGATTTTTTTTTTTTTTACTTGAGCTCCACACAAGAATTTCAGAAAAAAATTTCCCTCAAGGCCTATGTCATCTTTGGGGATGCTGTGTGGAGGGTTTTTTTTAGGAAAGGAAGGAGAGGAGAGTTCTGGGAAGGAAAAGGTTTTAAGGGGTGGGTAGAAATCTGGGGTTCAATATGTCCTGGTCATCCGCCTCCAAGACCTAGACAAACCTCACCCCATGAACCCGGGCACCCTGCTAAATCACCAAACGTAGCGAACCACTTGGGGTGACCTATGGCAGAGGTGTTGGTTATCCAATAAAGGTTCCCGGGGCGGCGGTACCCATTCCCATGCAGGGTGAACGTGAAGACGTAAAATCGTGGGTGAATATTTGTGCTCATGGTCATTGAGAATGGTCTCATACGATAGGGGTCGATTAGTAAATGAGAAAAAAGCAGGTCTGCCGACCGGCAGCCTGGAAAACGACGGAATCTTCCGAAACCCGTCCGTTCGACAGTGCTTTCGGGTGCCCCGCTAGCAACGACAAATCAAATACATGATTGAAACCAATGAATTACTGTAGTCTAGATCACACTCCATTGAAGAGTTGTTTGATCGGTCGGCCACCAGCCTGGACGTTTTTGGTGTACAATTTTTGAATTTAAAAAAAAAAAATTTCGATATGTTTTTTAAAATTTTTTCTTATATATTTTTTATTATTTTTATTTAATTATGTTTATAAAAACTTCTATTCTATACTATTTAAAAAAAATAAGTGATGCATATAAAAAGAAGTTATGATATATAATGATATAATTATATATTTCTTGAACTCCAATAACCTCAAACAAGAAAATGAAATTAAAAATCATTTTGACAATATACTTGATCTAGTAATAAGTAACACGACTAGTTGCGACGTAAGTCGATGTGATGAACCCTTGGTCAACGAAGATAAATTTCATCCGACCTTAGCTATTCATACTAAATTAACCACGACAAAATGTAACCGGCGTCAGCTCCGGAACAGCGCTACTCGCCCGTCACTAGTACCAACCTCCAACCATCAGTTCCAGTTCAAGCGAGCAGATATGCAGTTAATATGCGACATACTCTCAGAATTTGATTGGAACTACCTACATACTATATCGGAAGCAAATGACGCAGTTGCGTACTTAAACAATGTATTATTCAGTATTTTTGAAATATGTGTTCCCATTAGGAAAAAATTATGTAAATTATCCGTCGTGGTTCTCTGAAAAAATTATAGATATATTAAAAAGCAAAGAATCGCATCGCAGAAGATATAAACTGCACAAGAATCAATCGGATTACTTGTTATTCTCTGCGACGCGATCCGAGCTTAAAAAAGATATAGCAATTGCAAAGCGTCAGTATTTAGAAAAAGTTCAGTATGGGATCAAAGATGATGTCAAATGTTTTTGGGATTTTATTAAATCCCAAAAAGCAAATCCACATACCCAAATTAACTTGAGTGATAGAACGGAAACTTTTTCCAATCCTGAAATAGTAAGCCAAAAATTTGCCGATTATTTCAAATCAGTGTACAGCCAGATAGCTCCTCAACTAAATCTAGACTTTACTCGAACTGAGAGGCCCTGAAATATTGGCAAAATCGGTCTTGAGCTAACCTGTCCAGAGGAAGTAGACTCCTGTACTCGAACTTTAAAGCTCGACAAGGCTGCAGGCCCAGACGGAATACCCCCTAATATAATTGCTCATATGTCAAAAACCATTTATCAACCGCTGAGCTATATATTTAATCTTAGCATATCGACTGGTTGTTTCCCTCATTCTTGGAAACTCACGCGTGTAAGCCCAATTTTCAAGGCTGACAGGCAATTTGGAGGCAAGTCTGATATAAGGAATTACAGACCAGTAGCTGTACTGTCAACTATACCAAAAATATTTGAAATGACTATTTACAAGAAATTACATCACCCAATTATGCCATTTCTAGGAGAAAACCAACAAGGTTTCATGCCTAGAAAATCCACGGTTTCAAATTTGTTAACATTTTCGCGATTGGTGGCCGTCGGACTGGACTCGAGACACCAAACAGATGTTGTGTATACGGATTTTGCCAAGGCTTTTGATCGAGTTGATCATGATATTTTACTACTTAAAATGTACAAACTTGGTTTCGATCAACAAACACTTATATTCTTCGCGTCCTATTTAAAAGCCAGAAGTCAATATGTAATAATAAATGGACATGAATCTAAACAATTCCCGGAGTTATCAGGTATTCCCCAAGGTTCAAACCTTGGTCCTTTGCTGTTCCTTATACTTATAGATGACATCCAGGGTTGTGTAAAATATTGCAAATGTCTTCTATTTGCAGATGACCTCAAACTTTTGATGGAAATAATCTGTTACTATGACTGCTTAAAAATGCAATCTGACCTTGATGATATTGCAAAATGGTCAGTAATGGTAACAAATTAGAATTCAATATAAAAAAATGTGTAACTATGACATATACCCGCTCCCAGAAGCCCATAGTTTTTTAATACAACATTAAAGGGAAAACATTATGCCGAGTCAATAGCTTTAAAGATCTCAGTATCGTCTTTGATCCCAAACTGACATTCTTGGATCATATATCACGGCTCACTCCAGCATGCTACAAACTCCTGGGTTTCATCATCAGAATCAATTTGATGACCCAGATGCAATGATAGCCATGTTTGATGGAGTCATAAGAAGTAAGCTGGAGTATGCCAGTGGTGTGTGGACTCCGCACCAAGCGAAATATATTAATATGCTAAAACAAATTCAGAAAAAGTTCCTTAGGTATGTCTATATGCGGATAAATGGAACGTACCCGAGATTCATGCACCATATGGAATTACTTGAGGCAACAAATAGATTTAACTTGGAAACTAGACGTTATGCAAATCTTGCAATTCTTAGTTTTAACATAATCCATAATCGTATTGACAGCCCATTCCTCTTGGAATGTTATGGCTCATACATGCCTGAAAATTTCAGCCATAGTCGTCGACACGACTTGTTCAAAATACCATACGGCAGAACAGATGTTCTAGCACAGCATAGCATGACAAGAGGAATGGTGCTGTTGAACGAAATATCGGAAACACTAGATATATATAACTCTTCTTTAGATAGCCTTAAGATTTTTTTGTTTAATAATCATCTTCCTAGGTGTTAAGACTGTCAAAATGAGAAAATTGTACAGTAATTGGATAAAAATCTGTTGTGCAATTAAAAAAAAAAAAAATAATAATAATGACGACGTTATTTAAATAGAGCTTAAAAAAAGAAAATTATGTGCATAACTCTATTTCTGAAAAAATGTCAGTTGCGAGCTGTCAACTTAGGGAACGTACCCATACTACGTGACACGTTTAGGGGGGGGGGGGGGTCTTCAAAATGTCACGCTCCATACAAATAAGCGGCGGGTTGCTTAGGTTTTTGGTCACCGGGGGGGGGTTAAAAATTGCAAAAAGTTGGTCACGTAGTATGGGTACGTTCCCTTATTGCCTTCGATATGAAAAAACGGTTGTTAAAAGAATATTTCGCCCTACCTCCCATTACAAAAATATTTTTTTATTTAAATTTGGTTACATCAACTAATTGTAAGTCTGATTCCCTTCGAAGAGGGTTACACCATGGCTTTAGGAGCTACAAATAACACAAAAGAGGTTACGTCCTTTTGCCTTTCCGTAAATTAATCGCACACCGAGCTTCTCATACTAGATATTGTTGGTTACAGCTAGGGAATGCAATCCCGCAAGACCATGTCAATCCAGGTATTTGCGGGACTGAACAATCTTAGTCCCGCTGGATCCAGATATTTGCGGGATCCAGCAAGGTGGACTAACTTAGATATCTTAATCAATCTTATAATAAAGACCTAATACCTCCATCAACCAACCTTGTTTTTAGAGTTTTAAATTTATACCTAATCAAACAAGTTCTTTGGGACATTTTAAATGGTTTATTAATATACCTTTAGTTAGACATAGGTAAAGTTTATTTTGTTCTTAGTTTTTGGGGTATTATGCCGTGTTGCACTACCTCCTTCTTTAGCCAACGTTTCGGACAACGTTGCAGTGTCCATCATCAGGGCAGATGTGTAATAGTTAGGGGTGATGTTAGTACTTATCTACTTAGGAGCGATACCGTGTCGCCAGCTCCACTCCTCTACGAGCTGGCGCTACAATATACTTCAACATGTTTTTTTGCGTTTAGCCTTGATGTAACCGTCAATTACCGGATACCAAGAACTATTGAGTTTAGCTCCGTCGTCTCTATTAATATTTATAGGATTTTTGTGAATTTCAATTGCCTCCATAATCAGGCATGCTCTATGAGTTTTCGGTCTTCCCAGGACTTCAGGAACAAATCCAAAGTAATGGCCGGTTTCAATTAAATGTTCAGCGATTGCCGATTTGTCAGGGTGGCCAAGTTTACATGCTCGAAAGTGTTCCGATATCCTTTTGGAGATCGTCCGCTCTGTCTGGCCCACGTAGACCTTATCACATCCAGAACAGCTGAGTTTATATACTCCATCTGTTTCCAGAGGAAACTTGGTCTTTGCAGGCCTCAAAAAGTCTCGTATTTTTGTCGTGGTTCCGAAAACAGTTTTGATGCTTTCTTTTTTCAATAGCCTGGCAATTCTGTCTGTCACATTGTGAACGTAAGGCAGGAAAGCGCAGCCCTTTGACTCTTGTTCAATTCTGTCTTCGTTTGGTGCAGATTTGGCTCTTATGATTTGCCTTGTCTGCCTTACTGGGTAACCGTTACGCTCCAGTGCATCGGTCAGTTTTGTAAGTTCTGCTCCGATTTTTGTTTCTTCACATATTCTGGTCGCTCGGGTCACCAATGCATGGATAAGTCCTCTCTTCTGCGCTGGGTGGTGATGGGAATCAGCATGTAGATACCGATTTGTATGGGTTGGTTTTCTATACACTGTGTGTCCTAGACTACCATCTTCTTTTCGCATCACCTCCACATCTAGAAAAGGTAGGATCTTAGAATCATTTTCCAGCTCCATTGTGAACTTAATTTTAACGTGGAGTGAGTTGAGATGGTCCAGAAATTCGTTCAGTTTCTCTGTTCCATGAGGCCAGATGGCGAAGACATCGTCGACATACCGCCACCATACTTTAGGAACAGCCGAAGCTGCGTCGAGTGCCACTTCCTCAAACTTCTCCATAAAGAAGTTGGCGAGTACTGGCGACAACGGACTGCCCATCGCAACTCCTTCCACTTTTTCAAAAAGTTCAACCTGGAATGCAAAATATCCCGTTTTAAGGCAGTGTTCAAAAAGTTTACAAATGCCTTCCTCGTAGATCTCTCTGAGCATTGTCATGGAGTCTTCCAGAGGCACATTCGTGAAAAGGGACACAACGTCAAAACTGACCAAAATATCTCCTTTCTCAGTCTTAACCTTCTTAAGCTTACTGATCAGATCTGTGGAATCCTAATCCAAGATTCAGTCTTCCCAGTTTACATCTGCAATAATCTTGAGAGGTATTGAGAAAGTTTGTACGTCGGTGCACCAATAGCACTGACGATCGGTCTCATCGGGATATCCTTTTTATGAATTTTTGGAAGACCGTACAGAGCAGGAGTTCTGGAGGCTTTTACAAAAAGCCCAGATCGATCCTCTTTCCTGATACTGGAAGGTTTTACTAACTCCCTTGTCTTCAGGTCAATTTTGTTAGTGGGATTGTTTTTAATTTTCTTATAGGTGCCGGCATCGCACAAGAGGTCTTCCATCTTTTTAATGTAGTCTACCATATTAATCACGACAGTGGCGTTTCCTTTGTCGGCTGGCAGAACCAAGATATCCTCGTTGGCGCGCAATTCTTTTAGGGCCGCAAACTCTCCCTTTGTTATATTTGGGCGGGGTATTTCAGCCCTTTTCAAAATATGGCAAGTCTCTTGTCGTATGTTCTCTGCTTGCGACTCTAACATTTTGTGGACTTTCATCATTGTATGTAGTGCTGTTTCTACACCACATACGATAGATTCCACAGGTATCTTTTTGGGGGCAACTGCGTAGTTCATCCCCTTAGCAAGCACTGAGGTTGCATCTGGCCTCAACGCTAGGCTCGAAATGTTAATAACAACTTTATTTTGATCAGTTGTTTTCAAACGCCTTTTTTGTCTTGGTTGAGCCTCCCAAACTTATGTTTTTGTCTCGCATCTGTTGATTGCTTACATCTTTGAGCTTGTTGGTAAGTCATATTATCAATTTTGTTCCAATCTTTTTCCACAAGAGTTGCACTCAGATGCATGTGTAAATCAAAAAGTTCCCGAGATATTCCATCCAGTTCGCTGCGCAAATCTGCACCAAACGAAGCTAGAATTGAACAAGAGTCTAAGGGCTGTGCTTTCCTGCCTTACGTTCACAATGTGACAGACAGAATTGCCAGGCTATTGAAAAAAGAAAGCATCAAGACTGTCTTCGGAACCACGACAAAAATACGAGACTTTTTGAGGCCTGCAAAGACCAAGTTTCCTCTGGAAACAGATGGAGTATATAAACTCAGCTGTTCTAGATGTGATAAGGTCTACGTGGGCCAGACAGAGTGGACGATCTCCAAAAGGATATCGGAACACTTTCGAGCATGTAAACTTGGCCACCATGACAAATCGGCAATCGCCGAGCATTTAATTGAAAGCGGCCATTACTTTGGATTTGTTCCTGAAGTCCTGGGAAGACCGAAAACTCATAGAGCATGCCTGATTACGGAGGCAATTGAAATTCACAAAAATCCTATAAATATTAATAGAGACAACGGAGCTTAACTCAATAGTTCTTGGTATCCGGTAATTGATGGTTACATCAAGGCTAAACGCAAAAAACATGTTGAAGTATATTGTAGCGCCAGCTCGTAGAGGAGTAGAGCTGGCGACACGGTATCGCTCCTAAGTAGATAAGTACAAACATCACCCCTAACTATTACACATCTGCCCTGATGATGGACACTGCAACGCTGTCCGAAACGTTGGCTAACGAAGGAGGTAGCGCAACACGGCATAATACCCCAAAAACTAATAACAAAATAATTTTTGGCCGTGAAAATCTAAAATCGTATCTAGGTAAAGTTTAAATCATAAATTGGCAAAGAATAATATAAGACATAGATTTACATAACAACTTAAATTTAAATAATAACGTTCACACGATAAACAATATTCTTGTACAATAAGCATCACAAGTTTAAACATTATTTTGGAAATAGCTTTGTAAAAAAGTTAAAGAATTAATTGTGTCATCTGATAAACGGCTTCTGATATTGGACACAAGGTAGCCAGCGGCTGAAAAAGCTCGTTCAGCTTTCACGCTGGTTGACACAATAGTCATTAGCGCATTGTAAGTGAATTGAAGGTACATATGTGCCTTTTAATCCACCGGACTCGAAGTAATTCATTTCCTTCTTTATCAAAACCTCAAGGTTGGTCATATTGCCAGATCTAGGTTGTTGGGCTGTTGATCTCGAACTCTTCATACTAATCAAAGTAAGTTCGAGTTCGTCTTGAAGTGACATTAGTGCTGCTGCTGCGTATGTCTCCAGATTAGCGAGAGGAGTGTCGTCATCGTCATCGTAAGGATCATCAGCGTCAGCAGGAGCATTGGCTACTGCGTTGTTACCCGTGTCCGTGTACTCTAGCCTTTCGACTATAGTTTTGATTGCCTTGCGTATTACACTCTTTGAAGGTAGACTAAATGTGTCATCAACATTAATAAATTGACTTCTGTCTTCTTCGTACTTATATGGATCATGTAAGTATTATGAAACCGCTGTCCAGTTAGTTCGCCGCTCTGAAATCCGTATGAACTACGCTTCTCTGTAATCCCGCCAGTCCAGCGGTATTTCGGGATCCCGGAATACCGGGATTGTATTCCCTAGTTACAGCCAAGCAGTCGTAAAATTTTCACAAAAAAGAATGGATGTAACCACCAAATCATCATTTTTTTAAATAATTACATAGATCTAATTATATTGGTAGAAACAAACATTATTCTGTTGTTCATTGTAAAAATCAACGAGATAGGGGTTACCATTACTATTTTCTGAATTTTTTTTTTGTTTTTTCGACTTTCCCGAAAGTAGAGGATTTGCTGGTTACGTCAATTAGCCTTTCTGTCGACGTTATATTGGTTTTTGGCAAGCAGGGAGAAATTAACCCCTTTGTCTTGCAAACTGTAGTAATGTCACCTGATGGATTTTTTTTTACCCGATATTTGGGCTACCTTGGGCAAGATGAAGGGCATTAATAATTTTTTTGATGGTTTGTTTGTCTGTGGGCGGTATACATTTTGTATAGATATACACACACATACATACATTTTTACATACACCCATGCATGTATGTATTCATATACAACAAATATGTATACCATAATAAATATATATAAATATTTATTTATTTTTTATATAAGAGAACAAAGGTAAATTTTCTTATAGCCCGCGCATCAAGGTGGATGAAGGATGGATATGGGCAGGCGGTGGAGGAGATTGTCATCGGGACTTGATTGTCCGAGACATGAGATGCTCGGATTTGAAGCAAGTTTGGAGAAAAATATTTTGGCTAGATCTATAATGTGTTTTTTAAGTGGAGGGATTTTCGTGCCTGAATTAATAATGCTATTTCTGACGAACCAAGGGCTTTTGGTGAATCTTCTAACAAGACATTTTGGAAGGTTTGTAGAATCTTTGTGGTCCAAATTGGGGCGGCGTAAGTCATATTCGTGCGGAATTTATGAGGCTCACAATGGCGAGAATGCTTTTAGGGGGGAGGGCTTTATTAAGGGCAAAGTTCGTTATTCCATCTGGACCGGTAGCTTTTTTGTTGCTGCGGTGTTTTATGGCCCTTCGGACTTCTGATGGGGTGATGAAATGTACATTTGTTCCGGGAAGGGAGTCGAAAATTATGTTTATTTGGTGGTTGACATTTGCTATATGGACTGGGTCGGCCTGTTTGGAGCTGGGGCTAAATTGAAATTCAAGATTACCGGCAAACGCCTCCGATTTATCTTGATCGTCAATTATGAGGCTGTTTTCGGTATGAATGGGATGGTTCGGGGATGGGGTAGTTTGGAGAGATTTGCATAATTGTGAAAAGTGTGAAAGCTCGGAAAGTTTCTTTCTAATAAGTGCTTGAATTCTATTGATTGTTTTTTTGACTGAGGGATTTCTGTTTCTGTGCCACTGTCGGCGAAGATTGTTTTAGAGGCATCGGAGATGGAAGATATGATTATATCGGCAAAGTCGTCAACTGCGTTGTCTAGTTCGGGGCCATCAGAAATATTTTGAGGGATGATTGTTTTTTCCCCAACTCTGTGAGTGAAATACGTCCAATCAGTTTTTATAGATTTGCGCGGTGTCATTGGAGTAGATAGTTTTTTTTATTTTTTTTATTTTATTTTAAATACATAAACGGCTATACTGCCTTTTATAAATAAACATATAATAGAGTACAAAAGTAAGAAAAATAATATCATTACATAATAGTAGTTTTAAACTTTAAAATAACACACAATTATTTTGTGTATCACAACAATAAATAACAAAAAAGAAATATCATCATTTCATTTCAACATGTCCATATTGCGTATATAAAGTTTTTTTTTTTTTTTTCCATTATTTCTGGCTTTCACCCTTCAAGGGTGTTCTAGGCCATCATTTATAATTACAGAGAAAGGAAAGGAGAATTTATATATTAATTTTATTTAAATGTGCAAATTTCAGAATTTTATGGAAGATTGGAGTAGAGTTCAGACTTAGAAGAGATGAGATGTTGAATGGAGGAGAGGCAATTTTTGATAACGCTTGATAGAAGAGAGGATATTTATTTAGAGAGGGACAATCAAAAAATATGTGATCTAAAGTTCCCACATCTAGACCACAGAACGTACAATCTGGGGAGTCAAGCACATGAATTTTATAAAGGTGAGAAGGAACGGAACAATGTCCGATTCTCATACGAATAAGTAAGGAAATTTCTTTTTTGGAAAAATGGGGGAATTTTTGAAACCACGGTTTTGATGGGATAGTCCTTTGTATTGAGGCGTAGCGGGCACCCTTGGATTGACTAGCAATGTTCCAATACTCTGTCCAAACATTGTGGGATCTATCTTTGATGATGGAAAAAATATCAGACAGGGGAATATGATTTACGAGGGTAACGGTAGGGTTAGACGCTCCTTGTTTTGCCAAGGAATCAGCAATATCGTTACCCACTATGCCAACATGTCCAGGAATCCAAATCAGAGTGACAGTTTTTCCAGAGCTTTGAATGGAGGTTATCAATACTCGAATAAGACATACAAAGTGATCATCAGGATGAAGAAGAGGACTTGTTTTAAGTTTTTGGAGGGAACTGAGAGAGTCAGAGAGGACAAGAGAATGTTCAAAATTATTTTTTATTATATATTTGAGAGATTCAATAATCGCAATGCACTCGGCAGAAAATATTGAAAATTGGTTTGAAATTGAATAAAATATTCTTTCATTAGAATTATTGTGGTAAACGTTAATACCAATACCACAGTTCGGAGAGTCCGGAGATTTGGAGCCATCAGTAAATAAAAGAGAAGAGTTGGGCCATTTAGAAGAAATAATGTCATTGAACATATTATTGACAGTACGGGCTGGGAGATTGGAATGACTTTTAAGGATGCCGATCCCTTCTAATATCGTTGGGGATAGGGTGACGTGACTATATTTTAATTTGTACAAAGGAAGAAGATCATTTTTGATAATTTGAAGCTCTGAGAGAGAGCGAAAATTTTTACAGATGGCAGGGAGAGGTTTAGTTCGAGCTCTGATTGTAGATGAATGTGTTGAGTCGTTGAATAACGAGACTCTGGGAATAATCTGATGACTTTTAGAATTTAAACATTTAAGAACAAATTTGTCAGCAAATAATTGACGCCTTAAATAAAGAGGAGGATCAGAACATTCTACTTGAAGGGAATTGATGGGCGACGATTGCATCGCGCCAGTTATTATTCGCAATGACTTAGATTGAATTTTGTCTAATTTACTGAGTGCATTTTTGGATGCAGTACTAAAAAGTGGGCAGGCATAGTCGAGATGACTTCGAATAAGTGCATTGTAGAGCAACTTAATGCAGATAGGATGAGCACCCCACCAAACGCCAGTCAATGATCTGATAATATTTAAATTTTTTTCACATTTAGTAACTATATTATTAATGTGGGAAGACCATTTAAGTTTCCTATCAAATGTTACTCCCAAAAATGTTACTTCGGAAGCATTGGGGATTGGAGAGTTTTTAAATAAAATTTGAACAGGGGGGTTATTATGACGATTTGAGAAGGTAACACACTGACTCTTTTGTACTGAAAGTTCAAGACCATTTAAAGTAAGCCATGTGCAAAGGGCATCCATGGCTTCATTAAGATATTTGACGGCGGATGGAATGATTTTGGATGATAAGAAGAAAGCTATGTCATCTGCGAACTCAACAACTTTTACTTGAGGGGGAATGGTGACATGCATATCGTGTGTGTATATATTATACAGTAAGGGGGATAATACATCGCCTTGGGGTAAACCCTTCCAAATTGACCTACTCTGAGGAGTAACATCTGGTAGCTCAATGAAAATTTTCCTATCGAGAAAAAGATTAATAATAGATTGGACAAACATGAGGGGTAAGCCAAGGCCTAAAAGTTTTTTTTTAAGAATTGGGATGGAAACATTGTCAAAGGCGCCTTCTATGTCTATAAAGACTGCAAGACATACTTCTTTGTTAGAAATGGATAAATTAATATCAGTGCTGATGATGGCAAGGTTATCTTGTGTAGATTTCTTTTTCCTAAATCCAAATTGGGATGGAGAGAGAAGATGATTACTCTCGACAAAAAATTCTAACCGGTTTTTAATTAATTTTTCATAAATTTTACTAAGGGTGGATGAAAGAGCAATTGGCCTATAGTTGGATCCAGAATTGGGTGATTTGTTTAATTTTAGAATTGGGATGATTATTTGAGAACTCCAGTCATCAGGTATTATGCCAGTCTGGAAGATTTTATTTAAGATGCTTAAAAAGTGATTTAGAACATTATCATTACTATTTTTGATAATGCTATAAGGTATACCATCTCTGCCTGGAGATGAGTCCTTGACTGTTGATAAACAATTTTTTAATTCAATTAAAGTGAATGGAGAGTCAAGCCAATGATCAGACATAGGAGTGTTGTGGATTGGAGTTATTTCATCTAAGTTAGGTACAGAAGGGGGGGCAATTTTGTCCAAGAACTCGTCTATCCATTTAGAATGAGAAGCTCGAGGAGATGTTGGACTGAAGGAGGATCGAAATCTTCGAATCATAGACCAAACTTCCGAAATTGGAGTGTTCGGAGATACTGAACTGCAGAAGTTGTACCACCCGGATTTTTTTTTTGACCTCAATACCCTTTTGGCATTGGCTTCGGCATTTTTGTATATGAGATAGTTCTCCATAGTCATATTGTGACGATAGGAAAGAGATTTAGCTTTCCGAATTCTCACTACTTTGGAACATTCCTCATCCCACCAGGGAGTTGGAGGGAGTTTTTTGAGAGATTTGGTTTTAGGGGGAGGATTTGATTTATTGATTGCAGTTACGAGCATTGATTTGAAGTTATCGTAGTCATCTTTGACAGATAATGTTTCGGTATAGGATAAATTTTGTATAAACTTATCCATATGTGAGTTAAATTCGTCCCATTTGGTGTGTTTTGTTTTAATCTTTGTCGAAATATGGGACTTGTCTGAATGGAAAGAAGTTTGATAAGTGATGGTGATCGGGAAATGATCACTGGAGTAAGGGTCGGGGGACACCACCCACGAGGAGAGAGGTGCCAGATTAGTAGAGCATATGGAGAGATCCACTGCACTGGGGTTTGTGTTGGGGCGAGAGATTCTAGTAGGAGATCCGTCATTCAAAAGAAAAAGGTTGGATTCATCTAGGAAATCCATCACACTTCGACCGTCTCGATCACAGAAAGCAGAACCCCAGACGGGGGAATGGGCATTAAAATCACCCAATAAAAAGAAAGGAGGGCTTAGTTGACGGACAATTTGCAACCACGCTTGTTTATTGAAGTGCGATGTTGGGGGAAGATAGATAGAAACAAAGGAAGTGTCCTTTATTTTAGCTGCAACCATTTGAAAGTCAGCATTGGGGGGTTTGATTTTATTTATTGGGAAAAACGGAAGGGATTTTTTAATAAAAAGGGCAGCACCACCGCCCGTACCTTCCGGGCGATCATCGCGGAGACAGGAGTACCCTCCCACATTAAAGTGGGTGGATGGAGTAAACCATGTCTCCGAGACAGCAGCCACAGAAACAAGGTTTGAATTTAATAGGTTAAGAAGGTTTGATTTGTTAGAAATAGCACTGCGGCTATTCCACTGAAGAATTCTGACATCTTGAAGAGCCATTTTGAATAAATGATTTTAATGTGGAAATAATAGAAGCAGCGTTGGACGGTAGATTAGTTTGAGAAGAAATTAGGTCAATTAGAAGCATAATAAGAGTTTGAATAAATGAAGAATTATCTTGGGAGAGTTGTTCAGAAAGCTTTTGATAGTTTGTTGAGGATGAATTATAATTGTTTGCGCACCCATTTGTGGCGTGTGAAAGAGGAGAACCATTGGGATTTAAGAGAAGTGAGTTGTGTTGTTGCTGATCGTATCCACGAGTCTGTTTAGAGATAGGGTTTTTGTATGTGAATTTTGTTGAACGGGAAGATGTTGAGGAGGAGGCGAGAGGGTTGGATGAAGAGTTACTGGATAAAACCTCGGAAAATGATTTTTTGACAGGCGGGAATAATTTAGAAGCCTGCAGAAAAGACAAGTTCTCAGAGGCCATAGAAATTTTTATATTTTTTTGGCGAGATTGTTCGGGGCAAGAAGAGTTAATGGCGGAATGAGCGCCTAAGCAGTTAAAACATTTAGGTGAAGAGAGAGAAGAACATTGGTCAGCCGAGTGGTTTTCTCCACATTTGAAACATCTGGGAGGGGATCTGCATGCAGCTTTGGTATGACCAAAACGGCAGCAGTTGTAACATTGAGTGGTGGGATAAGTGTACATTTCAACTGGTAAGGAGTTGAAAAATAAATAAATATGGGAGGGAAGAGATTGTCCTTCGAATGTGATGACGACAGATTGGGAGGGCTTCCAGGAAACGATGCCCTCAGAGGTGTCCTTATAATTTAGCCTCCTGGCTTTTATGGGATTGCCGATATGTTGGGGGGTTGAAAGTGAGGACAGGATTTCTGGAATGGACAGATCGGTCGAGATACCCCTGACCAGGCCCATTCGAGTGACATTGAAAGTTGGGATGTACGCCTTGAATTTAGAATTTGATGAAATAAATATATTTTTGATAAAGTTGTTGGCGGCTGAACCTGACAGGAATTCAACAGAGATTCGGAAGCGACCCTCGGCTTTAACACCTCCAGGTTTAATCGAAAGGTTCTTGTTATTTGAAAGAAATTTACCAAATTCAAGAGGATGGATGGTTTTACCTTGTTCAGTTTTTTGCGCATATACAATGTAGGGGCCACGGGAATGAGTAGAGTAAAAGATTGTTGGAGGAGGTTGAGGAAGAGTTGGAGGGGACTGAGAAGACAAAGGTGAATCATGTTTTTTTGGGGAAAGGGGACTAAATTTTCTTTTTTTAATTGAGGTTAGGATGACAGATTCATTGTCTGAAATGTTTGAATGTTCTGAAAAGTCTATTTTATCTGAAATGTCTCCATCTGGAGGGTCAGGAGGGGGATCTGGGGGCTTTGTAAGGGGTACAGGAGGGAAATCCTCCTCCATTGTTCAAAAAATTACAGCTAATATAAAAAGTGACAGAAGTAAAAAAATTATATAAATATCTGAAAATGAGCAGCAAGAAGTGACTCCTGGAAGATCAGGGGGGAGAAGATTCCAACACACTAAACTTTTTACAGCCAAAACACAATAAAAAGATTGGTTTAAGAATATTTTTTGAAAGAGCAAAACAAAAGAACTGATGACAGCCAAATGTTATTGTTGCGAGTCCAAGGGATGATTGTATATAAAGTTACATTATGGAAAAATAATTTTTGAGTGCATGTTTATATTGCGCTAATTTTAAGAAATAAATGTCGCCGATGTTAGCATATTCATTTCCCAAAATGTGTAATCGACTGATTGGTGAGTAATAATGTGATAATGTATGTGTGTTATTATAGTAGAACGGTAGAGTCAGTCTATTGTCAGTTGATTAAGAGTGAGCAAAACAGGATTATGATCTGAGTTTAGGTCATTTATGGTTTCGATACTGTAGACCCAAGGTAATTTGTGGAGGAGTGCAATGTCCAGAACATCGGGTCTAGCCCCGCTGTTCGGGAAATGTGTGGGTGCAATTGGGCCCACAATGAAGAGTTCAGGTTGTGCGCTAGCGTGCTTCCGTAAGATATGCCCATTTGTGTTAGTAATCCTACTATTCCAATGTTGTATTTGTGGGTGATTTTCAATTTAACGAAAATTGCCGTGCCCCCGCCTCTAGTGTTTTGGCGGTCGTTTCTATATAATGTATAGTTTGAAAATTTTGGCATTGGTGATGGGTTGAGGTGAGTTTCATTAATAAGTAAAACGTCAAGAGAGTGTGTATTTGAAAAAATACGTAATTCATACGACCATTATGGTCTCTTAAAAAATGTGATTAATGATTAGCATTCCAAAATGCCATGCGTAGCGCGGAGGGCATGGTAGTAGAGCTAGCCATTTACACTGAAAAAAGTGAAAAAATCTGAGGGGCGGCGGAGAAAATGATAGATATGTAGTCTGCCGGTGCGGTGGCAGACTGAAATTTGGGGATGAGGTCAGAAAGAAGATCACCAACCTTGGAGAAATTGAAATTTTTGAAAAATTCTTAAATATTGAAGGGGGTGGAAGGAGGTGTGTGGGAGGTTGACGTTGAGGGAGCTGAGGAGGGGGATGTGGATGTTAGTGGGGTTTGGGCAGTGGCCCGCGCGTATGATAAGAAGGGATTTGTAGTACGCGAGGTGAAAGTGGCATTATGTACGGCTTGCAAGATGGGTTGTGAAGATGATCTTTTCGGACATTCCTTATAATTTGCTGGATGGGCTCCAGAACAGTTTGCGCAGGTGGCGGGACCATCTTCTCTCTGCTTCTTGCATTCCTGCGTGAAATGATCACCCGCGCACTTGACGCAGCGGGTAGGCAGGTGGCACATCATTGATGAGTGTCCAAAATACTGACTGGCATCGGTGACACTGAGAGGGGGCTGTTTTCTTATTAAGATACTCCACTCTTATCTTGAGGTGAAAGAGGGAAATGAGGGAGAAAAATTTTTGTCCCGCCTCACCATGATCCAGTTGTACAAGGACTAGTGGAATGTTTTTCCTGTCTGGCCCGGATCTCATCCGAGTTACAGAATTAACTGGGAGGTTGAGATCTAGGAGTTCCAGGCGGACCTCTTCTTCGCTAATTGTCGTCGGAATCCCTCGCAGAACCGCCTTGGTTAATTTTTCTTCTGCAAGCTGGAATGTGTGGAAGGGGGTTGTGTCCTCCTGGAGCATATTTGTAGCCGGCCGGAAGCTGGTGGATTCATCTTTATTTAAAACCTCAAAATAAAAAGAAAATGTTTTTGGTTTATTATTTCCGTCAGTTGCTTAGACAGTTTAGACACCCCTTACCACATAAGTTTTTCCTCGTAAGATGCTTACATAAGTAGCTTATGTCAAAATCACAAAAATAAACGACACTGTAAGTCACTTAGGTATAGGTACTGTAATCTATATCTAGTTCCAGAAGTCATAAGACTTTTTAAGGCGATCCAATAGTCCAGGAAAAAATCTAAATCAGAATTCACGCCCCGGGAGGAGTCTGAAAATACTTAATAAGAAAAAGCTTTTGGAAAGGTTGGAAAAGGTATTTGAGAATTTTTTTTTACAGGATGATTTCGTAAAAACCGGTAAAAAACATTAACTCCTTTTTTACGCAATTTAAAATTGATTTCACGAAATCAAGCGACGCGGAGTCACACGTTCATATCCCGCTCCGTCCGGGGCGTGACTGATACGAAATAGGAGTGGCGTGGTCAGTAGTTCTTCGGTGGACACCATAGGGTTCACTTTGAAAAACCGAATTCGTCGACTAGCGGCCGTATTGTAAAATAACAACGCGAAAATGCATATTTTTTTTTATTTTGGGAAGATCGGGCGTAAATATAATTTTTTTTTGCAATTATTATAAAATAAACTGAATTTGCCACATTATACAATAAAATCGTATCCGAAAAGGGGTTTATAAATAGGAGAGTTTGGACTTGAAAGTGTTTTTTATAGACCTTATACTTTATTTTTTTATGGGCTTATAAAAGACTTATAAAAAAATGACCGATATTTTGAAGGGTCAAGGTATGTTCTACACGCAGTATTTAATTGAAGCATCTATAATACTTCTAAGCAATCAAATTTTCAAAACAAAAACATATGATTTTGTAGGATTTTGCTTTATTTACTATGGCTTCATCTTAACATGTCCGAGCAAACTTACAGCTTTCTTACAGCGAAATGAGACGCTTAGGTACCGTAAGAATTGGTATGTAGGTTTATACCTAAAAGCACTGAGAAGCCAAAAATAAAAAGACAGGTTTTCGTAGTTTTTTTTCTGTCAAAACTAATATTTTTATTATTTGAACTAAAATCTGATTATGATAAGTGGATAGTACGTTTTTATTTTTTTATTTTATTTTTTTTTTTTTTTTACATTAACTCCACACAGGAGGCCCTGAGGAAAATAATTTCCCTCAGGGCCTATGTCATCTGGGATGCTGTGTGGAGGGTCTTTTTGAGGAGAGGAAGGAATGAACATTGGTCTTGAAGAGACCCATGTTGTAGGAAGGAGGAAACACAGAGGCCGGCAAATCATTCCACAGCCGAGCTGTTGAACATAAGAACGAGTCGAAGAAACGACCCGTTCTCATGTGACAAATGTCAACTGTGTACAAATGTTGGGCACGCGTTTGGCGTGTTTCCCGACTATGCACCGGTGCCGAAGGGATCAATGATGCTAGTTCCTCGGAGCATCTTCCATTGTAATACCGGTAGAACAAGGATAGCATTCCCACCCGACGCCTGTGCTCTAAAGATTGCAATCCGTCTGTTAAGATGGGAGAATCTATCAAACGGACCGCCCGTTTCTGCACAGAGTCGAGGGTATTTTTCAGGTATTTTGGAGCTCCAGACCAGAGGTGGCTGCCAAATTCAACCGTGGGGCGCACTTGCGATTTGTACAGGGTTAGCAGTTGTGTACTTTTAAAGTATCTGCGGGCCCTGTACAGTACGCCCAGTTTTTGGGAGGCTAACTTTACTCTGGCTTCGATGGAGCCCCCATACCTGAGCTGGTCACTTAGGGTTACACCAAGCAAATCAATGGAGGGCCTGTTCGGAAGATTGCTTCCGTTGAAAGAGACTAGATTTTCATTGCGATCCCTTTTAGACGTAATCAGACAAGATTGGGTCTTTGAAACATTAAATTCAACGAGATTATTTTTACCCCAAGAGAAAACACTCTCGAGGTAACCGTCCATTCTTTGCTTCAAAGCCTTACGAGCTGTTGGAGTTTGTGAGCCCTTTGGGGGCTTGTCAAACAAAAAGCTATCATGAACTGTACTGTCATCCGCGTAGCAGTGAATTGGTGCACATGACAAAAGGTCGTTGATGTGCAACAAAAACAGAGTTGGAGACAGAACCGATCCCTGCGGGACGCCAGCATTTATCGAGTGAGAGGAAGAGGTGAAACCATCGACTACCGTCTGAATCGACCTCTCCCTCAAGAAGTCGGCAATCCACGTACACAAGGATGCGGGAAGTCCGTAAGAATGCAGTTTGTTGACAAGTCCTCGGTGCCAAACCCGGTCAAAGGCCTTGGATATGTCCAGTGCAACCGTTTGGGTCTCACCGAAACGTTCCAGGCATCGCCCCCAAACATGCGTCACATACGCGAGAAGATCACCGCACGAGCGGTTCCGCCGGAATCCGTATTGACGGTCGTTAATAATTTTGTTCTTCTCGAGGTATGTGAGCAGTTTGTCGTTGATCACACGTTCCATCACCTTAGACAGAACTGATGTGATCGCTATGGGGCGGTAGTTGGCCGGGTTGGAGCGGTCACCCTTCTTTGGAATAGGATGGATAACCGCTTTTTTCCAACCAGAGGGCACAGAGCCAGTCTTCAGGGACAGTTTAAAAAGCTTCGTCAAAATTGGAGCTATTTCTGCAGCGCACCTTTGCAGTACCAGGGCAGGTATTCCGTCATCTTCTGAAAACAACATAAAACATGTTGATAAAACTCCAAAAAGCAGTGACCGACCGAAGGTTCGGTTTCGGTTTCGGCAAATTTCGGCATCAATTTCGGTTTCGGCAGAAAATCTGCCGAACCTTCGGCCGCACCGAAACTCTGCGTTCGTGAATTATCGCGCGTCGTTCGGCTGACTTCGGGCGAGTTCGTGGCTCGTGTGTCACCCGCCATCATCAGCTGAGTTCGCCGGCCGGTCCGGCGAGATTGTGTTGTGAGTTTATGTGTTATTTCTCACGCATAGTGATTAGGTAAGTGTTTAATTTATAATTTTTGTTTGTTTTATGGCAGTAATATCAACAAAATAAATAATTATTTTTTCACATACCTACTTCAATTATTGGTTTCAGTAAGAAAGTTGTGATTGTAAGTGCATAATTAAAATAAATGAGGTCCTTCCTTTGTAGTGAAAGTGTTGATTATTGACAAATTTTTGAAGTAGTTAATATGTTTTGTTAATTTATATAATTTAAAAAAAAATAAGGTTTTTCACATACATCAATTATTGTTTTTATTTTATTTTACTTAACATGTGTTAACTGTGTACGAGTACAAGTGTAAAAAAATCAGTAACAATAGATTTTTAAGATGCGTAAAAAAAGTTTCTTTTCTTTTTTATTTTATTTTTATTTTTATCTACTAATTTATTTTTCAGGTATTACAAAGCTTCTTCTTTTCGGGGACGCCCGAGGAAGACGTGGCACGATTAAGGTAATCAGATACTTGAGTCGGGCCATGTCAAGTGTTCGATTAATTGAAGAGTATGAATGTACTCTAGTGCCCTACTTAGTACTTGTATCTGCTGAGACAATTATTGTTACAATAACAAATTACTGCAGTACCTATTATTTGTTTAAACATCTATTCGTCCAAAAATTGTCGAAAAATAATATATCATCACTATAATAACTCTTTTTTAGTTGCTCACTCTGTGAACTTAGGTACATTGATTTTATATGTTTTTAAATTAAATACTTTTTATATTCCTTCATATACTTTTATTGTTCTTTTATATCTTTCATACACTTTTCATATTATTTTATACACATTTTCATTCTTCATTTTCTTTAAAAGCGGTGCCACACACAGCTATAAAAGGTGTAGCTCGGCCTATTTCATGACTGATTGGTGATTGGCCTGAAATAGGCCAAGCTTCATCTTGTATAGCTATGTATGGCACAGGTCTAACACTATATTATTTTATATTCTTTGGTATTATATTCTCTTATATTACAGCTGATTTAAAATGTTAATGCTCTATATGTAAAATTGACATCCATAACACGGGCACGTGCCTAGCATGATAGTTGAAAAATCCACAATTATGTAACCATTAAAGCAATGAATAAAGAAAATTTAAAAAAAAAAATGAATCAGGCAAGGAATGAACCCGTCCTCTCTGCCTACCCTATCAAATTCCCTCGATAGAAAAAATTCGCAAAGTATGCTCCAAAAATTATTATTAACACGTTTGTTTCAGTTATTTTACAAGTTATATGTATGAAAAAATTCACAGTGTTTCTTTAAATGCTGTTTAAGATAATGCCCGCAAGATTTTTGCTCTATTTTAAACAAGTCGTGTTTTATTAAACATTTTCGCAATTTTAGCATCGATTTTGTCGCTGTAAATGTTAGCGCTCTCCTATAACATTCGCAATTTCGTATCTCTCCATCTTCTTCTTTTCGAGCCGGTTGCAGAGCCTTAACAGGAAACCGCATCTCTTTTCCGATCTTACCGCAAATAAACTTACAGGCGTATTGATCTCTCTGAGCACTCACGTAAGTTAAACTTCCAAACTACTTTCATTTGGCATTAATTACCATTAGTTGGATGCATATGCAGGTACCTAAACGCACTTGTAAATTTTATGTTCTGATCACATTTAAATAATGTCGTCTTATAATAATTTATAAGTGTTGAAGTGCCGGGAAAGGACTCACGAGGGTGCAGAGTACAGGCAGGTGACCGCTACTCTCCGGCCGAGAGGAGCGGAGAAGGGCAGGGGGTGGGTGGGAGAGTGGGGGGGGGGGATGACAGGGTGATCGATGGACGCCATTACACACGACAAAAACATCCCCGACCGTGTAATCCGGGGAACTTTCATTACACAAGGCCGCTTTTCTTTTCACACACTAACTTCCCAACCAACCAAATACACACAGCGAGCTCCCGACCGGCATCCAGCAGTCAACACTATTCGCAGACCGTATTATAGGGTGACCGCGCGGCTCTGTCTAGTGGGGACGGTATTTATTAGAAATTATGCAATAGTGAGTACTTATTTTTTTTTTTTTAATTCAAAAATTTCCTGTTGACAAAAAGTCTTTATGGACCCACTATAGCATAAACATAAGCTCAATTAAAAAAATAAGTCTCCCAATAGTGGTCTTAAGTTTATAATTTTCTTAAAAAAATTAATATTTCCTTTTTTAATTGTTATGAAGGACGGAGTGATTTTATTTTTCAAGATAAAAAAGTTTAACAGTAGTTTATGAAATAGGAGTACTTTTAACTCTGATGTCCGGTGATCTAATAAGGGAAAAGCACTGTCCCAATATAATAAACTCTAGAACAACGATACTCAACCTGCGGCCCGCCAAGCTTTTGTGTGCGGCCCTAACCACTTTACCATCAGGAACTTGATTTAAAAAAAACTATCATTCTAAATTTCGAATATTCGATTCGATTCGATTTATAATTTTGAGATTCGTTTGGACTTTGACGCACAGGCCACAGATAGTGACACCCGAAAAGGATTGTCATTATGGTCCACACGATCTGGTACAAGAGTAAGATACTTGTTTAGATATTCACGGCCAGAGGTTTTTTTTGTTATTTGTTTTTGGGGTGTTATGCCGTGTTGCGCTACCTCCGTCTTTAGCCAACGTTTCGGACAGCGTTACAGTGTCCATCATCAGGGCAGATGTGTAAGAGTGTTGCTATTTACACACGCTAGATTTAATCCCAAAAAACAAATATTTGACACACAAGTACGCGCGCAAATCTATAATATAAATATGAATCTCTCAATGTGTTGCTAAGCGCATAACTTCCTAACGACTGCACCAAATTGGATATTTTTTTTTTGTGTTTGTTATTGTCAGGACAAGGTTTGTATAAAACCACTGGTGAGCTCTGACGTTATGAAATTTGTATTAAAAAAATTGAATAGGTGGCACACGAGCTATTTGAAAACTGAATGTACCGGGACTGAATGTATGGAGTGCAGGAGGGTTGGAGTGAAACCAGGGAAAGGGGAGGGGAATCTGGAAAGGGGAGGTGAACTTGGGAGGGGGAGTCACGGGACGGGGAAGGGGGGGAGTGGAGTGGGGAGAGGGAAGGTGGAGGAGGCGGAGTGGGAACGCGAGAGGGGAAGGGGACGCGGGAGAGAAAGGGGAGGCGGAAGGGGAAAGAGACGAATGGTAAAGGACACGCAGTGAGAAACTATTTCCTTATTAAACGGCATAGCAACGCATGCCGTGTACCAGCTAGTAATTTATAAATAAAAGTGCCACTTCTAGAAACAACCGCATCAATTATGATACATAAAAACTGGTTAATGTCAATGGTTAGTCAGGTACCTACTAATTTTAAAAGCATTTCTTGCTGTCGTATAAAGTAATATCTTGTATTTTATGTAACCTTTATTTTATTTTCTATATTGTATGATATCTGTATTTTGTCAACTCTTTATTTTGTTTGTAATAAAAAAATGTACTGCATTATATGTAAAAGCCCTTTGGGCGTTTAAATAAATAAATAAATAAATATTTTCTTATAATATAAATACGCATAATTAGGTAATTTTTCACAAAAACAGCGCTCTACAAATTATCCAAATATTATAATGGCGGAGTGTCTTCAAAATTAAATCTAAAAAATGTTGGGGGGGGGGGTTAATGATTTTTTTCGTCATACCAGTATAGTGTTACGGCCCGCGTAACATTACAAATACATGTATGTGGCCCGAAGGGAAAAAAGGTTGAGTATCGTTGCTCTAGAAGGATTAAATATCTTGGCATTGAAATCAATGAAAATCTTCGATGGGGCTCCCACACAAACAGCGTTACAAAACGCATGTACTTCTTTAGAAACGTAAGCAATATATAGGTACTAAATAAAATACTAAATAAAACATCTGTATAAATTCTACTGTTCTTTGCCAAAGATGTATAGAATGTGGGATTATTGAGTGGGGATCTGCTTCAATGTTAAAACACAAAAATTATCCTGAAAGTAGGTACCTATGAGAACTCCATTAAAAGTCAATTTTAATGTTTTTAGTATTATAAAACTCTACTCAAAATATGTTGTAGGTACTAAAATTTAAAAAAAGAGTAACTCACTGACCAACACACCTATACCTCAAGAGCGAAAACCTCAAATCTACTGACATCTCAGAATTAAATAAAAATTTTGGACAGAGAAACCATAATTTTAAATGAAATTAAAAGTGAGGTAAATAAGTTTTAATATGGCTAAGTAAACGGGAAGATAAAGAATTTTAAAAAAACCTATGAAGTAACACTAACACATCCTACAGTCAATAAACATGAAGATCTGGAAATCATCAAACATAGTCAGCAAACACGAAGATGAGCAAACCATGACGTAAGACCAACACAAACAGTCAACCTCGAAACAGGAATCCCTTACGAGGAGGACTGTGAACATTTTTTTATAAAAATTAGGCCCACGAGTTTCTGTCAGATTATTTCCGCCAGAATAACATAGAAGTCAGGTGAAGAAGCTCTGTTTGCTCCGTCGATATTTAAAAGGAAGATGCTTCGAAGATTTTGCATCAGTAGCATCATTAATCACTTTGAGACCGGCCACAGCCGGGAGACACGTCACATGTGTAGGTTCCTAACATTTGAACATGATTTTCCGCAAAATGTATTTGCTACTCATTATTTTGGTCAAATGAGGCTCGACCGGTCGTTGATTTTCCCCATATTTCTATGCGGTGTGGAAACATGGACACTTACGAGTAGAACCCGTGAAAGAAAGCGCCTAGACGCCCTCGAAATGTGGTGATGGAGAAAAATGCTCAGGATTCCATGGACAGCCAGACGCACAAATGTGTCCGTTCTGGAAGAGCTAGGCATCCACAAAAGGTTTTTAACTATCTACCTGTATTTTATTTTGGACACGTTGCTCGCCAAACTGAGGACTCCAACTTGGAGAAACTCATAATCACTAGCAAAGTGTTTGGCAGAAGAAACAGATGAAGGTCACCAATGCGCTGGAGAGGTCAAGTATCACTGGTGTCCGGTGAATCGGTGTCCTTGGATCTCCACGCGGCGCAGAACCGCGAGGACTGGCGGAGCCTTGTCCGCTAAGGAAATTGGAGTAGGGGTCACGATTCTCAGCAACGAGGAACCGACTTAAGAAGATTTTGTTCAATTTATTCCCAAAAATGTAAAACTTGGTCACCGTAGTAGGAATGCGGGTAGGTAGGCTGTAGTTGGTAGGTACTACAGGCTATTATGAATCTACCATGCTCCATCCCTCTACAAAATAAATATAAGCCTCGCGATATTTGTTTCTCCGTCCGGGGTGAGTTTCGCAATGTTGTTTAATTTTCAGGCACGAGCTGAAAATCGATATTACTTCTTTCGTCAAAACAATAGAAAAACTTGTTGACAGTCGATATCTTTGACGTTATTGAATATCAACTAGTAGTATTTTAAAACCTTGGCATGCCATTTGGGTTAATCGGTAATTCACGCTGAAAAGTTGATATTTCATTTGGTTAGTGTAGCGCTGAGTTGGTAAATTAATATCATTAACCTTTAACTCGCTGCACCTATAGGTACCCACTTGTTATTAGTGGACATACATGGGAGCAGTTACTGCATTAAAAACACTGATTGAACTGAAAGTGGTCTTTCACAATACACAGCGTCCCGAAACTAGTGGTGCGAGCGGTAAACTGGTGAGTCTACATCATAATGAATATGAATCATCATTATCTATTATCTACAATCTACATTATAGAGAACAAAAATAAGAATTAAACTTTTTTTTGGTTTTGGTATTTTGACTTTTTTATTTTTCTTATAAATACTGCTTTGATTTTGATGGTCACATAATTTGTGAATTTTCGACCACTATGCTCTGCACATGCCCATGTTATGGTGGTATAGATATTATTGTGATTATATTGATTTTTTAACTTTTGGAGCAGGGTCTGCTCTTCGGCGCATTAACCCCTCAGGCTAATTTGTTCATTTTTTTGGAATAATTCATATAGATCTCATAGAAATCATATTGTTTCCCTTACTATGATGGTGAAAAATATGATCAAAACGATGTTAGAAAGAGAAAATACTACGCTTTATATTCAAATCTAAAAATTCAAAATAAGTTAAATATACCTACACCTTTATGAAACCATAGTTTCGATTAGTAATTTGAAAAACAAAAATGTAATTTAAGGAATCTTTTATTAATTATTTTCACGTGGAACATCAAAAAATTGTCTAATAAAATTTGTATGTACATTTGTTTTTTTTTTATCAGTATCGGTAGAAAAAACGTAAGGTGAGCCATTTTTAAAACTCTTTCACATGCATAATTTTTATATTTAAAATATATATGTTTATTTAGAATTATAAAATTTGAAAACGTATTTCATCACCTTTCAAAAATAATTTTTAGTTTTAGAAACATTTTTACATTTATTTGGATTTTATTACAAAGTTTTGCATTACACTACCCCAACACATTCTGGAATAAACTACGTATTATTTTTATCATATACGTACGTACCTATAAATATACATATAAAGCTTAAGTTTGCGGAAATTATGCAGAAAATATCACAATTCTTTCATAAAGACCGGCTGAAATTCCCTAATTATGTAATAAGAATCCTGAACATCGGATTCTCGGAAAAAGAAGACGGACATTCCCTGGCAAAGCAAAGTTCAACTGCAACCTTCATTCAGTGAATTTTATTTTATACAACTCAGTACCTCACAACTTCAATCTTATAATTCTAATTTTAAAACAGTCAAATTATAATTATTTTCTAAATTCCCAATCGTAATAATAAGGAACTCCACTGAAAAATATTATTGCTTTAAAAAAATATGTTGATATATACCTACATCGACCAATAAATGCTGATTCTGAATATATAAGTTTTATTAAATCATATTAAACAAAGAGTTTAAAAAAAATTATTAAATTGTCCATTTTTAATCGTACCATTAAAACACGCTGTCAAATTGGTATTCTTGAATGTTTAGTGCTGACGTCATTGCTCACCATAATTTTCCAATCATTGTATTGAAATGTATGATACAAGCCATCGTTATTAAAAACATTTCATGTTATTCGGTTATTTATACACTTTTTAAAGAGATTTAGTTGTTGTGTTTATTGATGCATTATTTAGGCCTAAATAATTCAGTATCAAAAATAGAGGTATCTATATTAGTTTATCTCTATTATTTAAAATATTGAAATACTTTAAACTGAACAAAAAAATCGTAATGCTACTTCCACGACGAACTTTCAACTTCCCTCCGAACTACGAACTCCAAAATGGCGGATATCGAACAGCTGATTCGACGCTGTATGTGCAGGCGATGCTTGGTTTCCATAATATTGATTTCGATTCGTAAAGCTGAAAAATAATATTTTCAAATATTTTTACATATAATAAATATAATATAATAAATAAATAATTCCACCTAAATAATGTATTAACTTACTGATCAGTTTCACAGCTTCTTTCATATAACTGTCGTACAAAATTACATCTGTTAAAAAAAAAAAAAAAACTTTGGTGAGTGATGACGTCTCACGATTCACCAATTCGAAAAATTAAAACTTTGACAATTATTTTAACTATTAAAACTAACTCTTAAAATATATATGCAGTTGTTGAAGTTAAAAAGTCGTTATTCATAAAAAAATAAAATAAAAATTGAACTCGAGTTCCTTTTCCCTGCACAGTTACCTCATTAACTAACTCACGCTGTGTTTGTGACAAGATTGATTATGCGCAAAATATTAAATATCTCGGTTTAACTGTTGACAATAACTTAAAATGGGATCTCCAAATTAACCTAATTACAAAAAAAATACGGAAACTCTCTTACATCTTCAAAACAATTCGAAACATTATGTCACTTCCTCAGCTAAAAAATATATATTACGCACTCTGTCAAAGTATTCTAATGTATGGTATTTCAGTATGGGGAGCAGCTGCAGAGACTCACCTCAAATCACTTAAAAGTAATCATAAAACAATAATCAGAATTATGTTTAGAAAGCCTTATCAACATCCGACAGAACAGATAATGATCAACAATAACCTATTAGACATAAATAAACTATTCATAAAGAAGATCATCTACAAAAACTGCATAAAAATATCACCACACTTCATAACTCACTCGCAATACACAAGAGCAAACACACACAATCAACTACAAGTACCATATATCAAATCAAATTTTGCAAAAAAACATGAATCTTACTTGGCACCATATATATTCAATAAGTTTGTAGCCCAAACAAAGACCTACGTCGCATCTAATAATTTGAACTGGGTTTTCAAAAGATTTTTAAACTGGTTGAATGTCAAGGAAAGAAGAGAGATAAGTAATATTCTTAATATCTAATATTTTATATTTTCTATTTTCTACTCTATTTTTAAATTCTCTGATTTTCCTCTTATTTTTTATTATTATTTTTACTATAATATATATGTTTCTTTTTTTCTTTGTTTTACCACTTATTTGTTTTTTATGTAATTAGAAATTGTTAGTTACCAGCCTCAGAACAGACTTTGTCTAGTGAGGAGGGTAAGGAAAAAAAATCATGTTGTACATAACTAATAATAAATAAACGCCCGGGTTGCCGGCACTGAATTGAATTGAATTGAATTTTATTGAATTCGATCAAATTTTACCCCGCGATTAACCTGTTTGTTACCTTTGTGTAGTTGATACACCAAAACCACGTTCCTTCCCATTCTCATAGTTTACAACCTAAATAAAGAGTTAAATACAATGAATTTATTATTTTAACCTTTCGGCCATAGACAAAATAATACTATCACGTCATCAAATATTCCAGCTTGAAATTAAATTTAAAATAGATTAACTGTTTTTGAACGCATTCCTAACTGAGATAGGTACCTACAGCTTTCGAAAGCATTTGGAATATTCTTCCGGATTTTGATTTTATAGACGGACATCATGCGATTAAAAATATAAAGTTTCGCTAATATTGTCTTGATTAATTTAAAATATTAAAATTTTGATACAAACATATGTAGTGCTTGCGGATGTTTTTTTGGAAACTTTATTCATATATTTATATGAAACTAAAAAGATTAAAGTCACTTATTTTTTTTCGTTTTATATGAAAGTTTTATTTTTTTTAAATGCCAAATTTAGACCGGATGAATTGCATGGCGGTTTTCGGTTTTCTCTGAATTCTTTCAAATATGATACCTTTTAATAAAACCTTTATAAGCAAAGAGAAAGCTTGGTGCTCTCACTTTCTAAATTTATTCACAGTAGGTACCTACCTATATGTCTGAACATAATAGAATAGGAGGTAGAACGAGTTTTATTAGGACGTGTTATTAAATATCGATCACAAAAATTTTAAATGCTTTGAAGGACAATAAATCCAAAAAGGAGTTAAAATGTAATTTTTTTCCTTTTTTTTCTATTTCGATCTGAAATTTTGTTGATATATTATTATTGTCGAAATATTTCTAGAAAAGTGAGTGCTTCTTTTACGATATGCATTTTAAGAGAAGTTTTTGAAAAATAAATAAATCACTATTATAAAATAAAATTATAAAAATGTAAAGTTTTCCAATCGACGTGTTCAATGTTATTTTGTAATAAAAATTCTTAATAATTATAGATCTTCAAAATCAGGAGATACAATTTTTTGACAAAATAAAAAAAAAAAAACATATTTTGGCTCTCCTGAACAATTAACATTTTGTCCTTTACAGCATTTCAAATTTCCATGATTGATGTGGTGACAGATATAGCACTACGTGGCCCGAGTGGAATGACAAATTTAATACGAACATATAGTAAGTAAGTAAGTAAGTAAGTAATAATAAAATCCCAACCTTTCGTCAAGATAGAGCTAAAGATAAGAGATATTGGGTATCTACCAGTCTATATGTGACAGCTCCAAAGGTGTCAAGGTGGTGGAAAAAACAGCCACAAGGGTAGCAGCTAGCCGTTAGCTGGTATTACCACAGCCAACCCCCGTCCTCCCCCGGTGGACCCGAACAATGCAAATGGCCGTGTCCGTACCGCTGTATTTAGGTAGGTAGTGCCGGTGGAAGGCGTATGGCGTATTTCCCTCGGGACAGGAGCACAGTAGTACCTACAGGAGCTGATCCATCATCCCGCGTCCTCGGCTCAATGCCCGCAATCACAGCCTCAATAGTGAACAGCGAATACTGAATATCAGACATCCCAACGCACAATGCGAACGTCCTTTCACCACCACTAACACTGGGTTCTGAATATACACTATTCAGAATATTCTACAGAACACTCGCTGTTAAATGGGACAGTGATAACAGTTTCAAGAATTTCCCAATTCGGTCGAAGGTAACGGGCGATAAGGTTAGATTCACTCTTAACACTTCCGTCAGTTTTGAAAACAAACATCGTCAAAAAACGTGTTTTATTTTATTTTGAGAAGCGCAGGCATAAATATATAAACGTTTACGATAATTTTCTAAGGAAATTATTTTGAAAAGGGGTTCGTAAGTAGGAGATTTTGAACTTTGAAGCAGTTTTGTAGGTCTGACGTACCTAAACAAAACTCTCTTTTTTGGGTTTTCAAAAAAAATTTAAAAACCTTAAAAACAAAGGCAAGTATGTATTCTACTCGCCAAACAACACTCTAAAATATTTCAAAGCGATTAAATTTTTTAATCAAAATCACGTGATTTTGAATTACTTATACATTACCTTAATCAATGCACCCACATAACGCTCCACTACTTACCACAATCCAGACACATAGGTACATGTTCACATACACTCATACAGCAAACAGAGAGGTATAGAGAGAATGTTATAAAAAGTACTTATTATATTATATTTAAATTTATATATATATATACATGAAGACAAGTCGACATAATGAACTTGAAATAAATAAAAGTTGAATTGGAATAGGATGCAATTTAAGATGATACAGGCTATATAGGATGATATATCAGAAATAAAAATAATATTATTGTATTTACTCAAAAGGTAGATTGTAAGAAGGTAGTAGGTACATAGCGTTGGTTAAGAAACATTGATATTTGAAACGGATGAGCTGACAGTATTGTAAAAGTACCTACCTACGTACATATAATAAAGTTGTAACAATTTGGTGCCTACAAATAACGCGTATATACTTTGCTTTCAATTTGATATGCTGATGAAATATTTTTAGAGGATATGTTTTAGTTTTTTTTTGTTGTTGTAGGGGCGTGTAAATAGCCCCAGACACGAGGGAATACTACCCTATGTAATTAATGAAAGATGAACTCTTCCCTATGTGACAGAGAACAGATTATACAGCAATTCCAAAATCCTCAGTGAAAACAAACAAATACTCACTCAGAGAATGCAGTTCTCCACATGATGTCCCGACAAACGACACTAGTTTCCTTCATATATTGATTTTGCCAAGGCAGTTTTGCAATTTTGTACAATCTCAACAGATGTTTATCACAGGAAAAAAGTTCACACAATGAATATTAATTCGCAAAATTAATAGTACGTGCCAAAAACTCACAACAATAATTTAATTATGGGTTAATTTTGATTAGGACTGACATCTATTCGCTTCAACCAACACTCACGTCGAAAGTAATTGCCTGCCCCACAGAGGTCAGAAAGTGACTGAATTCACTGAATTTCAATGACACATAGGGAAATTCAATATAATACAACCACCATAGATGGCGCCCCCATGGTCCCATAGCATAAATTATTAATTTAAATGAGACTAATGCCCAAATGTATTTAAATATATTTTATGGCGCGCATCCATATTCCCCGCCTTGAAAGTTTGTAGAACTTACAAAAGAAAGAAGAGTATAAAAATACGAACGAAACAAGAAATCAAATAAAAATAAAGTGACTGAATTCACCGGTAACATTCAGGAATGACACGCATTGGAAATTTGCAGAATCTCGCAAAATAAAGAAAAACAACTAAACATATAATGTAATAAAGTTCAACTGACCAAGATAACGGATATTAAGTGCCATGTCTGAGTCAGAGATCATTGAAACAATGACTAAGAACACAAAAAAAGAAATAAACAAAAAATAGATAAAATATAAAATTATTGCGTTGGAATGGGATATAATTTGACAACCGGACGTTTGAAAGAACCAAATCGTGTCTTTACCATCGCAACGCGAACAATTTTATCCATTCCGGGATGGATTTCAGTTATTACGCCTAAACGCCAATTTAACGAAGGGGAATCTTCCTGTCCCACTAGTACGACAGTTCCGATATCAATCGGATGATCAGAAGTAGTCCACTTCTGCCTGACTTGCAAGGTGTGCAGATACTCTGAACGCCACTTCTTCCAGAAGGACTGAACCATGCTGTCCAATAATTGCTTACGCTGAGTCAAATTGATTTTACCGTCTGCCAGGACAAAAGCAGGCAAGTACTGCAATGGTGTCGACATTAAAAAATGCGCAGGCGTAAGGACTTCTGGATAAGGGTCAGAAGACATAACTGTAAGTGGACGCGAATTCATTATGCACTCAATTTGAACTAGCACAGTCTGCAACTTCTCATAGGTGAGAAGCTGAGTTCCAATCACACGGTACAAGTGTGTCTTCATGCTCTTTATTTTCGACTCCCACATACACCCAAAATGAGGCGCGCGTGGTGGAATCATTTTCCACTCTCTACGACGCTTAGCGAGTTCGCGCTTTAATGAGGGCTAAAATTCAGATTCAACCAAAAACTTGTAGAGGTCATCTAATTGTGCCTTTGCACCCACAAAATTAGTACCATTATCTGAATACAAGCATGTTACCAGGCCACGCCGAGAAATAAAACGGCTGAAAGCAGTCAGGAAAGCTGAAGTTAAGTCAGAGACCAACTCAATATGAATAGACAGATGCCTTTTTATAATAGACAAAGCCTTTTGCGAATGTTGTCCTCTCCGACGAGTCAGCGTAATACGGAGGGGACCTGCGTAATCTACACCGGTATGTACGAAGGCCTTTGCTTCTGCAATCCGATATGACGGTAAATCTTCCATCTTCGGTGTAGGATGAGATGGATTTAAGCGGAAGCAACAATTGCATTTCCGCACCATCGCCCTAATAACAGTCCTATCATCTAATATCCAATAGCGTTGACGTAAGATAGACATAAGAAGTCCTGGGCCTGTATGACAGTTGACGACATGAAAGTGAGCGATGATCAGATCGACAACGCAGTCATGTTTGGGAAGTAAAACCGGATGTTTAACCTCAAAAGGTAAATCCGATTTAGAAAGCCGCCCCCCAATACGTAACAGATTATCTCCATCATGAAATAGAGATAAACTCTGAAGCCTTTTGGAATGAAATTTACCTTTCTGGAGTGCAGCAATATCTCCTGCAAAATGAATACTCTGCACCGCACAAATCACAGCCTTTTCAGCAGTCATAAGATTATTGACCATTCCATGATATCTTTTTTTATGAATCGGAGGACATAAACAACAATCCTAAGTAGTTTATCCCAAGTGGATATACGCTGAGCCAGTTCACTCAGGACCGATTTTGCACCCTGAAATGTTGCAGTGAGCACATTAGCTTTGTGTTCAGGCATTTCACCAGTATTGGTAGGGTGAAACGGTTTTAATGGCCATTCCAAAGGTGGGCTGTGAATCCATGATGGGCCGTTCCACCATAAATCATGTGAAATGAGTTGGGAAGGAAGCATGCCACGAGAAAGGCAGTCGCTCGGGTTTTCACTACCAGCAACGTGGTAAAAGTTCTCTGGAGACAAATTTTCTTGGCACTGAGCAACGCGATTACTAACAAACTATACAATATAACAACACACTAAACGCCTGTATCTTTCTCTTTTCCTCTCAAATATTTATTATTATTTCTAAATTTCTTATGTAATTATATTATATTTTTATATTTCTTATTAAATGTATAATTATTTATTAATTTTCTCATCTCTTTGCTTTTTCTATTCTTTTTAATTTATTTCATCCTATTTATCTTTCAAATATAGGGTGGCGCAAAACTACCGTTTTATTTTGAATCTTATTGTAATGTGTAATAAGATTCAAACCATATCGGTAGTTACGCGCCACCCTTTATAAATTAAAAAAAAATTATCTAATTTTTTTCTTACAAGATTTGATTAATTAGATTAAATTCCTGCCACCTCGGAATAGGCTCAGCCTAGTGAAGTGGTGTATACCAAAAAACAAAAAAAATGTGTATTGTACTTTAAACTGTAAAAAAAAATATATTCTGTTCTTATCTGGGTTAACAAATATAGATTTTTTTTAAAGTACTTAGTCCAATATTTAATTTGTTTTATTATTTTCCCAATAGATTAACTGAATTTTTTTATCCACTTTAACTATTACCGGCACGAAGCACTCTTTTCAGGGTGAATTGCCTAAAACCAAAAAAAAAAAAAGAAGTTGGCGAGTACTGGCGTCAACGGACTGCCCATCGCAACTCCTTCCACTTGTTCATCCTGGAATGCAAAATATCCCGTTTTAAGAGGGCATTACCAGAGAAAACCAGAAGTATGTCATTTTCAAATCAGATTTTAGACGTATTGACTCTTTTCCACAAAAAATTATAAATGGATTTCGAAAGATTGTTCTTTTATCTAGCATTCGCATGTAATAAATTTTGAGAATTTTTTTTAATTTTTAGTATAATAAGGTTATTCCATAGGTCGTTGGCAGATATGTTAAATTTTAAAAAAAGATTTTGTATTATACCACACCCATTTCAAATAATATAATCGTGCAGTAAAATAAATCAATATATTATCTAGAAAACGCATGTTTTAGAATTTTAATTTTAGTTTCAATAAAAACATTAAAAAATATGTACGTACACGTGTTTCTTGACGAAAATTGGTCCATTTGTGTATTTATTTGCGCACTTACAAACTAATATAGTTCAGATTTTTTAACATTCTTATTAAATTTAGACATTATTGAAAAATGATAAATACTTATAATCAAAAAATAATTACAAAAAGTACATTATTTTAATAGTTTTATTATCACGCCTTTCAGCATTTTTGGATGAAGGTATAAATTAAAGCTAATTTGGATTGAAATAAATTCGATATTGAGTTAAAATTTTAAAAATCTGGTACGGAGAATAATTAATCTTTCTCATTGTAACCACCCTGCACGATCGTAAGAACAACTTTCGACGAAATGTGGATATTCGTCCGCTGGCTGGTTAAACGCTATTAAGGCAGTGTTCAAAAAGTTTACAAATGTCTTCCTCGTAGATCTCTCTGAGCATTTTCTTGGAGTCTTCCAGAGGCACATTCGTGAAAAGGGACACAACGTCAAAACTGACCAAAATATCTCCTTTCTCAATCTTAACCTTCTTAAGCTTACTGATCAGATCAGTGGAATCCTTAATCCAAAATTCAGTTTTCCCAGTTTGCATCTGCAGTAATCTTGAGAGGTATTGAGAAAGTTTGTACGTCGGTGCACCAATAGCACTGACGATCGGTCTCATCGGGATATCCTTTTTATGAATTTTTGGAAGACCGTACAGGGCAGGAGTTCTGGAGGCTTTTACAAAAAGCCCAGATCGATCCTCTTTCCTGATACTGGAAGCTTTTACTAACTCCCTTGTCTTCAGGTCAATTTTGTTAGTGGGATTGTTTTTAATTTTCTTATAGGTGCCGGCATCGCACAAGAAATCTTCCGTCTTTTTAATGTAGTCCACCATATTAATCACGACAGTGGCGTTTCCTTTGTCGGCTGGCAGAACCAAGATATCCTCATTGGCGCGCAATTCTTTTAGGGCCGCATACTCTCCCTTTGCTGTTTCTACACCACATATGATAGATTCCACAGGTATCTTTTTGGGGGCATCTGCTTAGTTCATCCCCTTAGCAAGCACTGAAGTTGCATCTGGGCTAGGGTCGAAATGTTAATAACAACTTTTTTTTGATCCAGTTGCTTTCGAACGCCTTTTTTGTCTTGGTTGAGCCTCTCAAACTTTTGTTTTTGTCTCGCATCTGTTGATTGCTTACATCTTTGAGCTTGTTGGTAAGTCATCTTATCAATTTTGTTCCAATCTTTGTCCACAAGAGTTGCACTCAGATGCATGTAATCAAAAAGTTCCCGAGATATTCCACCCAGTTTGCTGGAACTGGAAAAACAGAATCTTGGATTAAGGATTCCACAGATCTGATCAGTAAGCTTAAGAAGGTTGAGACTGAGAAAGGAGATATTTTGGTCAGTTTTGACGTTGTGTCCCTTTTCACGAATGTACCTCTGGAAGACTCCATGACAATGCTCAGAGAGATCTACGAGGAAGACATTTGTAAACTTTTTGAGGCAATTGAAATTCACAAAAATCCTATAAATATTAATAGAGACGATGGAGCTAAGCTCAATAGTTCTCGGTATCCGGTAATTGACGGTTACATCAAGGCTAAACGCAAAACAACATGTTGATGTATATTGTAGCGCCAGCTCGTAGAGGGATGGAGCTGGCGACACGGTATCGCTCCTAAGTAGATAAGTACAAACATCACCCCTAACTATTACACCCTGCCCTGATGATGGACACTGCAACGAAAGAAGGAGGTAGCGTAACACGGCATAATACCCCAAAAACTAATAACAAAAATACTTTTGGCCGTGAAAATCTAAAATCGTATTTTATCCATTATTTCTACATAGGAATTCAAAAATAACTTTTAACATAATTTCAAACACAAGACATAAGTAATTTAAACATATAAATAAGACAAAAGTAAATAATGGAAACCCAGGCACTGTCTAAATGTGTTTGAAATATACCCAAAAATGCTAAATTACACCAAAAAGTACCTAAGTATAAAATGTAATACATATTTAATTAAAGTAATGGTATAAAAATTGGCATCTGTGAAAATATTACGATAAAACAGTGAAACCTAAAAGTTTGACGGATGATTTAAAATTATTATTACAACAATTTCTTTTTACCGTTTCAAGTAAGTAATGTTGGTCTTAACTTACGGTAGTATTGTATTAAAAAGTGAAACACGAAGAGTTTATGAGAAAAGGGTTTCAAAATCTGCACCATTGGGTCATAATTTTAATTCTTTTATGTAAGAGATATTTTATTTGTCATTTCAATTTGTTTTAGTAGAAGTTTAAATGTACGAGGGCCAATAAAACTGACATGCATTTGCATTAATTTGGTTTAAGACCGCCCCCTATGTAATTGTATTTTCTGTATCCTCTTACCCTGTGTAAACTCGATTTGATGTGCATTGATCTTTTACTAAAACAAATGACTTTATTACGTTCTACCATGAATATCGCACTTCTACCGCGTGTAGATTGTATGTGGAAAGTTGTGAACGGTACTTAGTAGCCAGAAAGTGACTTTGTCACCAGTGCAACTGTGCGTAGCCTTTGTGATGGGAATATTAAAATGGTTGGAGTGACAGGTCAGGCATCAGGCATCAGGCAGCTGACAGCTGACAGCTGACAGGCGAGGGACAGGAACAAGAGGAGAGGCGAGGAGCTGCTGATTGAGCGATGGCCTCAGGACCTACCTTTCTCCTTCCTCGCCATACATCTCAATCTTACCCTCCCTTAAACCTATTTTTTTCTTTCACAGAGATGGTCAAAAGTTTCGTTCTTTCTTGAAATAGGGGCAACGTTCCTGCATATGGACGTAGGTATTGTTCATTTAACGATTATTATTTTAACTCAAATCCACAGAAGTAATTTATGTACGAAGCATGTTCAGAAGGTAAGTGTACTGATTTTTTTTTAAATATTACAGGATACACTTGTTGACTATTTTTAAAAATAATCGCTATTCCATTCAATGCATGTGGTGAGCCGTGGCATAAGTTTCTTTACGCCCTCCTCGAAGAATTCTCCCGCCAGCTCCTTCCCCCACTTCAGAAGCAATATATGCCTTCAGGAAGGCGAAAATTTGATTATCTGAAGACTCAAGTCAGGGGAATACGGGAGGTGGTTCAAAACATCCCAACCAAATGAGTCGAAGATCGTATTGGTGGCTAGGCTGTGTGAGGAAGGAAGTTTTCGTGAAACAAGTACACTTCTCTGATCAGTATTCCCCTTCTTTTGTTTTGAATGCTCCTTTGGAGTTTTTTGAGGGTATGTGGGTTGTGCATTGATGGTCTCAACTTGGGGCAGAAATTCGACCAAAATGATGTCTTTTCGGTCCCAAAACACTGAGGCCATGATTTTTTTGCCCGAAATTGTGGTTTTTAATTTTTTGGCAGATGTGTAATTGGTGTGACGCCACTTTGACGACTGCTTTTTCCCCAGGCGTGTAATGAGCCACCCATTATCATCTCCACTCACAATAGAGCTCAGAAATCCTCACATTTTTTTCTTGAAGGTGTTATTCCTTACGTGAGTAAAAAGTGGACCACAGCACTTGGCGGGATTTTTTGCCGACATCTTTCACGCAACTGAACCACTACAACGTGAGTTTACGTACTACAATGTTCCTGCGATGCTCCTTCTGGTCAGGAGATCCCCCTCTACCACTCAGTGTTTCCAACGCTCAAAAAACAAAAACAAAAAACAACGCCCGTTATGGTCACAGTACACTTACTTTCTGAACATGCTAAGTATTGTTTTAATATTTACATAGTTTTAACAATTATTGCATTTACGAAATTGCCATTGGCGTATGCATAGATAAGTTTTTTTTTACGTAAATACCGCACAACAGTCCCAACTGCTCCCGTCTGGAGCCAATAGGACTACGGCATCCCCAATTGAAGTATATTGTGAGGCTAAAGGCAATGGGGAGAGGAAGGAGACAGGGAAGAGGAAGGTGGGGAAGTACCTGGCTATTCAGATCTGGTCACTAAACACGGCAGAAGCCATTTCAAACAACGTTTCAATTCTGAATGGTGGTTCCATTCTGGAATATTAATGTACTGTATATTATTTTAAATGAATAAATTGTGAAATACACAATTAATCAAATAAAATTTATTTGCCACGCCGGGATTCGATCCCGCGACCTTCGGAATGCGAGACAAGCGCCTTACCGCTGCACTACGCCGGCCGTCAAAAGTATTAACAATTCAATTAAAAATGTTCGCTTTACGTGTAAATCGAAGTTTAGATGTTACTAGATGGAGATGGAGATGCTACTAGTAAAATCAGTAACTAGGTATGTAATGCAGAGAAAGAGAAGGAAGAAGGTAAAGATATAATAATAAATAATAATAAAGCCGAATAAAGCGATTACCGTGACCGATTTTGACCTTATTAGAATAGTTATAAATGATCTTTTACCGGTTTTTGGGTCTCTTCAGCGACATATTTAAAGAAACGTTGGCTCAAGAAGGAGGTAGCGCAACACGGCATAATAACCCAAAAATAAATCAAGATTAAAATTTCAAAAGACTTTTTATGGAGCACTAAATATTAATTATGTAAACGTTTCTCTTTAAACCATAAGAAATACATACTTTCCTTCTTAAGAGGAAATACTAGCGGCGTTTTTTCCATACAAACATATTCCCCGTTTATCTCTCTGGATTTTGACTCTTCAGCAAAATATAGATATCAACCACTAGCGTGTCGGTACGTTTTGCTTTTTTGATAATTTACTTCTTATAGAAGTTAGGACCTTCCAAAAATGAATAAAATTGCCTGGTTTAAACGCCGTCAAAAGACGTTCAGTATACAAACTAAACAATGTATTTTTAAAAAAAGCAAAACGTACCGACATAGAATATTTTCTTCTAATACAGTTAGTGAAAAAAAAAATTAAAATCGGTCAGTATTGTAGATGCTTCAATTAAATACTGCGTGTAGAACATATCTTGGCCAACACGGCCCGCACTCTACGAATTTGGATTCTTGAAGTGACCCTTATGGCATGGGCACAAGAACCATGCACTGGGCAGTCTGGGCACACCTTTTTCGTATCAGTCACGCCCCGGCAGGAGCGGGAAACAGACGTGTGACTCCGCGTAGCTTAGTTTCGTGAAATAAATTTTAAATTTCAGTTTTATTACAATAAACAATTCATAAAAAGACTTAATATTTTTTACAGGCCTTTACAAAATCAACATGTAAAAAAAAAATATAAAAACCTTTTCCAACCTTTCCAATAGCTTTTTCTCAAGTATTTTTAAACTCCTCCCATAAAGGGCGTGAATTCCGATTTCGATTTTTTCCTGAACTATTGGATCGCCTTAAGATTTTCAAGATAATATTATCGTATTTTCAAAGCAAGGATCAAATGGTGCAATATGTCAATGTCACCTCATGTATTTTCGGCACGTTTTTATCTACACAACCATTAAAAAATAATACACAGGTAGGAACTTTATGACATGAATATGACATCACTAACCTTGTTACAGAAAAAAATAATGTCTTGTTTCTAAATGTCATAATAATATTTTATACCTACTGACTACACTTTCGCCACAAACTATTCATTCCGGGCTATCGGCATTCTTTTCTTCAACAGAACCTGCGACCATGTTTTTATGCACAATAAAAATTGTGTATCAAATTGCTAAATGCTAAAGGATATTTTTAAGAAAACAAAAACAGTAATGCCTTGTAATGTTATGGCAATAGGTAGGTAGTTTTTATAAACTTTTTATGCAGATAGATATAACTTCCTCATTAATATTAGGAGCCGGTCGTATGAAATGCATATACTTACGAATAGGTATATTAAAACAATATCATCGTGGTTTGTAGGTGGAAACCTATTGATTGATTATAGAGTTTATTTTGTATTATGTACATATTAGGTATTAGAGATGTACTAATGCACAATTTTATTGATAGCCCGTGCCTATTACAATATATTAATTTTAGATATTTAAGAGTTACTCGGACACATTTTATATTCTTAAGAGCAATACTCATTTGAAAATGTATTTATATGAAGAAGCTGTAGCTGTGTTTAACACGAACCTTACTAAATTCACAACATTCTTTAAAAATTACATTTGATCAAATACGTATAGAAAACTGTTGTGGTTATTATTGTTTTTGATTTTTTCCTCATATTTCTTGTTTTGCTTTCAGCAGCGTGAATTGAAAAACATCTCTTCCTCTTATTGCTATTGATATTTTTTTAAATTTAGATCACACTTTCGCTCTAGCCTTCTTATCTTCAGCCTCATAATATACCCCAACTGGGGATGTTGTAATCTTACTAGCCCCAGGCGGTTGTAGGCAGTTGGGACTCTTGTACGGACTATTTACAATAACACATTTTAATTAATATATTAACTGTAATGTAATAACTAGTTAAAAAAACTTTTTATAAAGATACGGAATACCTATGACATATTTAAAACGACGTATGTGTACCAACATATATGTATATATATTCATTCTATGTATATATATATATATAAATTCATTCATTCATAGTCATTTAATGCATGACTACTTTTGGCTGATGTACTGTGTCTGTGTCATTAGAAAATCCTTTATTGAGATCAGGCGATTGAACTGAATATAGTTAAATATTGTCACCATTTTTAAAGGAGTTTTATACTATAATAGTCCGCACGCCATCGCATATACCTAGTTAGGTAAAAAGTTGCTAATCGTAGTGTCCGACCGAAACAGAACTTTTCACCGAAACCGAATCTTCGGTGTCTGTCTCAGTTTCGGCCGAAACCGAAACCGAAACTTTTTTAGACACGTTAAAAATCGGCTGTTTACTGTTATTTGGCTTATTTTTAATACAGATTTTCTGCCGAAACTGAAACTGATGCCAAAACTAGATTTTTTTTGCCGAAACCGAACCTTCGGTCGGTCACTACTAATCAGTTGAATAATTTGTTAGCAACCTATCCATAAGTAACAAAAAATAACAACATTGTGTATACAGAAAAATGATGAGTGATTTTTTTCCTTTTTGCGAGTAATTTATAATGCCTTTTAGGTGTTTATTTGGTTTTAATTGGGAAGGCATATTGATTTAACGTTGAAAACTGGATATAACGTTACACAACATTTTCTACGTCTGGTTTTTACGTTCATTCATAGAATACTATTAGACATATTCATTTGTTGATTGGAAAGGCAAGATTGAAAACTTTATTGTATGTTGCATTGGTTTATAAGCTATCTTTCAAACAGAAAACTTAGTGTAAAATTAAATGGGGAATCATCATATGTTTTTTTTGCATCCAGTGGTGTTCCGCAAGGTTCCCATATCGGACCTATATTATTTATCTTTTTTGTGAATGACATTTGTAATATATTTAAAGATATCGACGTACTTATGTTCGCAGATGATTTGAAACTTTATAAAGCAATTCGAAGCCTGGACGACTGTTATATTCTCTCAGCAAACTTGTCCAAATTAGTCGAGTGGTGTAGCGATAACAAGCTATACCTTAATGTTAATAAATGCATAACAATGAGATTTTTTAAAATAAAAAATCCAATTCTTTTTAATTACACAATCAATAACTTCATTCTCGAATCTGTTTCCGAAATTAATGACTTAGGTGTTACTTTCGACACCAAACTTAGCTTCATACCACACATTGAAAATATCTCAAAGAAGGGTTTAAAAATGTTAGGTTTTGTACTAAGAGTGGCTAAAGATTTTACCGAAGTTAAAACATTAAAACTTCTATACATATCACTAGTGAGGAGTCAGGTTGAATATAACTCAACTGTATGGTCTCCTCACTATGACGTGCATTCTCAAACAATAGAAAGAATACAAAAAAAATTCCTAAGCTTTTTAAATTATAAACTAAAAATACCAAAAGAACAATTGAACTACACTTATCTATTGCGATTATCTAATCTATTAAACTTGAGTGATAGAAGAAATATTTTCGATCTAGTTTTTTTATTTAAAATCTTACGTAATACAATTGACAGCCCTGAATTCTTGGCGCTCATAAATTTTAATGTGCCGGCGAGAAACACAAGGTCAGTACTACCATTTTACTGTGGTAATACTACGACCAGGGCACAATTCAATATACCACTACACAGAATCCAACACTTGGGCAATATGTATTCGCACATAGATGTATGGAATATGTCACTGACACAATTTAAAAATGAAATAATGAAATCATTTATCCGTGATACAAGTACTCACTAAGGAATTCTTTGGTAAATTTAATAAACTTCTCGTTCATCGACAAATTTGCTAAACTATCTCTACCTATCCTATTAATGTAATTAAATGTAATGTCTTAGTAAAATCATTGTAATATGTATTATAAACCATCATAACCTGTAGTATTATTTAGTTATATTTAAAAAAATATATATATTTAATTTTCACTATAATATTAAAATCCAAATTGGAGTTCTGAACCCCTGCAACTTGCAGAGGTACTGGAGGTACCATCGATGTAGCGGTTTGCCACTTTGCGAAACTAATACTTACGTTTTATTAGACATGGTTAATGTTGCAATTTTGTAAACCTCTGATCACCTTACTTTAAAATTTTTGTTGTTTGTATTTTTATATCATGTATGCATTTTTTTATCGTAACTTATCGTAATTATATCTTACTGTAATTTCAGTTTTTGTTGCTTATATTTCTATTTAACTAATGTACTTTTTTATTTTTATTGTAATTTTATTTATATTATTTCCTTCTCATGTTAAAGATGTACTGCCTTATGTATTTATGTAAAAGCCCTCTGGGCGTATAATAAAACAAATAAACAAATAAATAAATGATTTGTGACTCCAAAGCAGTCACAAATCATTTATTCCGCGCTTTTTACTAGCGCTCATTCAGATTGCCAGTGAAATCACTGTGAGTAGTGTTATCGGTAATGAAATGAATGAATAGTATGGTAATTGCGTGACCGATAGAACTAATTACCAGTACAGCTGTGTTGAGGCACTGTCCACCAAGCTGCACCACAGACTGTTTAAAGTTTAGGTGTTAAAATATTATTATACCTACTAGCTGACTCCCGGCATGCGTTGCAATGCCATATTAAAATAAATAAATTGTTTCTCTTTTCCCGTACGTCCTGTTCCCCTCCCGCATCCCCCTCCCCATCCGCGTAGCCCTTCCATCTTCCTCGTCTACCCTCTCCCCTCTCCGCTCCCCCATCCCGCCGAACCCCCCTCCTGCGTTCCATATATTCAGTCCCACTACATTCAGTTTTAATTCACCTATTACAATTTTTTTATTCAAATCTTCATTTTTCATATATTACAAATATTATTTTTTTTTATATTATAAGAATAATCAATCAAATTTGGTACCTAACATATCTCCCTACCTATTTAAAATATCTATAATTTTTAAAACTCCATAGACAATTCTTTTTTTGCAAAATAAAACAGCTGCCAGCTAAATTCACATCCATCAAACGCGCGAACTGTCAAACGTGCGAAGTTAAAATAGTCGTTATGTTTTATGAAACTATCCAATTTTTTGCGCAATTTTCTTAATTTTTCTTTCCGTAAGAACCTTCTACAAAGTATTAGAAAACTTTAAAAAAAAGATTAATGAAAAAGGTATAGTCGTTCTGAAGTTATGGCGTGACCAAGGGAAACAGGGATTGATTTTTATATATATTATGTTAAGTAGCTCCACTAGTATTAGGGGGAGTACCGTACAAGTGTTATTTCTCTTACTGGCGTATAGATAGGGCGATGCAAGTTAGTTTATAATATTGCCGCACTAATTCTAGATGCCCGGTGTTTTCATGACTCTAGCCAAAGCCGGTTGTGTCGTTTTGTGCCCAAAAAACGAACTTTGACCACCGCATATTGTGTCCGCAGCTTTATTCGAAGACAAATAAAGGGTACGTTATTAATTTAATTACATAATTAAATATAAGACGGTACACTACATTTCAGTGGCAATCAAATGACGATCTTATGTTTTAAAATTTGTGTCCCATACCAGGTAGGCGGTTATTTTGTTAACTCCACGTCGTTTGGCTAATATCGGACATGGCTGTTACGGATGATATCGGACACACGAATAAATGCTTATTTTTTTATTTAAATTAATAGGTTTAGGTACCTACACCAAATGAAGTGTATCGTATTTTTATACACCTTATCATGAAAATATATTGTATTACGACAGCAATATACAAAGGGTTTGCTATTGTTGATTTAAAAACAATATTTTCAAAAAGTCAATATGTTTTTCATCCATTTTTCCAGATAATGTTGTGCTTCAAAAAAAAGTGGGAGCAGGGGCTCGCGGTGAATGGAAGGATTGCAACATGAAATCAGCAGTGGAATACGTTTGTGACAATTTGAGAAGCTGTCTTATATTGTGATGTCCCTAAAAGTACACTTAGTGACAGGTTGTTGAAATTGAAGAAAGTGTTTAGGATATTGAGGAAATTAGGTTTACTTCTAAAAAGTTAAAAAATTGTAAAAGTCAAAACACAAGAACCGGGTTTACCAATCAAAATAAAACAAGAAAAACTACCAGGATAGAGTATATGCCAAAAAGATTTTCAAATGAGTAAATCAAAAAAGAATTCGCCCAAATACAAAAAAAAAATAATGTTAACACCATCAATTATAAGAAAGTGGATAAACTAAAACTACATAAGGATTATAACAAAGATGAAGTTTGACTTTTATCAGTAGAGAAAGCTTCAAAGAAGACTGGATTCAATGTCAAGGTTGTCACGGATGGGCTCATGAAAATTGTACGGGTCTTGAATCTTGCCAGCATTTTTACAAATGTGAATTGTGCCAGAAATAATTTTTATTTTCAGTGTAACGTGTTATGTAAAGTTTGAACACGGTTTTACCACTTTTTAAAAATCCTTTTTTTATAAAAAAAAACCTTAATATTTTTGTCCACTTTTGTGTCCGATACCACCTTTGATGTCCGATATTAGAAAATTCTTTCAAATACTTTGTTGCCCTTTTTCTTGTATTTCTCTTGCTTGTATAATTTTTTTTAAAATAAAGATAGTGTCTTGATGTATGTGAAATCTTTTGTATTTAATCATTAGTAACCGTTTTATTATAAAACAAAAGAAATTACGGTGTTAAATCAAAGAGCTAATTTGTCCAATACCACCCGTCGAATTCCGATAATAAACGAAAATTTTGTAATTTTCAAATCTAAATTTTGGGAAACAGTGATGGTTATTGATTTTTAAAATTAGCATAGCATGTAGATCTGTCCTTTCCACTTATGATTAATTCATAAATCCTTTATATTGAAGCAATAACAAAATACAATTGATCAACACTATGCGTCCGATAATATCCGTACTCCCCCTACATAATATTAAGTATAAGCGCAAACCAATTAGCCTCTTAGCGATTTTAGTTATAGAGTTACATGGCATGTAAAGTCTAAAGTTTCTTATGAATAAATTTCTGCCCATTTTATTTCAATCTAGCGAGTACCCGGCATGCGTTGCAGAACCACTCAAAAAATAAAGTGTTCATGTTTTATTTCGTATATTGAAGTTCTTTTGGATGCATGGAGCCAAATGTGTTCGTTTCCTTTCAAATGCGTCCCCTTTCCCCTCCCCTGTCCCATTGCCCTCCCGCCTTTCCCTTCCTTCTTCCTTGCCTCATCCGTTCCGGCATTCCTTCCACCTTCCCCTCTCCCCCTCCCGCGTCCGCCACTTATCTTTAGTTCCTAAACCATTTGATGAATGGTTTAGGAAGGCATAAGGGATAAACAAAGAATCATTCAATTTTATACATTAAAATTATTTAAAAACATAAAATACTGAATTTTACATATTTGGGAACTGAAATATAAATATCAACTTCATATTCATTTCAGCGCAGTTGTTAACAATCGTATTGAATACCTGAATGATTTTCATTTAAATCTCATGCTTTCATCAACTAAATAAATACATAAACTTCTAAATACGGTACTGCCTTAAAATTTTCTTCAATTTAGTAATAAAATTTAAACGTTTCTTTTTATGTACCTATTTAATTAGGAAATTGATCTGAAATGCGACTTTTTTCAGTTTTTTTATTTCAGGGGACGGACTCCCCGATTTACTGGGAGTTATAAATTACCCAACAGACCCCCTCCCCCTTCCCGGTAGGGCCCACCCGGCCCACACTACACAAGTTTCAACCTCGGAGTCTGCCCTGAACAATAGATTCTAGTAAAAAGTAACATTTAATGAATTATGCATCTGAAGCAATGGATTAGTTTATTCACATCGGATCTCTTTAACACGCCACAATATAACATAACCCAATGCTTAGAAGAAATGAGACTATTTGTTAAGTATTAAGGATCCTTAGGAAAGACCAAATTAATCTCTTTAAAACACTCATCAAACCAGTTCTGGATCCTTAAGAACGACAAAAGGGCATTTTGGGAGGAAAATTATAAACTAAATCTAATTTTAAAAAAGTGGTGTCCGGCGGACAAGGTAAAACCTCGATTAGGCAGCGTTACTGGGCGGGTTAAGGGAGGGGCTGTTTTAAGAGATTTATTATTGCGAGTCTTGATTCGAGGCCCGATTTATGTAAATTAGAAAAAAAAAGATTTATCTAGGTGGCTAACTAAATCACAATCGGAATTATATCATCAAAAAATTAACTTTTTTCAATGCTTTTGCATCAACTATTTTCTTCAATGAAACCGAATAAATACTCAAGTTATATTATAGTAGGTAATAATTATAAAGCTATTTCATTGATGGTAATCGATACAACTAATCTAGGTGGTCTCGGAGGCCAAATAATAGTACCTACCTACCTAATCCAGTTTTTTTTTTATGTAATGCCGGCCGTAGGCGCAGACGCACTTTCAACCACATGTGTTTTAAAAGAAAGTGAACTTCAAAGAGGTTTTGTGAACTACTCACATTATGCGAAACGCATATTTCGCAATGAGAAGTTGGCAAATCATAATATGCCTATGTCCTAAATATTTGCATATATTTATCTTCTGATGAACTTACTGCACAGCACAAGTTTGTATAGGTAGGAAAATTTAGGTACTGGGTAAGCGCGCGGTGTTTTCTGTGTAAAAACTGATATGCCCGTTGCCAATTTGGGCACGCGTGCATAAAATAATAAATATATAATACATAATATACGTCAGTGGCGTAGCAGCCAACTTCTGGACTCCAGTAGAGGGATTGACAAAAATAAATAGTGTTTCTTCAGTCTCACAACCCCCCCTTCCTCTACCCCTTGTCTTTTCCCTCCTCGCTCTTCAGCCTCACAACATACCCCGATCTCCCCAAGCCCCAGACCGTTTGGAGCAGTTGCAATAAAGTGTGGCTTTTGTGTTTCTCTCTCAGCTTGAATAGGTAGAATGCCGTACTATGGCACTATATACATAGTTACTCGTATTGACTTGGGAGGCGGGTATGGGTACCGCTGTCCAGGGAACCATTTATTGGGTTTTGTCGGCAGGCCAGATCAGGAGAGACTGATCGAGGGAGACCTCTTGATCTTCCCAGCAGGACTCTCTCGCAATATCGCCTTGCACCGAAGTGGGAGGGATGGATTTATTCGTTCGTTACTCCTGGATTACTCCCAGATTCCTATCCGTCCCCCATACCTTTTTCCTTCCCAGACTTCCTCTCCTTCCTTTTCCAAAAACACACAGCATCCCCAAAGATATTGGGGATGATATTGATATTGGCTCTGAGGGGAATTATTTTCCTCAGGGCCAATAATTGATTTGATTTGATGATTATAGTTAATTTTCATTATAGGTGTTAACCTTTTTTTTTACATTAACTCCACACAGGAGGCCCTGAGGAAAATAATTTCCCTCAGGGCCTATGTCATCTGGGATGCTGTGTGGAGGGTCTTTTTGAGGAGAGGAAGGAATGAACATTGGTCTTGAAGAGACCCATGTTGTAGGAAGGAGGAAACACAGAGGCCGGCAAATCATTCCACAGCCGAGCTGTTGAACACAAGAACGAGTCGAAGAAACGACCCGTTCTCATGTGACAAATCTCAACTGTGTACAAATGTTGGGCACGCGTTTGGCGTGTTTCCCGACTATGCACCGGTGCCGAAGGAATCAATGATGCTAGTTCCTCGGAGCATCTTCCATTGTAATACCGGTAGAACAAGGATAGCATTCCCACCCGACGCCTGTGCTCTAAAGAATGCAATCCGTCTGTTAAGATGGGAGAATCTATCAAACGGACCGCCCGTTTCTGCACAGAGTCGAGGGTATTTTTCAGGTATTTTGGAGCTCCAGACCAGAGGTGGCTGCCAAATTCAACCGTGGGGCGCACTTGCGATTTGTACAGGGTTAGCAGTTGTGTACTATTAAAGTATCTGCGGGCCCTGTACAGTACGCCCAGTTTTTGGGAGGCTAACTTTACTCTGGCTTCGATGGAGCCCCCATACCTGAGCTGGTCACTTTGGGTTACACCAAGCATATCAATGGAGGGCCTGTTCGGAAGATTGCTTCCGTTGAAAGAGACTAGATTTTCATTGCGATCCCTTTTAGACGTAATCAGAAAAGATTGGGTCTTTGAAACATTAAATTCAACGAGATTATTTTTACCCCAAGAGAAAACACTCTCGAGGTAACCGTCCATTCTTCGCTTCAAAGCCTTACGAGCTGTTGGAGTTTGTGAGCCCTTTGAGGGCTTGTCAAACAAAAAGCTATCATGAACTGTACTGTCATCCGCGTAACAATGAATTGGTGCACATGACAAAAGGTCGTTGATGTGCAACAAAAACAGAGTCGGAGACAGAACCGATCCCTGCGGGACGCCAGCATTTATCGAGTGAGAGGAAGAGGTGAAACCATCGACTACCGTCTGAATCGACCTCTCCCTCAAGAAGTCGGCAATCCACGTACACAAGGATGCGGGAAGTCCGTAAGAATGCAGTTTGTTGACAAGTCCTCGGTGCCAAACCCGGTCAAAGGCCTTGGATATGTCCAGTGCAACCGTTTGGGTCTCACCGAAACGTTCCAGGCATCGCCCCCAAACATGCGTCACATACGCGAGAAGATCACCGCACGAGCGGTTCCGCCGGAATCCGTATTGACGGTCGTTAATAATTTTGTTCTTCTCGAGGTATGTGAGCAGTTTGTCGTTGATCACACGTTCCATCACCTTAGACAGAACTGATGTGATCGCTATGGGGCGGTAGTTGGCCGGGTTGGAGCGGTCACCCTTCTTTGGAATAGGATGGATAACCGCTTTTTTCCAACCAGAGGGCACAGAGCCAGTCTTCAGGGACAGTTTAAAAAGCTTCGCTAACCTAATGTAAATTAACTATAATTAAATCAATTGTTTATAAGTAGGTACGTAGTTACTATCATGGCTGTACCCGATTTCCAATATTATTTTTCCGAAATGTATTTTCTTATCCAACACTATCAAACAATTTGGGGACACGTTATATTTTGCGGAAGCAATTACCTTAACCTTATTTTCCCTAAACCGACTCAGTATTGTATATAATAATGCCGGGGGGGGGGGGGGCAACTGTCGAGGGATCAACTGTCATGAAACCGCGAGATCTATTTATTCCTAACATTATAAGTGTAATAAGTAATAAGCTTTCACTGTTTACCGATATGAGTGCATAGTGATATTACCAATGATATTAGAGTTATTATGAATGATGTAGGTACAAATGTGCAAAATCATGTAACATTTTTCGGTCCCGGAATCATCAATAAAATATTGTTCGTATAGAAAGGCTTTAGAAATGGTCGTTTCGCGAGTGACGGCAAATTGATGACTACTTGTGTGGAGAGACCATTGAGGAGTGAGGAGTGAGGAGTGAGGCGAGTGTTGCCTTCGCTAACACACTTCTTGCTGTTACATCATAATGCGGAGATTGGTTTGGTGGTTGCTGCTTGTAGATATAGAATGGAGACATAATAACTAATATTAATAAGGTTGTGTGGTGATGATTGGAGACTTCAACGGCAGCGGTTAGCAGAAGACATTCAGTTCACACCGCAACATTGTTCTCGGAGATGAATATAAATTAACGCCGATCATAATAACCGACACCGTACGTTATGTTGTACCATTGCTTTGTTCCCTTTGTCAAAATATTATAATAAGTCCAGAAATTATATCTCTCCGGAGAGCATTTTGAACCTATCAATGTTTTTTATTTATTAATTTCTTTGGCAAAGTATGTACATGATGAAGGAATATAACATAATATGTGAATAATGATACAGTTTTCATAGTCCTCCCCTCGGTTTTTATATGTTTGTATTGAGTTTCTAGTTGTCTTTACATTGTATTCATAATCTTAGCAAGCAGATTATTACTCTGTTCTTTCAGCAATGTTTTAGGTACTATAATTTTAAATATATTCACTTCTATTATTTTGATTATTTTGGTGTAGCATTATATAGTTTCGTGGCACTTCAGAAAGGTCATTAAGAGTGATGATAAAAAAATATAAAAAATGGGTTAAATAGGTTGAGTTAGGTTAGGGTTACTGGCTATTTTAAAATTATTTTTTCATAGCTTTTAATGACATTTCTCAGGTGTTTATGAGTTGGTTTCATTCCGAGTTGGCATGGAACCGTTCATTAACATTGGTCTAAATTCTAACATCGACATTTTCTCCGATTCACTGCCCAAATTTAAAAAGAGCGCCATGTCAATAATATAAATTCACATACACACACACACCTTCCCACTACATACTACATACATCACCCCGTAATTATATAAATATACACCATAAATAAGACACTACAATTCAATTCACACATATAATTGGTACCCACCATTAAATATACTCATTAATTGTAATTTTTTTTTTCACCGATGTATCTATATGTACTGTTTGTTTCTGTTTATAAATAAATAAATAATTAACAACTCCATTAATTAATTTTATCTATTTTACGTCCCGAGCGCTTTTACATAAATATAGGTAGTATAAAAAAGAAAGCTTTGTGTTAAAATAAATTCTGTAGAATCTTATATATTCGAAGCCACAAGTGGGGTTCCCCAAGGATCTCACCTTGGACCAATTCTTTTTTTATTATTTATAAATTACATTATTAGTGTATTTAAAGATGTACAAGTTTTGCTCTTCGCTGATGATTTAAAAATATATAAAATGATACGTAATATAGAGGATTGCCATATTTTACAATCTAATTTAGATAAATTGTTTCATTGGTGTGTGATGCTATTTCTTAATATTCAAAAGTGCCAAGTTATTCGTTTTCATAAAATCCAAAGTCATATAACTTATGAGTACTCTTTAAATAATGTAATATTGACACCAGTCGCTCAGATCAGGGACTTAGGATAATTAGTTATATTTGATGAAAAGTTAACATTTACTCTACACGTAAATGAAATAACAAATAGAGCTATAAAAATGCTTGGTTTTATATGCAGAACAGCAAGTGATTTTAAGTCATTAGAGTGTTTGAAAATATTATACACTTCTTTAGTAATAAGCCAAGTAGAGTATAATTCGCCCATTTGGTCCCCATTGTATAAAATACATTCTGACAATATAGAAAGGGTACAGCACAAATTCCTTAGATTTATTAACTTTAAGCTGAATATTCCAATTAAAAATATTAACTATGTCCTTTTGGTGAAACAACTCAACTTAATTACGCTGTCCGATAGGCGAATCATCTCTGATCTCGTACTATTAAATAAAATCATTAATAATTGCATTGACAATCCTGAAATTCTCGCCAAAATAAAATTTTACGTACCGACCAGAAATACGAGGCAAAGTGCTACCTTCTTCTGTAACAATTTTAAAACAAACTATGAAGCTAATACACTTATAAATAGATTACATTATTTTGGCAATAAATTTGGGAATATTGTAGACATGTTTGCAGATTCCATATTAGTTATAAAACGAAATCTTTATAATTACTTTAATGAAATGTATGATTTTAATTTTAATTAATTTTATTTTTCATTATTATTTTAATCATTGTATGTTGTGTACTACATACCTGCCTAAGTGTTATTATCTATCTTTGTAAAAGCCCACTAGGGCGTAAATAAATAAATAAATAATAACAACAGATAGACATTAAATATAAATACGAAAATTTAAAAAAAAATACAGTGATAAGATAGGTTTACAAAGGGGCAAAGGAGTTTTGGAAAAGGGTTGGAATAGGTTTTTATTACGATTCACAAAATTCACCAACTAAACATTATGAATGACGATCGTGATATTACTTACTTGGTAGTAGGTGTGAAATGTGCTGTATAACTTGGAAGCAACAAATTAAAATACACTATTCCTCAAATTTATTGAAGAAGCCGGTATTAATTGATGAAACGGCTACGTGATCGTAAGTGTTGACAGGTTTTGCTAAAGATGAGGAAGGCCGCGTGCAGACAGGAGGAGACTGAAAAGAAAAAGGTGATCACACTGATCACTGCCCATTCGCCAATTACGTATTGTATCACTTTTTGCCTCTAATTATTAGAAAGTCCCTATGTATGTTAAAACATAAATCGTGAAATATCTATACCCATCCAATAAATGTTCAAATCAAAATATCAACCAGATCAAGAGTTCGGCTTAGAACTAAGATCTCTAATCTTGATACACTTTCTGGATTGGCGAAGTAAGATAACACCAGTTATAATAATTGACTTCCGGATGTTTAGTGCGATGCATTGTTAGTTTTTTACGCGTTTTGAGAGTAAAAGCTTTTGGAGGAAAGGACAATTCAATTCATAAACACTCTCTCATCTCATTTCACCTTCTCTTCATTTCGTAACAACAATCGGCATTCTGTTTACATTGTACTTTAGATTTTATTATAATATTCGACAATGCTGGGAATTCGACATCCCTCGCAACAAATTAAATAATTGAATTTGGATATTCTTTTCTTGTACCAACGTAATAGAATCACATCACTTACAAAGTTATACATAGCTGTCAGTCCCTCAGAGGTAAATTAATTTAATTACGCAATACATAACATATCGAAAGCGGAAATTTGAAATACTGTGAAGTGATGGACAATAAATGAAAAAATATGTCATCTTTTTCCGTTTTTTTCTCTCTTTCGATCTACATCGTCGAAATATTTCTAGGACAATAAATGCGTCTTTTACGACGTGCATTTTAAGAGGATTTTGTCTGAAAAATTAAAAATAAATTAAATGGTGTTATTAAAGAAATTTACAAAAAATGATAAGTGTTTTGAAAGATGTTATTTTATAATAAAATTTCATACACTAAAAGGTCTACAAAAATAGGAGATATGATATCTTGAAAACTTAAAAAAATTTCTTTTCGCTCTCCTAAAAAACTAACATTTTGTGCTTTTAAGGCATTTCAAATTTTCATGATAGATAATATACGTGTTATTTTATATTTTTACATAAGTAAGAACTACATAAATTTAACTACTTTGGTACAAAAGTATAGATTATATTATATAGACGACATATTATATAGACGACAATACCTGAATTCTTTTTATTTACTTTTTTTAAAGGTGCCTCTATCGTACCGAATTCTTCCTAAACGGTGACCGGACAACTCAGAATGAAACCAACTCAGAACCTCTTCATAAAAGGCATTAAGAGCGATGATAAAAAAATATTTAAAAAAATGGTTAAATAGGTTACATTAGGTTAGGTTAGGTTAGGTTAGGTTAGGTATTTTAAAATTATTTTTTCATGGCTTTTAATGACTTTTCAAAGAGATGTTGGGTTGACTTGATTCTGCGTTGACATGGAACCCTCCTAATTAGGTTCAAAGCAAACTATACGAGTAGTATAACAGACTCCACAGCCCAGAGGAGATAGCTATACATTTCTCCAGATTAATTCGAAGATGGTTTTAAAAATCATCGATTCTGTTAGCGTTCACTTTTGTCTTCCCGATAGTTATCTTCGTAATCGACGGCAAACTCACTTTTATTTCCTCGTCTGCAGGACTACCTTACCAACTATCATGTAATGCCGGTTTTAGTGGAAGATTTAAAAATTTTCTTATTGCCTTATTAAACGTTTTTTGAATTTTACACAGCTGATAAACAAATATTTATGATTTATGTATGTTAAACAGTTATCAATTCTGTACAATTAAAAAAAAGTTTATTAGTGAGGCTCTTAGTATTTGTGTATTATTCTACTTTTTTTATGTAAATACCTTACAAGAATAGCTGCTCCCATCTGGAGCCAGTGAGACTATGGCAACCTCAATTGGAGTATGTTGTGAGGCTGAAGGTAGTGGATAGGAGAAGGAGATGGGGAAGAAGTACCTGGCTATTCAAAATCTGGTCACCAAACACGGCTAAAGCCATTTCAAGCAACTGTTCAATTCTCAATGTTGGTCTTACACCAGGGCGATACGGAAAGTATCTTCCACTCATCGTATCTTAATTCATCAGCTAATATACCTACTGTATATTAGCTGATGAATTAATTGTGAAATAACACAAATTAATCAAATACAATTTCTTTGCCCACGTCGGGATTCGATCTCGCGACCTTTTGATTGCAAGTCAAGAGCCTTACCCCTCGACCATGCGGGCCGCCAACCTCCCCTCCCCTACTGCTACCTCCCCTTTTAGTGGATGCTTATAGGCATCTCACAACGTAAAGATACTTCGGGCACGTTGGTCGCCACTACTGAGGACTCCAACTTGAAGAAACGCATAGTCTCTGTCAAAGTGGGAGGCAGAAGCAGAGGAAGGTCACCAATGCGCTGGAACTGGACTGATCAAATATCACTGGCATCTGGTACGTCGCGCGTCGGTGTCCGCAGCTCTCCGCGCAGCGCAGGACCGCGAGACGTGGAGGAGCCCCGTCCTCCATGGAAATTGGTTGCCTCCTATTTTCACATGATAAAAAGTATGAAATCTCAATTTTTATGATTGAAGTCTTGTTGTTAATTTTAGATCGACATTCTTGTAGTAAGTGCATAACAACATTGCACAGAGAACAAAGCGAAACATTCAATTGACCCTGTAAAAGGAAAAATTAAACTGGTTTGTTTACTTTAATCGATTGTCTTATCACAGTTTTGTAAATCAACTGAAAGTGGATACAAAGTATAATAACAATGTTGTATAGTTAATAAATATTGCGAAACTGTCTCTTTGTTATAATAGCGCCAAGTCTAAGTATGTCCCTGCGTACATAATATTACTAGAGAAACAGGTTCATGCCAACTCACAATCAAGTCAACTGAACACCTCTTTGAAAAATCCGTAAAAACTATGAAAAAAAATTTGAAAAATAGCCCGTAACCCAAAGATATTGATATATAAGAGATGAGCTATCCGCAGTTTTTACTGGGTGGGACTACGCTTACTGGTGTCGCCGATATTGTTTATCAATTAACGAGAACGAGTAAACTAAATTAACTAATGAACTAAACGAACGAACAAAATGAATGAATTCTTTGCGTATTCAAACTAAATTGTTAACCAATAGGTACTAATGCACACCTTCAAAAATCAACGAAATGAACAAATTCTTTTCGTATGCAAACTACTCCCATTAGGTAGTACCTAAGTACTGTAGCCCGGCGACGGTCTCGCGGACATCATACTCGTAGCATATCTCTTTTGTATTTCAACATCTTTGCCGTAAACCTAACCTAACGTAACCTTTTTAACCAATTTTTATATACGTTTTCACAACTTTTAATGTCTTTTCAAAGGAGGTGTTGAGTTGATTTCATTCCTTCCGGCCACCATAGAAATAACATAACCAAACTTCAGCGCATGGTGTCACCTAAACATTATTCAACTGTCTTTTGTTTGTAATGCTTTTTAAAACGAATAAAGAAATCGAATCGATCTGAATTGTGTAACCACAATATCATAAAGTGACCGGTCAGTGGCCGACTAGGCATCGCGTTTGGATCCGACCCAGGCGTCGTGTGTTCAATTCCTCGGCTGGCTAAGTCTTCCATTACGACACAAGCAACTTTTTTTATTTATTCATAATAATATGCGCCTACGTGCATTTACAAACATGCGATACACGTAATAATTTTGTGAATCATAATCAAGAAGTAAAATTACCTATATAGAACTCATGCACAAGAATAGTATGTATTTTGCTAACATTGATTTCTTGAGGTATATTATTATAGCCTGTTTGTAACTGTATTCCGTGCAGTTGAACACATCTACTACCTCATGACAAAGAATCGCTTACTGTGGTGGTATAGTAAGAAATGTTTAATTATTCGAACATAAATAATACATGACTATAGACTGGTTGGCCTGGTGATGACCGGATGATCAGATCGGAAGTTAAGTGCCTACTAGTTCACTATTCACTGTTCACTAACCACTGTTTGTTTATTGCTCGGGAAAGTAGAACCTTCAACTTCCACCAAAACCTGTTCAAATTTCAAATCTGACTTCCCAAAAATACATTCGTGATCGACTCTGGTTATGATTTGCGTAATCGCTGAACCGTGTGAATATTTAGTAGAGTGTTTTTACAGCCATCACACGCGTTAATTTTTATGCAATCTATGAATAGCTTGTAATCTTCGACTGCTTAAATAATTTACTATGTGGATATGTGAGCCGTGCGTTTAAATTTGGCGTCTTTCAGTGATCCAAAATCGGAATACTTTCTGTTGTAACGTTGTGAGCGAAATACCAAAGTAACCTTGCTTCAACACCAATATTTGTTTAGGTATTGTTTTTGTTTTTAATTAATAATAATATATAATATGTACTGGTAATTCCCAACTTGTGATATAAATGCCAGGTGGGCGTAAAAACAATAATAAATACCGCAATAAGTACCTCTTTACCTTGCTAAGTAAAGCATATAATTATCTGAATCGGTATTCGTATATTTAGTTAAAAGCGAAACGCGTTCGGGATCTAGTGAAATAGTGCTGTTAAAACAATGTTACTGTTTTTCGCGAACCTAAATACGAGTATCCAGTTATAATTCATTTCTTATCATGTACCTGCACCATTTTGGCATACCTGGTTAGGTCAATCAAATCGCAAACGTACTGCAATCTAATTAAATTAATAGTAATTAACAATTATTATAAGCAATAATTATCAGCCTGAAACACTCATCAACATTGAAAAATCTTCCGAGAAAAGATACTTGCCGCCAACGGGACTTGAACCCGTGTCCTTCTGATTGCCGGTCAGCTGCTCTTGACCACTGAGCTATGGGGGCTTATCAAATACCCGCCAAATAATTCAATATATACTTGTGTTTCATTCAACAATTACTGCTTATTATATATATATATATATATATATATATATATATATATATATATATATATATATATATATATATATATATATAAATTATATATATATATTTTTTAATTTAATTGTTGAATGAAACACTAGTATATATTGAATTATTTGGCGGGTATTTGATGTGCTGATAATTATTGCTTATAATAATTATTACCCTTTGTGCTTTGCATAAAAATCTTGTCTAAACGTTAGTTTATAAATTAAAAATAATAATTAATAGTAATTAATTAAATTAATGATTTTTGTATTTCGAATACATAATATATGCTATATGACATCGTCTGCATAACCATAAATATCAAGCAATTGCACCTTTTATCGAAATATAATTTTTTTTTTCTTTATTTTTTCCCATTATATCTTGATACATTACAAAAGTTATTTTTTACATATTTTCTTAATGTATATAACACAACACAAGATAAAAATAACGTAAAAAAATATATATAAGACAAAAGTAGATATTGGAAACCCACTAAGCACTGCCTGTGCGTGGGTAATTTTAACTAAAGTGTTAAATTACACCAATAAGTTGGTGGTACAAGTAAAAAATGTAAATTTCAAAGTGAAAGTTTAAAAATATGGGTAATGTATCTTTGAAAATATTGTAGTAACAAAGTGACAAATACAAGTTAGTTGATTTTTTGTTACGGTTTCAAGAAGATAAATAAAGTTAGTCTTGAAGTTACAGTAGAATTAAAGTAAAGCGAAGGTTTACATAGAGTTTAAAAAAAAAGTGTTTCAACATTTGCATCATATAGTCATAATATTCATTCTTTTATGTAAAGTGATATTTTATCTGTCATTTGAATGTGTTTTGGTAGAAGATTAAATGTTTGCATTAATTTAAGGAACTTGAAACACATTATTAGTCCTTTTGCTAATTCTACTTTAGTTTTTTTACGAAACAGCTGTGATCCGCAAAACACTTACTGTATACGCATAATAAAAGTTGCTAATTGTGAACAAAATTTGCAACAATCTTTTCGTATTAATTTTTATAATTATAATAACTAACTCACATTAATGACTTATATTCCTCCTCATATGTTGGTGCCCTTGTTATTATAATATATTATTGATTATATTATATTCGAGGGTCTCCACAATAATAAAAAAACTTTAAATACTTGTGTATAGATTGCCTAATAACTTACTTTATTTGTACTCTTGTTTTTAAACTATCATATTATAAATTTATCGAACTCATTTGTATAACTTTTTATGTTAATGTAAGTAATGTTTTTTTTTCAGGTGTGCGTAGGTAGGTACTATTAATCGATTTGTTAAATTAGCTATGTTCTTTTGAGCTTGATTTTGAACAACCGCTTCAGGTTTAAGTTTATAATAATATCATAACATAGTAAATACGATTCCATGCCAACTGAGAATAAAGTCAACTCAACACCTCTTTGAAAAGTCATTAAATGCTATGAAAAAATAATTTTAAAATAGCCCATAATCCTAACCTATTTAACCATTTTTTTCATCACTTTTAATGGCTTTTCTAGTGTGGTTCTGAGTTGGTTTCATTCTGACTTGTCCGGTCACCAGTAAATACACATTCCTCTATAACTACCTTCATAGTAGGTACCTTAAGAAATTCTGTTTTACTCTTACTTAAACTAATTGAACTCGTTTGTACAACTTTACATGATAATGAAACTACATACCTACCCGTATTGTACCTGCTTATATCCTTAATTTTCAGTTTATTATGTTATATACCATACGCTTATTATTATACTCCCGAACAACATTTATGTATTTATAATAGTATATACATATAAAAGCCGTCAAGGCATGAATAAATAAATAAATAAATCTCTACATATGATAAATTAAAGTCCTCCGCCACATCTTTCTGTCTGTCTGTTCGCGATAAACTCAAAAACTACTGAACGGATTTTCATGCAGTTTTCACCAATAGATAGTGATTCATGAGGAAGGTTTAGGTATAAAATGTGTCAATTGATTTCTAAAACTCGGTGTAAAGCCCGGTCATTGCCAGGGACTTCAGCTAGCCAATACATAATTATCTACAACTGTAAAATTACCACGTAGAAGGTTTGTGCAATTTACACCCATCACTCTCATTGCACATATTATGGTTTTTTAGTGTTGATCGATTGGTTTTTGAATGAAATTTGTTAGCCTTTAGTCCATAAGTCATACATTTTAAAAATAGGTTTTCAATGAATAGTTATGAGATAAAGCCTATAAATATTAAGTACTACTTATCTACTAAATTAACCCTTGTCTGGAATAATATTGATTCAACAAAACTATCAATGTTGAGTAATTAATGGAATAATGTTGAAGTTATACCAATATCTAAAATATAAATGGTTTGATTTATTCAAATGGTTATTTGCTTTTTAAGCTCAAATACATCAATGACATGATGTGTAAATGTATATTAGAAGAGTGTCTTGCTTTCCGCAAGACGAAGAATAATTTTTTTTTTGTGAAATAACTTGTGCGTGAAATTTTTATACACAACATTTTTCCACTAATTCAGCATAAGACTTTTCATTGTCTTTTATAGTTTTATAAATATTAAATATTAAACATACCTGGTTTCGTTTCCATTTTTCTCGGAACTAGAATATTATTGGGTACAACCCTATTCCGGGCAAGGGTTCAATTGTAAATCCCCCTTTAGGTTATTTTTCTAAATTTTCAATAATACATACCTACACCAATAATTTATATATCGTAGAAAGCAAACACTTGATGAATGAAAAAATATCATTAAATTAAATAAAGAAAAAAACCACTTTGTGATTCAACGCTCATTTATTAATATTTAATGGGACGAAAGGGTTTCGCTTAGGCTCAATATTAGATGACTACCTAATTAATATTGGATCCTGATGACGCTTGAGCCTAAGAGAAACCCGGTCGGTTGAACAAATAATGTTTAAACTGGAATAAAAAAAATATTGTTGGGGCAGAATATAATATTAATCAAATTAGTCAACAAAGGGAAAAGTTTGAATAAGATATCAATTTCTATAAAGAGGACATTATCAACTATACATCTGCATCCTAGCACGTTTTGAAAAAGCATCAAACAACAACAAATAAAAATACGAAGAGAGTTTTGAAGAGTATGAAATTCCCTTCATTTTACCTTTCTTTATCATTTGGACCGGACGTTGTCTGTCTTCTTTCTCCCACTACTCTGTACTGAAAAGCATCCTTTCTGTTTTGCTTTCATCGCCCGGCTTTACGATGATAATATGAAAAGTGCAATCGCGCATTCCCAAATCATCGCAATACACAAAATAAACACCGAATTAAAAGCAAGCAGCGAATTTTTGGCAATCGGTGACTGGAATTTCTCTTCCTTTCTTTATTATGACACGATAACTGTAGCGGGCATTCTCCACTAAACAACACTGTCAAGTAAAGTAGATACCTACAGCCTAATCAAAATAAGATGCACGTCACATCACAAGTGTTGGTTGGACGCTATTGAACTTGATCTTGTGTAAGTAATGCATTGTTTGATGCGGCCCAATGCAAAGCAAAGATTAAATTGAATGAAATAACCCATCAGCATCTCGCAGAAAGTGACTGACCTGTTAAATTGTTCTCTTGATTTGGTGTAGAGTTGTGCAGAATATTTCTACTCACTGGTGTAATTTCACTTTCCATTTCAGCGGAGTGCGGAGCGGGCAGCTGTGACGTCACGCAGTACTGATTGAGAGAAGTAAGAAGTGAGTAGTGAGTAGTGAGTAGTGAGTAGTGACTGGTAGCCAGGTATCTCGAGGAGTGGAGGAGCGGCAGTCCAGCCGGGCGAGGCAGTATAAAGGCCCAAGGTTGCTCTAAATGGTCACACTCGTCTTTCAACCGTTGAGGAGGATACACCACATCTTTACCAAAACCTCCACCGTGTACCAAGTGAGATAGCAATGGCCTTCAAGGTACTTATAACCACCAAAGTAATTTAACATGTCGAACGTTTTTTTACACAAAAAATTCAACTTCGTTTAGAATCCTTTTCGAAACTCGTAAAACTATTTTTATTTTCACCCCTCACATATATTATAAATTTTATGATATCAAACTTTTTTTACAATGATGTTGTTTATCATTGAAAAATTCTATATATCTTCGAATGGCAAAACGAAAGTCACAAAAACCGTAAATTCGCACATTATTTTAACCTCATGCAATTTTTCATTAGTTAAGTAGTCTTACTGTCAGAAACTCAGAACCCTCAATAAACATTAGTTTGCCTAATTATGATCATTTTTGGTATAATGTATGTAGGTAGGTACCTACCCAGTTTTAAATATCAATCGCTGACAGTGAAAAAAAGTGTCAAATTATGCCAGTGTTAACGTACGAAATAAAATGTATGTATTTTAACAAAAGCATTATGTACAATTATTTCAATGTGTACATGGTCCTTTAACAAAAAAATATTCGCAGTAGTCCTGTCATATAGTTTCCCGAGTGATCCATCATTTTTTTTCCAGACCGAATCCATTTATTGATAGTTATTTGTTTATTATTCTCACGATCAGGGAATGCCTTACTGAGAGTACCTTCCTAGCAAATGAGTTTCATTTTTATAATTTATGTGGTGAGATGAAGCCTGAACAATTCGTTCAACACGACAGACGATCTGTCGACCTCGAACTTGGTTTCTTGTACAATTTGATCTTGTTTACGCAATCACTGCCTACTATGAGTTATTTTATGTATCATACTCGGCATTTTCGTTAAAAATTATAATTAGAGTTTATTTACGTACATTGTTTAATGCGAAAAATCATTCTGACTACCACAACACGGGCAATAGCCTAGTGTGGTAGTTAAAAAATACCAACAATGTACCTATCATGTAAACTTTTATTAAATAATAAAAAAATAAAAATAATTGTAATTAAGTTTACGTGCGAAACGTTTCTTCATCGGAAATAATTAGTAAAGAAATTTTTAATGTGGAGCATTGATGATGAAAATATTTGAAACGCTCGAAGCCTTTTAAAAGCGTAAATGTGATTTACAATTTGTGTGCGGGTTTTGTAAGATTTTATTTGAGGATGTCGGAAATAGAAAAGAACTACATTTTTTATAAATTTGTATAAGTATAACACGTAGGCCAACTTGCCACAGTGCCAGTGGCAGTAGCGTGCAGTTTATAGTTACGACGGATTCATAATATACGTAGAACTCGAAATGAACGGAAAAAATAAGTTATAAAATCTAACACTTCATGAATCTACCTAGAGTTGCGATACGAAATTCGTGCTTTATTTCATCATTTTTGTATGACGTTTTTGATTATGCTTTACTAAAAACCATCCTTTTTTTATTTAAAGAGATAATTGGTTTGTTAATCTATTTCTTTCTTATATCTAAGAACTCAGGATTTCAACATCGATTCCGTTTTTTTTTCTGAAAAAAAAAGCTTAAACTATTTTTGACCGTGTTTAGAGGCCAAATCTGAAGAGCAAGAAACTTTTCAACCTTCCTTCTAACTTTCATCGTGATTATTTGTTTGCTCTTTTGCTCTTTTGCTCTTTTGAGCTTCCTTCTTCTTGAGCCAACGTTTCAGATAGCGTTACAGTGACCATCGTGAGGGCAGATGTTGATAATGATGATGGACTCCGTAACGATGGATTTAAAAAAAAAATTATGTGAATACCGCACTCTTGTGCGGGATTCTTATCCTAACGCTCCAGTTTGGAACTAGTGAGACAATGGCATGACCAATCGGGTTATGTTGTGAATCTGAAAGTAGTGGGGAGAGGAAGGAGATGGGGAGGAGGAAAGTGGGTAAGTACCTGGTCACCAAACATGACTAAAGCCATTTCAAGAACCGTTTCAGTTCAGAATGGTGGTCTTGCACCATAGCGATATTGAGAGTATATTCTACTTTAGAACGTGTCGCAAATATACTACATATTATTTTTAATTAATTAATTGTGAAATTAATCAATCAAATAAAATTATTTTTTGCACGCCGGAATTTGAACCCGCGACCATTGGATTGATAGTCGAGAGCATTACCCCTCGACCACGGAGGCCGTCAAAATCGTTGGCTAAATAGGGGGCCGTAATACGTCATAATAACTCAAAAATTAATCACGATAATACTTTTTGCCGTGAAATACTCAAATTGTACCTACCTTCCTTTTTTAACCGCTTCTTTCTCTCCCAATTTCCTCGTGACTCGTAAGATTCCCTAAATTGGAGATGTTGTGCGTGGTCCCAGGAACTCTGAGTAGTTGGAACTCTTGTTGATGAGCGATAACACATTTGCTAAAATACCAAATGATGGGTGTTACCGTACGCCACTGATATTAACAGGTCATAGCGTGAATAAATGGATTACGGACATCCACGCATGCAAAGATGACAAGTTTTGTTATCTACTAATTACATTCCTATCTATGAATCTTTGTTGCATTATGTGTTATCAAATACTTTAATGTGTTATTGCAGTTCGTGTTATTAGCCGCCCTGGTGAGCTGTGCAAGCTGCGCCTACCTGCAGCAGGAGTCTGCAGCGACCCCCAGTCAGATTGCTTTCGCCCAATCGCAGGACTACGACCAAACCGGTCCTGGAGCCAAGCAGACTCCTTCTTATCTACAATACACACAACAGCAACCAGGAGTCTACGCAACCTTCCCTCAAGAGTTCACACCATCCTCTCATCCACAAGATTTATCAAAATTCCAAGGATTAGGACAAATTCAGCAGCAACACTTCGCTCAACAGCCTCCTTTCGCTCAACCCCAAACTTACACTCTGCAACAAAGCGAGCCTCAAGTATCTCAGTACTCCGGACCTTCCCAGTTCGCGCACGCTCAACCTCAAATCCAATACTCCGCTCAACCTCAATACTCCGCTCAGCCGCAATACTCCGCCCAGCCTCAATACTCCGGAGTCCAGCAGTTCCCTCAGTACTCCGGACAGCCCCAGGCCTACTCGCAGGCCCCAGTATCCTACCAACCCCTGCACCAGCAGTCCTCTCAGTTTGAGGTCTCTCCCCAGCAGTACTCGTTCAATGCTCAGGTAACATTTTGACTTTGATTTATTTTAATATATTAGTAGATTCATTCGTGTATGGATGTGAGTGAGGCAAAGACTGTGTGCCAAGACCGAGTTGTTTGGCGGTCTGTCCTCTCTGCCTACCCCTGCGGGGAAACGGCATGATGGTTAGTTAGTTAGATTAATAATTTATGCACAAACGTCCGCCACAGTGTTGTGGTTCGTTGACTGAGTGTAAAAAAAAACAAATTTATTAATCTATTTCATGTTCTTGGGTAGTAGTTAAATAACCACAAGCGTACTTAGATAATAACATGAAACAACAACATATTTATCAAGAATGTTTAATTACCAAGCACGGCCTCCGTAGTCCAGTGGGTAAGACTCTTGACTCATAATCCGGAGGTCGCGGGTTCGAACCCGGCATGCGCAAATAAATTTTATTTGATTAATTTGTGTTATTTCACAATTAATTCATTTAAAAAATAATATATAGTATATTTGCGGCATGTTCCAGAGTGGAAGATACTATCAGTATCGCCCTGGTGTAAGACCACCATTCAGAATTGAAACGTTGCTTGAAAATGGCTTTAGCCGTGTTTAGTGACCAGATCTGAATAGCCAGGTACTTCCCAACCTTCCTTTTCACCACCTCCTTCCCCTCCCCACTACCTTCAGCCTCACAACATACCCACCCCAATTGGGGATGCCATAGTCTCACTGGCTCCAGACGGGAGCAGTTGATATTCTTGTGCGGTATACACTGTAAAAAAAAAAAAAAAGCACCAATTTATAATAATTGTATATACAAAATATAATGGTGAAATTAAGTGGGTATAAATACTGTAAGATACTGTCACTAGGGGGTCCTGTGCCGAGGCGGACTAAAGTTATTTAATTATAGTTTATTTGTCGTTTTTAGTAACTTCATTGGGGTTTTTCATTGACTTCTTTCAGTCAAGTTGTAATTCTTGATTTGGACTCATTAAGTTATCTTTTATTTTAAGCCTTTTCTGAAGGAAAGTTGGAAACTGTTCATAACAAAAACTTGAATATTATGTGAGCTCTTACTCCCTGAAATTTGCACAGCTTTTTCTGTGTGGTATTTCTAGGTGAACGAAACGGTCTATGGAGCTCATCATTTTCTGTGTGGTATTTCTAGGTGAACGCAACGGTCTATGGAGCTCACCATTTTCACTGCAAAAAATAAGTTAAGCTGCTAAAGTTTATTCAGTGAGAAGTGTTAAAATTCGTACGAGGAAGAGTATTTTCAATTTAATGAAGGCCAGAATTTCACGCATTAGTAACGAGTGAAAAGAATGATTGACAAAGGCAATATGACTTCACGAATAGTGCTAACAATATATAACTGATTTATATTATTTTTGCTTTAAATACGTTCCATACCTACCTTATACGTTTACTTCCTTATGAGTTTATGAGCCAGTGACCGACCCGTTTGGCAATGAATTTAGATATTTAATCGATCGGAATTTTTTCCCTGTAAGAAATAATAATATGTGTTCGCTTCCGGCTTCTCTGTTCTCTGTTATGTAAGACTTTGGTCAAATTGGCTCGACAATGGATTAATTTTTTATGTCATTAAAATCGTGCTTCAATCAGATCAGTGCCTCTCAAACAGCCAGGGTCTTAAAAAATAAAATAAATAGTAATTGTTTGCGGAGACAATTCCACAAAATTGTGTCATTAAAAAATAGCTCATTTGCAAAACACGGTAAAGTTTTAATTGTCGCACAATGAGGTATTTTCACTAACCTTGAATACGTAAAAATGTGTGGCAGATTTAAAGTTTATTTTTATGATTCTAATCATTGTTCTAAAAATGTGTAATTTAAATAATTACATTCATAACTATTGATTTGAAAAACCGCGTATTCCGAAACGGTTCCAACTTGTGATTATGACATAGAAACCGCTACTGGCTGTAAAACGCATGTCACCAACGTTGCTCGCCGAATTCACCAATAAAAACGAAACATAAAAATAAAATAAAAATACCTCCAGTATCGCAATTTTTTTTAGAGTTTAAAAAATATGGGAAAATACCCTATTTGCAACAATACGGTTCATACGTTTATTTATGACCGCTTGATTTACTACTGTCTTTCCCTGCAGTTAGAATAAAAAAAATTATTAGGGAAAAAATGTTTCTTAAGAGTTAAATGAATGTTATATAGTACATAGGTAATGTACTCGAAAATAATGTACTCAAATTGTAAGTAAAAATAATTTGTGTTAATTTCGTGATGCCACAGTTCAGCGATCCAGAGGTTTTGCTTTAAGATTTACAATTTAGCGAATTCTAGATCAGATTGACTTCAAGGAAATTGATATTAAAAATTTTGGAGAAGTTTGGATTTGAAAAAAAAAAAAAAAAACATTCGCTATCTATTGGAAATCACCACTTACAAGCAAGTAAAGTTACTTTATTTAAGTATTTAATAGAAATGTAATAATTAGAGATCGAAAAGTACTTTTGATCACTAATGCATACCTACATACGGGAAGAATGATTTTATTTTTGTTTTACTTGTCGCAATTTTAAAAAGTTTGAGAATGAGTGGTTTAGATTTTGTTTTCTTTTTATATCTAATGGTACAACACTTATGAAACAACGCAACACACCCCCTTTGGGACTCGTTTACAGCAAAAAACCGACTTGCAAAAAAACCAACTTGCAAAAAAATGCCTAACAGGAACCCGATACGTTTGAGTCTCTTTGTTAGAAGAAATCATGAAGTTTTTAAGTTTATATTTATAGTTAAGCGCACTTGAAGTGAAATATCACAAAACTGCGCTATATAAATACCACGTTATTATTATTTAGCTGTGTTCAGTAGATATATGTGAATATCAAGAAACTTCTCAACCTTCCTAGTAACCTTTATCGTGATTATTTTTTGGGTAATTACGCCGTGTTGCGTTTCGTCTTTTTTTAGCCAACGCTTCAGACAGTGTTACAGTGTCCATCACCAAAGTAATTGCTTACAGTGTTCATAATGTCCTGATAGACACTACAAGGATGTCCAAAACGTTGGCTAAAGAATGATGCACTATATGGAATAGGTACTCCGAAATTCACACAATGTACAAACTTCTATCGCTAGTGAAAAAATTTAAATAAATCATATCAAACTTAACTTTAAATAAATCACATCACTTTAAAGAAATCACGAATTGTCACACTTCAAGGATTGACCGAAAAGAAAAAGTGAAGTGAGAAATAGTGTTAAGTGTTTTTGAAATGTATTCATTTTTTTTAAATTTTCCAGGATGCCCTGAATGCCGATGCGAAGGTCCAATATTCTCAAGACTTCAATGGCTTCCAGCAGCAGTCGTCAGCCCCAAAGGGAGTCTCTCAACAGCAGCCTCAACCCCCAGCATATGTAGCCCCAAAGGTGCGAGCCAACCAATATGCCCAACAGGCCACAAGGACCTTCTCAGGGCACCAGCTCCAACAACAGGCCCCTAAAATCCCCCAGCAATACTACACCACTTCCAAAGGAGTACCTCAAGGATCTCCTTCTAAACCACTTTATGCTTCCCCAGCTTCCAAGTTCGCTTCTCCTTCTGGACAACACTTCCAATTCAGTCGTTAATATAATTTAAAACACAAGAAACAGTGGTCATTGTCAATTCTTTTCCTAGGAGGACTATTGTCGAATTCTGGAAGAGGGTTTTGAAATATTTTTTGTACGGACAGAACCGATATAACTTAGTCATCGCTTCGTCAATATGTACAATTAAAAATATATTTTGAGATTTCTCGTTTTCTGCTAGAGAGTATTCTAATATTTGTATTATTATTCTACTGTCTTATTTCAACATAATTTTCTTTCATTTCTTCTGAAATTCATCGAGTGAGATATCGCTTAATACATTCTTACATCTAATTTATTGAAACGAAAGTGTCTTTTCTCTCCCTCCTTCTTCACTCTCTTTTTCGGAAAAACATTTGTCATTTCATTACATTTACTTCTATGATTAGGTATTATTTTTATTTATTTGTTATTTCTTTTGCCATTATTTCATCTCGAGATTTCTCGTCTGCGTAATCTGTGATCATAACTAAATAAATATAATGTTAAAAAGCTGTTTGACCTTTTCAATAAATCCTGAACTAAAGTGCAAGGTATAAATCTACTCAACAGTGCTAGGTGGTTGGCGACGATGATGCAAAATTATTCATTTATAATTATTAAAAGACATAATACATTATTGCTCTGGTAATACTAAATATCGAACAGGATGATAAGTATATTAAAATTTTACAGAATAAACTAACATTAATCAAGTAGAAAAGATACACCCACAAAACACAAACACCGCCACGTACCTGCATGTAATAAAGAGGAACACAATAAAAGAAATTTGGGCGTTTTTCGTGATCTAAAAGTCTGGTAAATTGTACCATAAATTCCCATCGCAAAATCCAGCCATAGACATCCAAATTTAATTCATATGTCCATGTATCCAGCATATTATATGACGTCAGCAAAGTGTAAAAGAGGCAAAGCACGTGCTAAAATTGGGTTAGAACAGAATTAAGTCTCTGGCGACTTTGGTTTTATCATTGGCGACATTTGTTTTGGTTTAATCAAAATCTATATTAAAGGCTTTTCAAGAGAGTGTATAATAATCAATTCAGTGGTCATGAACCCCACTTGCCGAATAACATGGCGGTCGTTATAAAATTTAATGCCAGGAAATTTTTGGTCGCTTCGTCTGCGTCTCAATAGATTGTCATCGGATGATATGGACGCTTATCCCTATTACTTGATCTGAAAAACCAAAGCGGAAAATTTGGTACTGCGAAAAATTAGTCAATTCCTCCACACCTTGTTTTTGAGCGTTCGCGAAATGCCAATAAAAGGTTATTAATATTGCTCCCCAATATCTGATTAACAGACACTGCAAAACTTTGTGCATTCTTGTTGCAAAAATTTGCTTCCAATATCGTGGACCCAGTCATATTTTTTTCAAAATTTATAAATAACAAGCGGACGTCGTTTTGACAGCTAGCAATAAGATAGCGTAAATATTATGTTCTCTGATTTTTTTTTATTTCTGTAAGTAATAAAAAAAGCAATTAAAGGTTTTTTTTAAATTCTGATTATTCTTCTTGGTAATTTTATTTCTACATACCAATGACTGATGTATCACTCATTGAAGACATTACCAAACTGTAGTTGGATAAATACAAATTTATTTACAAATTTTATATTACTATACCTACGTTTATAGATTGCGCAGGTATACTATTTACTGTATTGATGTACACTATACTAGCTTTTTTTTACATGAGCTCCACACAGGAGGCCCTGAGGAAAATAATTTCCTTCAGGGCCTATGTCATCTTTGGGGATGCTGTGTGGAGGGTTTTTTTGTGTGGGGGGAAAGGAAGGAGAGGAGAGTTCTGGGAAGGAAAAGGGTTTAAGGGGTGGGTAGGAATCTGGGGTTCAGTGTGTCTTGGTCATCCGCCTCCAAGACCTATAAAAACCTCACCCCACGAACAAGGGCACCCTTGCTAAATCACCAAACGTAGCGAACCACTTGGGGTGACCTATGGCAGAGGTGTTGGTTATCCAATAAAGGTTCCCTGGGAGGCGGTACCCATTCCCGTCTCCCAAATTGAACTAGCTGACCCCGCCACACGTTGCTGTGGCTAATGAAACACAACGCCATCTACTGACAACGCTATCACCCAACCTTTACCCCCGCCATCTGTTAATTTGCATACATACCAAATGCACACCGCCCGCTTGCTTGCCAGTGTATTATATATTTCAACCAATTTACACAAAACCTTGACAAATTATATACCTAAGCCTTCCTCATGAATAACTCTATCTATTGGTAAAAACCGCATGAAAATCCGTTGCGTAGTTTAAAAGATCTAAGCGTATAGACAGCGGGAGTGGCTATGTAATGGATACTATATGAATTTATTAATGAGTTTATATTTTGATAGACGCTGGATAATTGTGTAACTTGTTTACATTTTGCGGGCCTAATACTCGTAATAATGTCGATTACAGAATTGATACTCCGAAAAGGAATTTGCAGGATAGCAAATTGTGTGGGTTACGGGTACTGCCACACCGGAAACCATATACTGGATAACAAACACCTTTGTCATAGGTCACCCCAAAGGGTTCGCTATGTTTGGTGACTTAGCAGGGGTGCCCGGGTTCATGGGGTGAGGTTTGTTCGAATCTTGGGGGCAGATGCGTCTACCCACCAAGTGCGAGGCAGATCAGATCAGGAAAGCTGCTTGAGGGATACCTTTTCACCTAACCAACAGGACTCTCTCGGAACATCGCCGTGCACCAAGGTGGGAGGGTTGCCTCACTCCTGGAGACACTGACCTCCAGATTCCTACCCACCCTCCATATATTTTTCCTTCGCAGAACTTTGACTCCTTCCTTTCAGTTTTAAGTATATAATAATTTTTTTCTGCGGTTGCTATGGTGGGCTGGGACAATATCCAATACCCGCGTACCGGTCCATACAATATGGTCTCGCGGGCCGAAGATACCTTGCCCCAAAACGATCACGCAGAAAGCATTTTTATTTCAATATTTATTACGAAAATAGACCAAATTTAACTCAGCAATCAAAATTCTACAGTACACAGCGTGTTTGTTTCTCCTATCCTAGTATGTTACTTCATCGAATAACTTGCACGTCCCATTACGACTGAAGAATGCAAGGATAACATCTACTAATTGAACTTTTCTAATTATTTTCTAAAGTTGTCCTTCAGTTTGTCTTTCCTGCCTTGCGTTAACTTTTATGCGAAATATGTTTTTACAGAACATTCTTCTATGAATGTAGGTCATTGCAGCAACTATTTGCAACTGACAATGTCATTGTCGTCCCCAGCACAAAAAAACAACTGAATTTATTTCTCGTAAAAATTTAATTTCATATTACTTTCAAAGTCAAATATTTGAAAGAATTATAAGTTTTCCAGTTGCATTTTTGTGTGTTCAAACCATAGATGTATATAATATAACTGAATGGATGAGTCGCGTAAATTGGCCGGTCTTCCGGTTTCGATGGCCGCCATATGCAAAATGGGCAAGAGATACGAGAACTCATGGAACTTCTTAGAGGGAACTCGCAAATTCCAAGTGTTTTGTCACTAAAAAATGTTATTAAACATTTTTCCTTTATGTTTTTTTGTGTTGCATAACGAATTGTAATAAAGTAAATCTGCGACTTTGTATATTTCGCATAAATAAATCGAAAAATTATTAAAAAAGGGATCCTTGGAACAACATTATTTATAAAATTAAGGTGCCCCTTAACACTGGTGTAGGTAAGGTAGGTAAGGCAGGTAACAAAATATGTTGAGAAACAGAAACAAAACTACAAGATTTAATCGGTGTATCATTTTTATTTCTTAAAAAATTACAATATTTAGTATGGGAACATCATGTGCCTTTAACTTATAAGCAGTAAATGTATCGACAAACAAAAGGAAAAAAATAACAGTCATACATAATATAGGGTAGAAATAATTTTATAAAAAAATTAACATTTATACAACTAAATTTGCACAACTTAATTTATACATCTATGAAAAATTGCTGAACCGATTCGTACAATTATAAGACGAGCACGATAACACCATTTTGTTAACATTAATATAATGCCGAACAAACTTAAACTTCAAACTGGCCTACTGGGCACTTGTTATGTACCATTCCAAGATGGCGGACGTCGATTTCCGGTGGACCGCTCAAAATTCGCTGAGGCAAAGAGAGTCATCCATCCAGTTATATTATATAGGTACATCTATGGTTCAAACCTTTCAAACTTATCTGGGCGTAAGGCCAAAAATGTAACAAACGAACGGTGCAGACGGCCAAATAGCAACTGACGAACAAACGACTTCATTTTTTGCGCAGGCAACCAAAATATCTGTAGTAGTGACGCCCCCGACTGCTAGTACGAGTACTTATTTACACACAAAAGTATTTAGAAATATTTATTGAAAGATGTTGTTTAGTAATTAATGAATATATTTTGGGATGACTTAAATATGTATGAATTTAGTTCGCCTTCTTCCAATAAAAAATATCAATAAAAACATTATTTCTCCGGAAAACGTTAATTCGCTTTGTGGGGTAATTTTAATTAAATGAAATCAATTCACTTTGTAAACCTCACTTATTTAATCAAAAATGTCAACACAAAGTAATTTAATTTAAAAAAAAATCACTCGAACCGGTCACAAAATACAGACTTCTCAAAGTGATATAAATTGCTGGACAGTCTAAGATACAATAATTGTAAATAAAACCCGGGCAACGCCGGGTTCGGTCAGAAAGCTTCAGTGAATACCTACCTACTTAAAAAAACGCCCAACAAAATATTTAAATTAGTTCATCATTTCACCAACTCGTTCTAGAGCGTTACCTGTGGGCCAGTTCTGAAATCACATTGACCGTGATTAATTACGTTTTTGGATAGTGAATTATTCTTTGTTAATTTTTAAAAAGGCTCCACGGGTAAATAAGTTTCACCGGTAGATGGCAGCGCTAGCGAATGATTAAAAACGTGATTACGTAATAATTATAACAAAGCTACTTATTATCTACATACATGTCGTGTATGGTAGGTAGACATTAATATTGTAAGTTAATTGGCCAACATTCCTTTAGATTATTATGAATTATGGTCGACATTTCAAGAAAATATGGTTTATAAACGGAACAATGATATTTCATTGTTTTTTATGTGAAAACCGCATAAGAGTCCCAACTCCCAACTGCTCCCGGCCTCCTGGATACATATATATAATCCCCAATTGAGGTATGTTGTGAGGCAGATAGTGGGGAGGATAAGGAGATGGGGAAGAAGAAGGTGGGGAAGTTCCTGGCTATCAGGGCGGTACTCTGGAACATTTTAAATTATTAAATTGTGAAATGATTTGCGCACGATTTGCGGACTTGATTCGGATTGCTAGTCGAGAACCTTACCCCTCGACCACGGAGGACGCCCAGTCACTACTTTACTAAATAATTTCAGCACCAAAAGTTCCTTTACCAGCAAACAAAGCATATGAATAATGTTATAATATGTGTATGGTACCTACCTACTTAATATATGCTACACTCAGGGCTGGGAAAAATACATGCTTTGCTGTAATTGAAATACAAATTACAAAATACTTTTTCGCATGTATTTAAAATACGAAATACAAAAAACTTTCATGAAGTGTATTTGAAATACAAAATACAGTATTTTAACCATTTTTTTTATTTCAAATACAAAATACAAATTACAAAATACAAAATATATTTGGTTTTGGTATCTAAGGGTGCGCTTCCATAGAAGGAAAACTGAGTAGAGTAAAACAGAGCCTTGCAAAAATTGGCCAATCATTTCGCTCAGAAGACACATCTCGTCTCCGCTCCACTTGTAAAGTTTTGTGGTAGGTATAGGACTTGGGTGTTAGATAATAATAATCATTATTATAATAACACTAGCTGGTTCCCGGCATGCGTTGCAGTGCCATATTCACAGAAATAAATTGTTTCTCCCTGCATGCCCTTTTCCGTGAGTCCCCATTCCCCTCCCGCGTTCCCCTTCCACCTTCCCCGCCTACCCACCCCCCTCTCCCGCTCCAACGTCCCGCCAACTTCCCCTCCCACGTTCCATATATTCGGTCCCAGTACATTCAGTTTTCAAACAAATCACATGCCAACTATTACAATTTTTATATTCAAATTTTCATTTTTCACATATTACAAATATTAATTTTTGTACATTATAAGAACAATCAATCAAATCTGGTATCTAACTAAAATATCTATAATTTTAAAAATCCATAAACAATTCTTTTGTTATAAAAAAACAGCTGCCTGCTAAATTCAATTTCACCAAACGCGCGAACGTTCAAAGTTAAATAGTAGATAAGTTTTCTGAAATTATCCAATTTTCTGCGTTACTTTCTTAATTTTTCTTTCCGTAAGAACCTTCTACAAAGTATTAGAAAACTTTAAAAAAATGAATGAAATAGGTAAAGTCGCTCTGAAGTTATGGCGTAACCAAAGGAAACAAGGATTCATTTTTCTATACATAGATGGCATTTGCTTAGCGCAGTTTTGTGTTATTTCACTTCAAGTGTGCTTGCTCTACAGTAATTAACTTAAAGATAATCTAATATTCAGTCAAATTATTCCTGTAGTGCTTGATCTAATACTATGATACAAAATAGTACAATTCAAAGCAATAACAAGTATATATATACATATAAAAAAATGTACAGTACATTATAAAGCAATGATAAGAGAACTACAAATAATCATTAGTAAGAGAGCTATAGCACAGGACAATAGGACAATAGTAAAGGATTCCAGCATTTTTAGTCTATTTATTATCAATGTCAGTTTATTTTTCATTATCATTATTAAGATCGCTAAATGTATTTGAAAATGTATTTTGAAGCCATACAAAATACGTATTTGTATTTCAAATACGTATTTCAATTACAAGTAATTCAACCAGCCCTGGCTACACTCAAATATCCTGATAAGTGATAAAGGACCTTTGATTTAGAAACATGTGGATAATTTTTATTAATATACTGACGAGTCCCCAGCATGCGTTGCAATGCCACTAAAAAAGAAATTGTTTCTCCCTGCGTGTCTTTTCCAATTTGTCCCGTTCCCCTTCGCCTCCCCTTCCCCTCCCATGTCCCGTTCCCCTCAGGCGTTCCCCCTCCACCTTCCCCGCCTTTCCTCTCCCCTCCCGCCATTCCCTCCCCCCCCGCGTTCAATATTTTCAGTCCGGTACATCAGATTTTCAAACACCTTGTGTGCCACCTATTACACTTTTTTTTACAAAATTATTTTTTCATATTTACAAACATTCATTTTTGTATATTACGAGTAAAAGAACAATCAATCAAATTTGGTATCTATAAATTCAATTTTTGATAAGATTCAAAGTATTTGATTTTGGTTAGTATAGCATAGGTGAGTACTTCGATTAAATTCATTAATTTAAAGAGTTTATTCGAAAATTGAATTTTGGTTTAACAATCCATGGTTTGCAAAATGTCATTTTCAAATTTTGACGTTTTTTAAAGTTTCGTAAGAGTTTTAAATGATTAAAACACTTTTCAGATGTATTGTCATTTGGTTGTAATAATCCAGAAACCATCGCGAGGTTAGAGAGAAGGTATTTTGAAAGTTTCAAACATTTACTATTCTTAATACAGCAATGCATAGACAACTCACATACATAGAAGCTAATATGTATTGATTTTTATGTACTCGTATATACCTATAGATTGTGTTGGAATTAATGCTAGGTGTTAAATTTGTCTCAATCAGAGTTCCATATATCCATATCCATTTAAATTTGAATAGGAAACCACCCTCTCCAAATAGATTCCTTGGATTTAACAGATATTATCTCCCGCAGGTTGCGGATAACCCCTATTAGTCGGGATCCCGCGGAGGCTGGAGCTTTCAGAGGCTTACAAATGGGGATTTGCATCCTTTTAAAACTTTAGGGTTTGCATTGGGGGATGGAAATACGAGATTTTTAAAGCGCCAAAACTTTACTTTAAAATTTACTCCCTAACGTAAAGGTTTGTTGTGTTAAGCTGCATAGAAAACATTAGAAAGTTTTATGACAGCATAGGTAATAACTAATAACTAATAACTTACTTAGGTACCGACATAAATTTACGCGATGAGCGCATTTGCCAGTGTAGCCCTGGTGATAGAACAACCTGCCTTTCAAAAGCGAAGATCTAAAAAGTCAATGTTTTTTTTGCCCAGATAGTTTATTTGAACCTATTTCTAATGATTAAAGGAAGGTATATAATTTTTTTTGATTATATTAATATTAGAAAATGTATTGCAACATGTTTTTTTCTTTATTCGTCGCCACGAGGGTTACATAATTTGGAGATGTTTCGACCATCATGCTAGGCACATGCCCATGTTTTATGGTGGTCGATAGGTTACACGTACCTTATATAAAAAATAAAAAAATTCCGTGCCGTTAAGAGGATAAAAATTTATGCGACACTCTGGTTCAATATTTTATCACAAAAATTGTATTTTGTATTATATTTTTAGACTTATTTTATTTTATTTGGTTTTTATATTCAGCTAAATTATTAATGTATAGTTTAAAATAACAAAATATCAACATTTTTGTACATTAGCTCCACACAGGAGGCCCTGAGGAAAATAATTTCCCTTAAGGCTTTTGTCATCTTTTTAGAATGTTGTGTGGAAGGTTTTTTAAGGAAAGAGTGAAGAGATAGATCTGGAAGGGAAAAGACATAGGGGTGGGTAGGTTTCTGGGAATCAGTGTCTTAAGACATGACGGACGCATGAATCCACCCTTCCCGCTGAGGTGCAAGGCGATAGGTTGAGAGAGTCCGACTAGAGAGGTCTAGATTAGGTCTCCCTCAGGAAGTCTCTCCCATCCGGCCCGCCACCCTGGTGGATAGATATCCGCCAAAATCTGGGCAGTCCTGACCATATGATCCCGGGCACCCCTGCTAAGTCACTAAACGTAGCGTAAAACTTGGGATGACCTATGGCAGGGGTGTTGGTTTTCCAATTAACAAGTACCCGCCTCCCAAATCGAACTCTCCTACACGAGCAATCGAAAATTATACAAATTAATTTCGATAGCGCTATTTCGTTGAACATTATTGAAGCAAATTCAATAAAAATGATGTTATAAATTGCTGAGTTGCGTATTTGGAAGGCAACGAGCAAAGGCAGAGAAAAAAGCTAAGGAAAATAAAAGTTCAGGCATTAAAAGGCAGGTTCTGTCTGGATTATCAGCGATCTTGATTCCTTTCCGTAGTTTGCATGTGAAATGATCGACACGCCCCACCCCTATACCCCTAGGCCCCCTTCAGCCATCAGGCCGCGCAGGATATGAACCCTTCCCGGACTCGTGCAACTTGTCAATCACTAGTCACTGCGCCCGTTATCTCCCATCCATCTCGTCTCGTCTCCTCTGCCTGACTTGTCTAACCCTGAAGTTATACACAACTATGTCAGTAGATTGTTAATTCGTATTGATCCACTCGTTTACTACAAGGTTTATTGCAACTACTTATAGTTTCACGGGGGCGAAATATCCTTACAAATTAATATAGGTAATATATCCCTACAATTTGGGAGGCGGGAATGGGTACCGCCGCCCCGGGAATCTTTATTGGATAACCAACACCTCTGCCATAGGTCACCCCAAGTGGTTCGCTACGTTTGGTGATTTAGCAGGGGTGCCCGGGTTCATGGGATGAGGCTTGTCTGGGTCTTGGAGGTGGATGACCAGGACACACTGAACCCCAGATTCCTACCCACCCCTCAAACCCTTTTCCTTCCCATAACTCTCCTCTCCTTCCTTTCCCTAAAAAAAACCTCCACACAGTATCCCCAAAGATAACATAGGCCTTCAGGGAAATCTTTTTCCTAAGGGCCTCCTGTGTGGAGCTCAGGTAAAAAAAAAGAAAAAAAGAGATGCCCTTGCTATCAATACTGAATATCGCGCTAGATGTTCATTTCGTTATTATTTGACCGGCTAGTGGCTGAGTGGGCATCGCGTTTGGGTCCCACCCAGGCGTTCCGTGTTCGATTCCTCGGATTGGTAAGTCCTCCATCACGACTCAAGCAATATTTTCGGCTTACTGTGGTGGTAGTAGGAGATTTTCAAATACTTTCATTTTATTCGTAAGCCGAGAACGTTTGTTTTTCTTTATACGAGTAAAAACAAACAAAAAATTGCTAATTTGATTGCGAATGACAACTTTGACAAAAATGATAGCTGTAATATAATGGCATCAGTTCATAATCTATGGAGTTTCTCATAAGTAACCAAATATTTTTGTCCTACAAAAAGTTTCAAAAATCGATATCTAGATTGTGTTTTTCACACTAAACTAAGTGTATCACATTAAAATAGTGGATCGTTTTCCTATTAATAAATAATTACAGTGAGAACAGATATATTATAAGATTGAATTTAAAAACAAAATCTTGAAATTAACATGACAAGTGATATTTGAATTTGAAACCATTTGAATTTGAATTTGAATTTGAAGTTTGAAGTCAAGTGACATTTGAAGCCATAGACAAAAAGTTAACAGAATATTCTACCATTCTAACATCTACCTACATCTAATAATAATCCATAATATTATAATGGAACAAGAAAACTCAGCCCAACAATTCCTGGCAAAGGCAACCTCTATTTTAAACCTATTAAATATCATCATAATGGACACATCTAACAAATTCACCAAGGAACAAATAGCGAAACTCGCCCCTAAATTCACCGATCTATTGGGTAATGTCGGTCAAATGGGTGTAAAGTTAGGGAGCCTTGAAGGAGAATTGAAGACCTACAAATATATGTCTTCTAATCAAACACCCGAAAATGGGAACAGAACGTATAGTTCGATTACGTCCAACCAAGTCCTCCCGAAATATCCACCGAACACAAGAAACAATGCCCCTATACTTCCTGCGAGACCAGCCGTACTTATCTTCCCCAAAGATGACAAGTCACTTCCTTCCAGCAGTACTCTTGAAACTCTCAAAACCTCAACTAACCCATCATCTTTGGGAATTACAATCACGGGGGTACGAGAAATAAGGAACGGAGGTGTAGTCGTGCATCCAAGTACCGATGCAGAGGCCATAAAACTTGCCAATGCACCGACCCTATCCGATGCTGGTCTGAAAGCAGCAGTTTCTTCACATAAACTTCCTCGGATAGCTATCCATGGTCTACCTCAAGTTGTGCCCCTCGAGAACATCATCTTGGCAATCCACCAGCAAACACACGAAGAAACCGGTCTACAAATTAATGAATTGATAGATAAATTGCAGTTCTCTCACAAAGTAGGACCTCGTACCGGATCGTGCACTCATGTCTTCAGAGTTCCTCCTTCTGTTCGTCACTCCCTCATTCGCTTCTCTAAACTGGCTATGGACTGGCAAATACACACCGTAAGGGATTGGATCGAGAGTCTAAAATGTGGACACTGTCAACTTTACGGCCATACGGCGTCGAAATGTAACGCAGACATGCCTACATGTTCTCACTGTGGAAAACCTGGACACAATCGAGATGCTTGCCCGACTCCTGAAAAGCCACCAGCATGTGCTACCTGCAAGTTCTTCAGAAAACCGTCCACACACAACACTGGCTCCCCTGACTGTCCTGCCCGCCAAGCCGCTGAGAGACGCGAATTATCTCGAGTCAATTTTTTAGGCTGAATCAGAATCGACACCTTATTAATACTAACTTTTCCACCTATTATCAAAATATTCGTGGTCTCAATACTAAGCTAAACTCCTTTAGATGCTCCATAAATTTATGCCCTTATGATTTTTTATGTTTTACTGAAACATGGCTATCAGACAATATTGCTTCAACAGAACTTGGACTCCATGACTACATTATTTTTCGCTGTGACCGCTCTTCCTCTTCTAACAAGTGTAGAGGAGGTGGGGTAATGATATGTATTAAAAAAAATACTCTTGCCACATTCTTGAATCGTCTAATAATGTATCTGAACAATTATTTATTTGTGTTCTACTTGGTTCCAAGAAACTTGTCATTGGTTGTGTATACATTCCCCCCTCCTCTTCAATAGAAATCTATAAGTCACATACTGAAGCAGTTGAGCGTGTTTCCATAAAGGCCGATTCCTTACTTATTTGTGGTGATTATAATCTTCCTAAAATAGTGTGGCTTAATGATAGTCATGGTGTGAAAACTCCTAATAATGTTTCCCTTCATGCTTCCATAATAGTAAATTCCTTTGCCTTCCTGAATATGTACCAATTAAACTCGATCAATAACTGTGGAGGTTACTGTCTTGATCTAATATTTACCAATATGCCTAGCGTTTGTGTATGTGAAGCTACTGACTCAATATTACCAATAGATAAATATCATCCACCACTCGATATTAACTTCACTAATCCTTTCAAAAGTGACACTCTGAAATCAGCAGTTACATTCCACTACAAATTTAACAAAGGTGATTATACTGGCATGAATAGGTACCATGCCCAATATGACTGGGCAGGTATGTTATCAAACAACAATATTAACGATGCGGTATTTAAATTCAACGAATGTATAACTCATGCTATAGATTTGTTCGTTCCAAGGGGAACTTTTTCCCAGCCTAAATTTCCTATTTGGTTCAGTATGAAACTAAAGCATTTGATTATGGAAAAAAAGAAAACACACAAGTTATTCAAATTAACGAACAACTTAGCGCTTTATCAAAAATTTTCTCAGTTAAGAGAATTATCCAAAATTGAATCTAACTTGTGTTATAAATCTTATATTGAACTCACTGAGACAAAATTAAATCTTAACCCTAAACAATTTTGGAAATTTATTAAACAAAAACGTATTGATAACGATCTCCCTTCAAGTTTATTTTTTAATGATACTCACGCCACCAACGATTTCGATATTGCCAACCTTTTTGCTGAACATTTCTCCTCTGTCTATACTGATAACATATGCACCATCCCTCCACTTAAATATGCTAATACTATTGACCTTAATAATTGCGAAATCACACTTGTAGATGTTTTCAATTACTTAAAAAATCTTCCCAGCAAAACAAGCACTGGTCCTGATGGTATACCTGAAATATTATTGAAAGAATGTAAATCTGTTGTATCTAAGCCAATTTGTTTATTATATAACTTATCATTATCATCTGCCACTTTTCCGGATTCCTGGAAGGTTTCCTATATACTACCTATTTTTAAATCGGGTAATAGGTCGAACGTAGAAAACTATAGACCTATATCGATGTTATCTCACATTCCTAAAATCTTTGAATCTATAATCACAAAAAAAAATAACACCTATTTTCAAAAATGTGCTGATTGAGGAACAGCATGGCTTTAGATCTGCTAAATCTACCACTACAAACTTACTCTCCTTTACCAACACCGTAGTCAATGGCCTAGAAGATAAATCACAAGTAGATGTTCTATATACCGACTTTTCTAAAGCTTTTGACAAAGTAAAACACGCTATCCTCATGGCCAAGCTATATGCTATAGGTATACGAAACCCATTGCTATCTTTCTTTAATTCTTATTTAAGCAATAGAAAACAAAGAGTTAAAATAAATAACATTGAGTCTATTATTATTGAAGTAACATCCGGCGTACCGCAAAGAGCACATTTAGCCCCGCTTCTCTTCAACTTGTTTATAAATGACATTATTCGTATTTTCTCTCACACACGCTTTTGGCTTTTTGCTGATGACAATAAGATCCTAAAAATAATCAAAAACTACCATGACTGCCTTCTTTTCCAATCAGATATTGACTCTTTCAATGACTGGTGTAAAATTAATTGCTTGGAACTAAATGTCGATAAGTGCAAAATTATGTCCTTCTACAGATCTAAAAATCCGATTGTTTTCGAATACAAATTAAATAATAATTGCCTAACAACTGTTCAATCTATTAAAGATCTTGGTGTCTCTCTTGATAGCAAGCTTTCTTTCCGGGAACATATAAATACGATTGTTAATAAATCTCTCAAACTACTTGGTTTTATCACTAGAACCACTTCTGACTTCAAAAACATAAATACCCTAAGAACTCTTTACTGCTCCTTGGTTCGCCCCCATCTTGAATATGCTTGTATTATATGGTCTCCTTTTTATGCTGTCCATATTCGTCATATTGAATCCGTTCAACATCGGTTCCTAAAGGGAATTGCTTGGAGGCTAGGATTAGAGCGAGGCAATTACTCGTATGCTGAAATTGAACAAACTCTAAACCTTTCTCCTTTAGAAGACCGTCGGATAAAATCTGATCTCATTTGTTTCTTTAAAATTATTAACTGTTTAATCGACTCGCCTACATTACTAAAACTCATCACATTTAATATACCTTCTCGTAGACTCAGAAATAAAGACCTGCTTTTCCTCAATCAGCACTCGACTAACTATGGTTATAACTCACCACTGTCCAGAATGTGTAGACTGGTCAACTCACGTCAAGACCTTGATTTTTTTGGTATTAGCTTAAATGATTTCTGTCGCTCTTTAAACAAATGAAGATATGTAATATTCACCCTAATTTTTGCAAGGTCTTGACGTGACTTGACACTTATTTTTCTTCTATTTTCACTGTTTGTCTTTGCTTTCATGTACCATCCGAATCCTTACATTGTTCATTTCTATACTTCGTGATACTTTGTTTTAAATTGGACGTAAGTCCGTAAATAAATAAATAAATAAATAAATAAATTAGGTACTGCTGATTTGGTGTAAATATGTATAAGATTAGATTAGCGCATTCCTCAGCTCTATTTTTATGTACGGCCACCTCTCGAACAAAGGTAAATTCAGTTCAACTTCAAACTCCTCGGCAGTAGTGGTTCGCACTCTCGCCGTAGCGAGTGACGGAGCCACTGGCCGGTATGCTCACATCATCATAAGCGCGTGCAGCCGATGCTCAGCAACCATTTTAGCCGCCACTTTCTTTTCCGACCCAGAACCAAGCTGGCAACCGAACGCTGTTGGATAGCGGGTGGAAGGACTGTGGGTTCTGCGCGAATAATCATAATAGAAGTCATGTTATCCTCTTCAGTACAAGTTACTGTAGTGTTGGTAATATGTTATTCTGTTGGGTAGGTTCGGAAATCTCACGCGGCCTCTTTCTCGTCAGACGGCTTACAGCCAACATTGTACTATTATATTCTATTAAACAGTTTCCGTGTATCAAAGTACTACGTGTTTTAAATATTAAACCTTGAAAACATCCTAGAGGAATACTGGAGATAAAGGGCCCAGTATTGCCTGCAAATATTGGACATCACAAGTGGCGCAGCTGAAAAGGAATATACGGTTGACTGTTTATCAGATTGCGTCAAGTCGATTCGTTTCAGGGATCGTGACTTGCAAAAAATCTCCCGAAGGTGACAATAATCACTTGGGGCATCGCTGAAGTGCCATCCATCAGGAGATTCTCAGGGCATAATAGGAGACAGTGGAGAAGAGGAAATTACGGGACCCTGGGTAACTAGGTCCAGCCCGGTAATACAGTGGAGAAGAGGAAATTACGGGACCCTGGGGAACTAGGTCCAGCCCGGTAATACAGTGGAGAAGAGGAAATTACGGGACCCTGGGTAACTAGGGCCAGCCCGGTATTCAGTCAGGAGCGAAGAAGCATTGATATTCCTGGAAGCGGCTGGGCGCCTGGACTGCATAGGCGCCGGTTCCTGGTGTCAGGTTGTTTTGTTTCTTGTTTTTTCTGGAAGGTGTTATTGTTGCCGGGTGTGTTTTTTTTTTGGTGTGTGCGATCATGGAGTCGGGCGGAATTTCCAGGTTTTCTCACGTTAATGGGGATTGGAGTTTGTTTCGCCTGAGGTTAGAACAGTTCCTACTAATTCGTGATGACACAAAAACGATTAATTAGATGCTTCACAGAAACGCGCATATTTGCTAAATCTTCTAGAAGCGGAGACATTAACTCTTTTGATCAACTTATGTTTTCCTTCTAAAGTTACAGACGTGGCATTCGATCAGTTAATAGAATTAATTGAGAAACATTGTTCCAGACCGCGATCGGTGTTCAAGGAACGAGAAAAATTTTATCAGGCCAAGCAATCACATGGTGAATCAGTCAGGGATTTTGCAGTGCGCTTACGGGGGTTATCATCGTTTTGCGAGTTCGGAACGCGATTACCGGAATGTTTAGCTGATGTTTTCGCAATCGGCATTTTGCCGGGCCGAGCCAAGGAGAAAATTTTTCTCGAGGGGACTAGATTAACGTTTAACAAAATGGAAGAATTAGCAATAACGGTTTCAGCTTTAGACAATCTGGTTCCGGAAATTAAATCAGAAGTTTCCGTAGGGATGTCGGGCGGCGTGAATTCCATTAAACGCTCGAATTCGCCGGGGAGACATTCACATTCGGACAAAACTCAAGGTTTCCGATGGTCACCTTCGCGGTCAAAAAGCCCCGAGCCAAGGGGTTTCTCGAGTAATAAAAAATGTACCATTTGCGGTGAAACACATTTAGAAAAGTATTGTAAATTTAAGAATGCAAAATGTTTAAATTGTCACAAAATAGGGCATTTGAAGAAATTCTGTAGGAATCACAATGTTTATCCGATTTTTGAACAATCCCGTGATAAGGTTATTAATAGTATTTCTTACATTAATCCGTTTAGGGCTAATATAATAATTGACCTCCCAGGTAAGTATGGTCCTGTTTTCATTAAATTTTAGGCAGCATCGCGTCCATTGGTCAAAATATTGTACACATATTTTCGTATCGGTGATCAATGAACCGATGTATGCAATTTTTAGCCATAAGTTGTTTATAATTGTTTGCCTAGCTTGTAGTTTTTTAGATTTTAGAAATGTATTATAAGTTTGTACAGCGCCCTTGAGGTGATTTTTCACAAAAACGGCGCTATATAAATCATCCAAATATTATTATTATTATTATTATTAATAAATTTAAATGTTCCGCTATGATTGATTCAGGCGCAAGTATGTCGGTCATGCCTGATTTTATTTTCAACCGTTATTTTAGGGATGTAACATTGTCACCTGATAAGCGTACTTTATCTGGATACGATGGTAAACCACTTAATCTTGTAGGTAGTGCTTGTTTTACCGTAGAATACAATAATATTAAAAATAATTTATTATTGTATATTATATTTACTGTTGTGATTAATGGCTCGGAATTGATAGTGGGTAGGGATTTCATGGAGGCTTTTAATCTGAAGATAATTCCAATGATGGATAATTCGGTTTCAACAATCAAAGACAAAATTGAAATTATTTACAACGAATTTCCAGAAGTGTTTTCGCCGGGGCTGGGAAAATTCAGTAAACATAAAGTGAGTTTCAAAGTGAACAAGGAAGCTCGTCCTGTTTTTTTAATGCGAGGCCTGTTCCGTTCGCTATTAAGGAAAAAATTGAGAGAGAATTAGAAACTATGGTAGCTGATGGTATCATTTCTCCGGTAACCAGCAGTGAATACGCGTCTCCAATTGTACCGGTAATTAAAAAGAACGGGAATGTTAGGATTTGCGTGGACTACAAGAGATCTTTAAATCTCATGACGGACTTGGAAAGGTACCCACTTCCCTCCATAAATGAAGTTGTTCACAAAGTAAGTTCGGGTAAAGTGTTCGCTAAACTAGATTTAAGACAGGCTTACTCACAATTAGAATTAGCTGACTTTTGCAAAAAGTATACTACAATAAATACGCATTTAGGGTTATTTCAATATAACAGACTAGTTTTTGGTTTTAAGTCAGCGCCAGCGATCTTCGCTAGGACTATAGCAAGCTGTCTTCAGGGGTTGAAGGGAGTGGCATTCTATTTAGACGATATCATCATTTCGGGGGTCAACGAACGGGATTTAGTGAATAATATACAGGCAGTGTGCGCGCGTTTACGAGAGTGCGGGTTGAGGTTCAACACGGATAAATGCGAATTTTTTGTAGAATCGGTTGAATTTTTGGGGTATGTAATTTCAGGGAGCGGAATCCAACCACAGCCAAACAAACTTGAAGCTATAAAAAACGCTCCGTATCCTACGGACGTACATAAATTGAAAAGTTTATTGGGTTTTCTAAATTTTTATCGGAATTTCATTCCTAGGATGTCATCGATACTGGAACCCCTACATAACCTTTTGAAAAAAGGGGTAGAGTGGAATTTCTCAGAAGACTGCAAAATAGCAGTCGATACCATTAAAGAGTTAATGGGCAACAACACGATTCTTACAAATTTTTTTCCGGACTTACCGGTAAAACTGTATACGGACGCGAGTACATGCGGACTCGGAGCTTGCTTAATGCACGTGTTTAAGGACGGCACAATGCGTCCAATTGAGTTCGCTTCTCGTAGTTTAACAACCGCCGAAAAGAAATATAGTATTTTGGATCTCGAAGCTCTGGCAATTGTGTTCGGGTTAAATAAATTTTTTCAGTACCTTTTTGGAAGGGAGTTCACGTTATGCGTTGACAATATGCCGTTACTAAGAATTCTAGGGGAACATAAAAATATTCCGGTTCTCGCGGCAAACCGTTTGCAGATATATGGCATCATTCTGGCAGGGTTTTCGTACAAAACGGAATTTGTGAAATCTTGTAATAACCAAGCAGATTTTCTTTCTCGCTTACCGTTGAAGGACACAGTTGAGGATTTTAAGGATGATTGCGGGACTGACTTTGTTTGTTTTATTGAGAATTGTGACCATGTTAATTTTCAAGCAGTTGTGTTAGCCACCGCAGCAGATAGCGAATTACAGCTAGTGTTTAGGTATTTGCGGCAGGGCTGGCCCAAACGAGTAAATCGTGACAGCAGTATATGGAAATATTGGTTAAAAAGGAATGAACTTTCTATCGTAAAAGAGTGTTTGTTTTGGCAACATAGAATAGTTATACCTGTTTCTCTCCAAAGGCAAGTGTTAGATATATTACACAGGTCACATCTAGGTATTGTGAAAATGAGGGGAATTTCTAGAAAATATTTTTGGTGGACTTCTCTGAACAAAGACTTGGAGGAAGTCGTTCAATCTTGTTCAGATTGTTCGTTGTCAAAACAGTCACCACCCAAAAGTCAATTGACGGTTTGGCCAAATCCAGGTAAAGCTTGGAGTAGGGTACATCTAGATTATTTTTGGCCCCTAGCGGGGAAGATGTTCCTCGTGGTTTGTGACTCATTCTCGAACTGGTTAGACTGTATCGAGGTGCAGAAGGCAGATTCAACTCATACGATTATGGAACTGAGGAAAAAATTTTCTAATTTTGGCAACCCTGAGTTAATTGTATCTGCATGACATTATCTCATTGACAATGGCTCAGTTTTTACAAGTGAGGAATTTAGAGGTTTCTTAAAGGAGAACAATATTAAACTTATGACTTCTCCGGTGAAACACCCCCAGTCAAACGGATTGGCAGAAAATGCAGTAAAAATTTCGAAAATGTTCCTCAAGAAACTGTTAATAAACGGTAAATTCCCACTAGATTTTAATGTCAAGCTGTTGAATTTTTTAATGGACTATAGAAATTCTTTCCATTGTTCGACAGGTATTGAACCAGCGGTTCTGTTATTAGGAAGAAGGCTGCGTTCTACGTTCGACAGTTTATTGCCAGTGAAAAATGGAGAAGACTTTTTGGAAAAAGTCAAGGAAGCTAACGTTAACATTTCTAAAGCTCAATCGGATCAAGTTAGGTTTTACAGAGGGGTAAAAACCAGGGTTTTTAAAGTTGGACAAAAATGTTTAACAAAAGATTATCGTCATGATAATAAAGTCGTTTGGGCTAAGAGTGTAGTCTCTAGAAAGCTAGGTAAAAAAGTTTATATTATTAAAATAGGAAACACTGATGTGACATGGAAGAGACATGTGGACCAAATGAGGGAAATGTCAGTGAGCTGGAAGGAAGATGGCAATATTGCGCAGCATCCCGCGTCTGAAATTTTGAGGAACGAGCCTCATGAGTTAGAGACTTCGACCTTGTTGCGTGGATTGACTGGATTTTCTCCTGATTCCAGGTTGGCGGGGGAGGAAGTGGTGTCGGAGCAGGCACGGCAACAGAGACCATGGTCGGGAAGACTGCGTTCAAGTCGCAAGGCACCCACAACTTCCAGAGGAGACGGGACGACTTGACCCAGTCACCGCGGTTGAATTATGTGTATCTTAAAATTATGTTTATGAAGTATTATAATTTATGTTAATTGTTATTTAAGTGTGAAATATTTTAATAAGTAGCTTCAGAGTTGAAGGAGGGAGAGATGTAGTGTTGGTAATATGTTATTCTGTCGGGTAGGTTCGGAAATACCGAACCTAGCCGAAGCGACCTACATCGGTACGATATAATAGCGAGTGGAGATCTTGATGGCTTACAGCCAACATTGTACTATTATATTCTATTAAACAGTTTCCGTGTATCAAAGTACTACGTGTTTTAAATATTAAACCTTGAAAACATCCTAGAGTAATACTGGAGATAAAGGGCCCAGTATTGCCTGCAAATATTGGAATTACAGTTACCCAAATAAATTACACGTAGTGGGTGAGCGTCCGTGTGTCCTCGCGAACCTGCTGAACCGCGAGCACTGACCAATAATTATCTATTCCCCCTTTGTGAATAATATAGACTTCTGAATGATACAGACTTCTGAATGAGAAGATGCATGGACGTCGTTGAAGCAAAGAGTGTGCCAAGACCGAATTGTTTGGCGGTCTATCCACTCTGCCTAACTCTGCTGAGAAACTATAAGTTTTTTATAAAATTTTCGAATTCGATTGACATTTATCGAACGTTTAGTCTAAAAAATATAGGTGAAATGAAAGAAGATCATCCTTCGCGAGGTGTTCCGCGTATGGGTAAAAATCACTTGGATTTCGCTCAGTTCGGTTTTAACCAGATTTGAATTACATAAAGGGCGTCTTCTCGAAATAGCCTCTCATATCAAACACGACATCACAACATGCACCACGCAATCACACAACACTAAATAATATCAGAGGAATTATCTTTTATGACGTTGGTCAGATTATCAGATGGCGCAATGTCAATCACTACAAGTTCAAAAATACCATGACAATAATATTATGAATACATTTTTGTTTTTGCAATAAGAAGTTTGCTTATCGTATCAGAATCTCAGTACCGGGTTGATATACGGCATCAAATCTCGCTCCGAAATCAGAGTTGGAATGAATTCGAGTAGCTTATCCGTGATAAACTATTGTGACTTCGGTAGTCCTATCTAATGCGATCCGTTATCTATACACTCCAGCAGAAGGTGCCTACTGCTTACTGCTTACTGCTTACTGCTTACTGCTTAGGGAAGTGACAAAAGTAAACCAGTATTTTATTGTAAGTGTTATGTATGCATTCTTGAAATAATAACTCCTTTACAACAAAACACATCAGCCCTAATAATAAAAAAAATATTTATCAACCGTTAAACGGTGTTCAAGTTGCACATTGAATAAAGACTGTACATCTTTTATCACGCATAATTTACTAATAAGTAATAAATAATGTATTTTATTGAAAGACAAATAACTTTCTTTACATCACTTTATTTTATAGTAATCGCTTTTACATAGGTAAAACTAACAGAAATTTTGAGTTAAGAGTAAAAGAACATCTTAGTTCTTTAAATGGTAAAAGCGAATCTGAGTTCGCAGATCATTTATTAAAAAAAATATCATACATTTTATACAAACTTGGGACAAAACTTAAAATACTACATACGAGTTATAAGGCATCGCAGATAAATAGTTTTGAAATCTTAGAAATTATTTTTTTTTAAATTGGTCATACATTTTATACAAACTTAGGACTTAAAATACTACATACCTACGGGTTATAAGGCATCGCAGATAAATAGTTTTGAAATCTTAGAAATTAGGAAAAATGTCAATACCAAAACAGATATAATTAATAAGCAAAAAAAATTATGATCCTCTTTGGAATATTTTCCCACTCAACCGGTCTTTCCTGCTAACGATATTGTAATCCCTAAATACAATACATTTCCCCACTCTTACCCCTCCCCCTTCCTTCTACCCCTATCCCTGTACTTAATCCGTGATCTGTATTTAATTTGTAACTGCAGTGTGCTTTTACTCCCGATGATATGAACATTCTTCACGAAACATGTAGATTGTATATTTGTAAAAAGCATTAACTTTGTGGCTCGCCATAATTTACAAAACACATAAATTTGTTGTAGACCACTTTTATTTATTTTATTTAAATAAAAGTGGTCTACAACAAATTTATATGTGTTTTTATTGCATGTAGATTGTGTTTAAAAAATAAAGTGATGTAAACAAAGTTACTTGTCTTTTTCGTTATTTGTTCAAAAACTAGTAACGAAAATACTTTTGGCCGTGAAAATCTTAAAACGTATCAAAGTTACTTGTCTTTCAATAAAATAAATAATGCCATCACGGCATGGTACCCACCTAAATTTGCTTCATAAGGCATTATATATTTTGATTCCATGACAACTCAACAAAGTGGCATTTCAACATCTCTTTGAAAAGTCATTAAAAGTAATGAAAATTTTTAAAAAAATAGCCCATAACCTATTTCACCAACTTTTTATTTATTACTTTTAATCGCTTTTCGAAGGACTGACGAAGTTGCACATTGTTGAATTGTCCGGTTCATATGTACCCTTCAATTGCAAAACTTGCAAATGAGATTGTGTAATGGAGACACAGAGAAATTGCGCTACAAACCGCACATGACACGTGGCCAGATCTTAATAGCCAGGTTCCTCCTCTACCCACTGCATCCAGCCTCAAAACATACCCCGATTCCTCCATCTCATTTTCCTATACCCTCTCCCTTCAGCCCCAAAACACAACCTAATTCCCCATCTAATTTCTCAGCCTCAAAATATACCCCGATTCCCAACTTCTTTCTCTTTACCCACTACCTGTAGCCTCAAAACGTACCCCGATTCCCAACTTCTGTCTTTATACCCACCACCTCCAGCCTCAAAACATACCCCGATTCCCAACTTCTTTCTCTTTACCTACTACCTGTAGCCAGTAGCGGCGTTAGGGTAGGGCGCTGTTGGGCGACCGCCCAGGGCGCCGGACAGAAGGGGGCGCCACAGGCGCCGCAGGCGCCCCTGTATATTCCCTCGCTCTTTGAGCCAGGCCTACTTACTCGTAAATTCAAATTTAGGAAAAAAAATGTTATGGTGGCAACACTAGAATTGGAACGTGGTGTACAATCCCTTCGATCGGAGCACAGCTGCAGTTCATTTTACCGGGAATCCCCAACCATAGAGAAACACATTATCTATCTCTTTTTAACATTTTTAAGCGTGGCCCAGTGCAAACTCACATTGATAATTATCCGAAGAATGATATAGGGCGACATTTCTCTAATTCTCATTTCATAAAAAAAACTAGCAAACAATGAAACAATTCATTCAAGATAAAAACCTATCTGCGATCGACAAAATCTCAATCTAAATTGACAAACTTGGCAACTTTTTCAATCGAAAATGAAATTGCTAAAATCATCGATTTTGATAAACTCTAATCAAAGAATTTTAATAGGTTATCAATTTCGCCGATAGGAAGACTAGAAAAGTGAAATTTCATTAGTTTTTTTTAAATAAATAGTTTGTTTTTATAAACGGTTATTTCATTATACTTATTGCCTTTTTTCGTATGGATTTGTATTGCACTTAGGGGCAGTGGCATAGCGTGGGGGGGGGGGGGGGGGGGGGGCGGCCCACCCGGGGCGGCACTTTTAAGGGGGGCGGCAAATTTTTTTTTTTTTTTTTTTTTTCTTTATTTTTTTATTGGCAATGTTTATTAAAAATACATATGAAGTTACAACAGTTACATAGTTACATAGTTTTGCATAAGATTAACAAAAAAAAAAAAAAATGCCTTTCCTCACCATAAAGAGACAATGCTCTTGGGTTTGGTGAGGGAGTTCTAGCTCAATTAGTAAATTAATGATCGTGTAAGTTAGTAATAACGGCTATTGTAAATAATAAGTAGGTTAAAAAATCTTGTATAAATTTAAAAATAAAAATCCTGAAGAGTTTAAAAAAATCATAATATAAATTTTAAAATCATTATAAATGAAAGAATCATGTAAGTTAGTAACAAAAATTATTGTAATAAGTAAGTAAAGGACACATAAGAAAGAACGCAAGATTTATACAATAGTAGACTCAGAGATTTAGAAACTAAGAAATGAAAGAAAAAAGAAGGAATAAATAATTTATAAAATAGCAGACTTTAAGATACAAAGTAAACATATTTGGGACTTTTATAGCAGTTTTAGGTAATTTTTTAATTTGGGCTTAAATTCCTGCATATTTTCACAATAAATAATAACATTATCTTAGAAAAATTTAAACCAGTTCAAATCATTATTTGAAAATGTTCTACGATACTTTCGTTTACGAATCCAACTCTTTTTTTTATTATTTATTAAAAATATCTATAATTATATGTTTTTTACGCTGCAAATTTCGCAATTCGTAGGAAAACCGTACGCATCTTATGAGAGTGATACTAATTAAAGCTGATAACTTGCAAACAGATTCACTCTTAATTAAAACCTGAATTGTGTTCAGATTGTATTAAGGAATGAATTTCAGTTGTGTATTCATCTGCTGATACATTTCGAAAGATACCATTATTTTATTAAAAGTGCAGATATAAAATTCTAGTTGCAGACTATGTATGTGCTGCGAGAATCAAAGAGAAACCATTTTCATATTCTGAGTGTAGTTTTAATTTGCCAAATACAGATTTAATTTAACCCGTATAATCGCAGGAGACGCAAATTATCCCACACATTTAATTTTAAAATAAAATTATGAAATTATGTCCCACACATTTATTTTTAAAATAAATTTGTGATTGCGATAAAAAGTTAAGATACAGTTTTATTACATTTTTTTAAGAAAAGAAATCTGTATTTAAAATTTTTAGGTTTATTATAATTTAGGTACTTTAATTCGAATATTCGGAGGCGTGTATTTTTGAGCCAATTCACATTTCCAATGCCAAAATTTTTATATTTAGAAACAATAATGTTCTAATAAGCACGTCGGAAAAATTACTTTATCTAGATTTTAGAACAATTTTGTTTTTTGCAAAATAATAAAAAAAAGCAAAAAAAAGGAACATTTAAAATGCATGGGAAGAACCGGAAATTTTGTGCGCAAACAGTGACAGGCAAAAGTTTAAAGATATTTGGTTCTAATTATCCGAAGGGTTAAACCAGTTTTCAGAATGTAAAATTCCATTTGAGGATTTATCTGCTGTCACAATTCAAACTAAATCATTATCTAATTCGAAGTTCAGTTATAAAATTATAGTTGCAGACTCTGTATGTGCTGCCAGAATCAAAGAAAAACCATATTCATGTTCTGAGTGTACTTTTAATTCGCCGCATACAGACTTGGTTCAAACCAATTTTGTGTCGAGAATGTAAATTTGTTGGATTCATCTGTTGACACATTTCAAAGGAAAACATCCAATTATTTGAAGTTCAGTTATAATATTCTATTTGCAGACTATGTACGTGCTGCCTGAATCAAAGAAAAACCATTTTCATGTTCCGAGTGTAGTTTTAATTCGCAAGGTAGAGATTTAATTTTAACCAATACAGAATGTCAAATTCCAGTTGGATTCATCTGCTGACACATTTCGAAAGAAAACATTCTGTTATTCGATGTGCAGTTATAAAATTTCAGTTCCAGACTAATTATTTAATGCCAGAATCAAAGAAAAACTATTTTCACGTTCTGAGTGTAGTTTTAATTCACCGCATACAAACGGGTTTTGTGTTCAGAATACAACGATACATTAAATAACGAGTTGCAGATGCATCGTGCATCAAGTGAAGCTTTACATTTGAGTTACGTAATGCTGTAAAATTCTGAGAAATTGATTGTTCCGTGTGTTATTATTATTTGGGGACTGTAACGCAATATCAATCAATCAACTAAGGAGTAGAATTTTTTTCTCTGAAGGAGAAGAATGAATTTCGTTGAAAGAATACTCGTCAAATGTGATTATTAAAAAAAATCCAGCTCGTCTATAAATAGGTCGTAATAAAAAAAAACAGGATTTCCATATACAACCCCCCTCTCCCCGCCGCCGCTTGAAGTACCCTAATAAGGGGGCGGTGAAATTTTCCTCCGCCTAGATGTTCCGAGTTTAGTTTTAACTCACCGCATACAGATTTAATTAAAACCAGTTTTGTGTTCAGAATGTAAGTGCCGCTAGAATCAAAGAAAAACCATTTTTATTTTCTGAGTGTAGTTTTGATACACTGCACATTTAGTTTAATTTAAACCAGTTTTGTGTTATCAATATAACAATAAATTGCCGATTCATCGTGTGCCGTGTGAAGTTTTGCTTTCAGTTGCATTTCATACGTGATGAAGATGCGAAATTCTATTACAGGCATACAAATCTCGATTTCTGAGAGCAGTTATGTATAAATTTGTTGTAGAATTTATAAATATGATTTTATTGGAAGAGTTCTCGGCACATGGGTTTATAAAAATCAGCATAAAAAATAGGATACTTACTCCTCCCCCCCCCCCCCCCCCCTCCCCGGGCAGCGCTTGAAAATCTGCGGAAGAAGCACCTGTAGAAGTTAGGGAGGGGGGGGGGGGCAAAATTTTCCTTCACCGTGGGCGGCCGAAACCCACGCTAGGCCACTGCTTAAGGGGCGCGGTGGAAATCTCGCCCAGGGCGCTGGTAGTGCTAAAACCGGCCCTGCCTGTAGCCTCAAAACGTACCCCGATTCCCAAATTATTTATTTTTACCCATCACATCCAGCCTCAAAACATACTCCAATTCCCGTCTCTTTTCTCCATACCCACTACCTCCAGCCTCAAAACATACCCCATTTGGGGATGCCATAGTCATACTGGCTCCAGACGGTTGGAAGCAGTCGGGACTCTTGTACAATATTCGCATAAAAAATCAAAATCCGGGTGTTGTTCGTCATTCCAGTGTTATCAATTTTTCACTTTACCGAAAAAGCGTAGGTACATGCCACCACTTGCTTTTGCAGAGGTACTCGTACCAGGTGTAATATTTTTTAAGACAGACAAATATTCCTGGGATACTAATATCTTGATTTTTTATCTCCTATTACCATTACAGTAAGCGGAAAATGTAACTTATTTAGAGATGGAGGAATTAAACTCACGACGAATGATTGGTAAACCAGAAACGATGCTAACTCAGTCATTGACCGGTCGTCTAGCTGCGTAAACGTGCACTGATTTTTTTAAAGTTAACTCCACAAAGGAAATCATTTCCCTCAGCGCCCTAGTCTATTGAAGGAGAGGAAGGATTGAACATGGTTCTTGTTGTGAAATAGGAAAAAGTTATTAAAATCAAATTCATTGTTTCCCACCCAATAGACGCTTTTATAATTACCGTGACGGCGAAATGGGCAATAAACATATGTTTCCCACCCAATAGACGCTTTTATAATTACCGTGACGGCGAAAAGGGCAATAAACATACGTTTCCCACCCAATAGACGCTTTTATAATTACCGTGACGGCGAAAAGGACAATAAACATACGTTTCCCACCCAATAGACGCTTTTATAATTACCGTGACGGCGAAAGGGGCAATAAACATACGTTTCTTATCGCTATAATGCTGCAGCTCTTTCTTGCACATGAAATAATTGTGAAACAAAAGATAAAACACACAAAATACGTGTGTCTGTTTCTTCTTTCAAAGTATTACTTTTTCCTTTGGAGGAACTTATTACGCCTCAGCCACAGCGCGAGCGCTATTTTCTTTATACGTGTGAAGGAGATGTATGAAAATGATTGTATGTTTCATGTTCACCGTTTGTCTTATTTTGTTGTTATTTAGTGTATAAGAAAGAGCTGCATCATTATATGTAAGCAAAACCATCAGCGTATTGACATTAGACATTTTAGAATTTTTGTAATATTCACTCACACTTCCTTGTAACTATTTTCCATACTTTAAAAATTATCGTTACGGCAAGTAGTATTGTAGGGTCCACGGAGACGTCCCGGTGTGGTGTGTGAGAGAGATACAAGAAAATGATTACTTTTTTCCTTTGGAGGAAACAGACCTACGTGCATTGTGTAGCTCATCTTTTGAAAGAGCTGTAGCATTATTGTGTTAAGGAAAGTCTGTTTATTGCCGTTTTTACGCCGTCAATGTGTTTATACGACAGAAATATATAGTTTCCTGCAGAATTATTTAGAACTTAACGGCTGTACGTTTTGATAAAAAAACATTTGAAATTTAATCCATATATTACATCATTTTCTATGTGTACACCTCCCTCCCTGCCCGTAGACTGATTTTGATGATTGTGGCTTTGATTATTACGTTATCAGAGAAGTGATAAAAAATAACAATAGAAAGATTTCTATATAAATCATTTAAAAGAATAATATTTAAAAAATCGGTAATCTTCTTTTCGTCTGCTTCAGTGTCATACTTTTCGATCTTCAACGATGATTTGTAAATAATTGAAATCCATAGACAAATATATCATATTCTTACACGAAAATAATCGCCTAAAGAAATAATAATATTTTACACGTTATTTAGGTCAATTTTGTAAACATATCAGTCAATTTTCGTTATTTATTTTTGGGGTGTTATGCCGTGTTGCGCTACCTCCTTCTTTAGCCAACGTTTCGGACTGCTTTACAGTGTCTAACATCAGGGCAGATGTGTGTCCATAACATAATATCTGCCATGATGATGGACACTGCAACGCTGTCCGAAACGTAGAAGGAGGTTGCGCAACACGGCATAACACCCCAAAAATAAATAACGAAAATACCACAGGACGTGAAAATCTAAAATCATAACCATATAAGTCAATATTAATCGTCAATGAAGCCGGTCAAAACATAAAAATATTAAAAATTAGAAAATATTATCTCAAATAAATAAATATAACTCCAATAAAATATAACTAGAAATAGTGGTGTCTCTATTGTTTTTTGCATGTGTTTATAAAACAAGAATCTTAACTGTTTGGATATTTGGGACTATGGCATTATTAATTTGGGGATTGTCATGATTCTGTCTGAGAGTAAAAAAATGGTTTAGATTTGTAACTTCCAATGCGTAAAGAAAAGTGTCTGTCGGAGGGTTTATTTTATATACAGAAACCCTCAGTTTCCTTTCCAAGGTTAATGTATTTTGCCCTTCAAAACCCGCCTAAAAAAAGCAATAAACATACGTTCTTTATCACAATAATGCTGGAGCTCTTTCTTACACATTAAATAATGGTGACTTAGCAGGGGTGCCCTATGGGTGGGATGATCTATGGCAGAGGTGTTGGTTATCCAATAAATAGTTCCCGGGCGACGATACCCATACCAGCCTACCAAATTGAAAATGATAATTAATGAAAATATTTAAAAATATTACCAATTTATTACTACAGTAATAATCTCGATATATAACGAGACTTTGATCATTTCTGTCACTCCTCGCTCTAATCCTGAAGCTCCATCTTTCAAGGGTGTAATCAGCCACACTCGAAGTGAAGCCTCCACTGCCCATCCACCCACCTGCAGCAGACCTACAGCAGGGTTGGAGCAGGGTGGTGATGTGGAGTGGCGGTATCAGCGGCTCTAGTCCCGGTGCACTGATGGGAGATAGACAGGACCTCCCCCACCCCCCACACACCCAGATAAGAAACACTTCACAGGAAGTAGACCAGCTAGGCTCTAGCCGCGGCTGAGAAGATGGTGTTTTCCATTTGCATTCATTAACGTGTTTCTGACGTTTGTTTCCAATTTCATTCTTGTAAATATATTTGTTGTTCCGCATCACGGAAATATCTATATATTCACTATGTACAGAAAAAAGACGGCCTCTGTGGTCGAGGGGTAAGGCTCGTGACTATATATAAGTGGATGATACTCTCAGCATCGCCCAGTAATATTAATACTATGTCATTTGCTGCAGTAAATGTATAATAATAATTATAGAATGATCTGTAGGTATAAGTTATTACATAAATCAGTAAAGAAAAAAATAGGATAAGAGCAAAAATACATTGGAAAACTAATACAAAAATGAATCAACAATTAATAGGTATATTTTTAAAATTTTTTACAAGAAAAACTTTCTTTTTATAACTTTTGAAGGTTATTCCCATCAATGTAATATATCATTGAAGAAGAAGATAACAATAATAATCTAAGCGAAAATGTGAAAGAGAACAAGACACAGAAAAATAAAAAAAGGAAAGATAATAATGCACGTAGGATTATTAGTAGGTACGTGATAAGCGCGTTTTTTTTATCTTTTTAGACCATATTTTTTTTACCTGTCACGCCCTCACTATGCCATAACGCCCTCACTATGAAACTATCTAGTAGGTTATTAACCAATTCTATGAACATTTCTATAATTTAAACAGATAGCCGCCAAAAATATGTGAAAAAATAGTCGAGGATAATATTGATTTTGAATTTGAAATATGAGATTTACAAAAATGAGTTAAAAGGTGTCTCAATGGCCGAGTTGGTTAACTACTTGTTCCCGTAAGACGAGAGATCCTGGGTTCGAGTCCCAGATGTGACCGTTGCCTTTTTATTTTTCTGTGTCATGTTCTTATTCATATTTTCATTTTAATTTATTATTATTGACTTCTTTAACAATAATAAAGTAATACTTTCGTAAAAATAAAAAAATAATGAATTCAACCCTTATTTAAATTCTTAAATAATAAGGGCTTAATTCGTACACTTATTCTTAATTCGTTAATAATTTACCTATATTCGTTTATATTTTGTGATACCACAATGCATGCTTACTGGATCTGAAAAAATTAAATAAAAATTGTTATCCAAATAACCCACTGTAAAACTATTGTAATTTTATGTGAGGTTTTATACTTATTCTATTTATTTATTTCTATGTATTACAGTATTTACCTATTAATTAACATTTTTACATAATAGATAAATTTTGAAAACATTTTTACATAATATATTTTACAATTTTATTATGTAGGGTGTATGGTAGGTTTGCGAAGGTGAAACTGTGGATAGGTATTGTATGTTTCGTGAACACCTCACTAGGAGAACCTGTGCTGAGGTGTTTACGTGTTTATTTATGATTATGTGTGACAAGTATTAATGTGTTGTAGAAGAAAGTTTTATATTTATTTTATTTAATGGTTATTGCACATTGGTTATTAATAAGTTAATTTTTATGTTTGGTTTGGAGTAAATAGGTTTTGGAAAAATAGTGTTCCTTTAGCTTTTATCCAGACTGTGATTTGTTTTTTTAGTTTATTTGTTGGTGAAAAATCAGCAGATTGTTTCAAAGAAGGTGGCATGCTGTTATATAGTTTGATAGAATAGTAGTTACAGGATCTTTGTCCGTGGGTCGTGTGCTTTAGCGGGATGTTGAGTGTTAGGTTTGTTGAGGACCGGCTTGTTATTGAGGACTGAGAAAGTAAAGGGATATGAAGTTTGAATTTGAAGAGGTGAAGAATAGACGATTTAGCGTAGAGTTGTCTGATTGACAAAACGTCGAGCATCTTGAAATTTTTTTCAGAGTCTGTATCATATGCTACTTGAAGTATTAGTTTGATTGTTGCCTTTTGTGCCTTTTCTAGTGGATCTAGAGAAATATTACTTGCACTTCCCCAAGACAGAAGACCATACATGATTAAAGATTGGGAAAGAGCAAAGTAGATAGATCTTAGTATTGTGCGTGGGAAGATATTTTTTATATTATTTAAAAGATACATGATTTTTTTATGCTTGGATGTAATTAAGTTAATGTGGTCATTCAGCGTAGGTTTTCGTCAATTATCACGCCTAGATATTTTATTTGTTTGACATTTTGTATGATTTCGCAATTGCACGATGAGAAGGGTTGGGAGCAGTCGTGTATTTTCAGAGTGAAGGTTGGAGGAGGTTGACCTCTGTGAGTTATACTATGTGTAATGAATTTAGTTTTTTTTGTATTTAGAGTAAGTTTGTTTTCATTGAGCCATTGTTTGATGACAGCAAGACTTTTCTCAGCTTTAAGGAATGCCTTGATCCATGAGTCAGCTTGACAAAGTATTACGGTGTCATCAGCGAATGTCACAATGTTGCCTTCTGTAATTAGTTCACAGATATCATTGATGTAGATAAGAAACATTATGGGACCTAGAACACTACCCTGGGGCACTCCGTAACTGATCGGAAGGGGTTCACTTTTCACTTTGTTGATAATGACTTGTTGAGTTCTCTCTGACATAAAACTTTTCAGTAAGTTAAGTTCATTTCCAGTTATGCCGAGTTTATTAAGTTTCTTAAAAAGTATATTGTGAGATATTGTATCGAAGGCTTTACATTAGTCTAGATATATTGAAATTACTTTTTTCTTTGAGTCAAGGTTAGAGTTAATAAAGTCTGTTACTGAGGTTAAAGCGTGTTGTGTACTTCTGTTCTTTCTAAAGCCATGCTGGTTCTTCGAGAGTAGATGGTTTGTTTCTAGGTAGTGGTAGAGCTGTTCTTTGATGGCTTTTTCCAGAATTTTGGACATAGTATTTAGAAGAGTGATAGGTCTGTAGTTGTTGATGTCATTTTTAGGTCCTGACTTATAGATAGGAATTACTAGTCCATTTTTTAAGCAGCTAGGAAAAATACCTTCTTTTAGGCTACGATTTATCAGGTATGTAAGTGGATTGAGGAGTTGGTCACTTAGAGTTTTAATGGTTTTAGCATCTATGTTGTCAGTACCTGCAGCTGAGCTATTCTTTAATGATTGTATTATTTTAATCGTCTTATCGCATGAGATGGTTTGGAGTTTAAATTGTATATCTTTATTGGAGTCAGGAGTATCTTGATGGTTAGATGAATGTAGATTCTCTGCCACAGTACTTGTAATGTTTTCTGCCAGAATGCCTCCAATATTTGTGTAATGATTGTTAATGTAATTTAAAACTAGTGTAGGATTGTTGTGGAAGAGGATTTCTTCATTGTTGATGACAATATTTTTGATATTATCATCATCGAAATTATGAGTGCAAGTACTTTCCTTTAGTATTGACCATACACTTTTGGGATCGTAATTGGATTCTATCAGTTTATTTTTGAAATGTAGCTCTTTAGCTTTTCGTATAATTTGGGTGCATAGATTTCTATATCTTTTGTAGAATGAGTAGAGAATAGTATCAGAAGGGTTGAGTTTGACTTGTTTGTGTAACTTATCTCTTTTTTTAATACAGTTTAAGATGCTTTGGGTTATCCAAGTTTTTAGTTTTTTTTTGCGGTGGGGAATAATTTTTGTTGATGTCTTAGTATTTTGTGTGATGGTGGTTTGTAAGTATGTAATGAAGTAGTGCCAAGCCTTATCGGTTGACGTTATACTCCTTAAATGCTTCCACGATTGTTTATCTAAACATGATTTTATGTTGTCATAGGCAATATTCTTAATTGTGAAATAGCGTTGAGTAGGCAAATTTGGAGTTGGTGTAGTCAGGCCTAGTAAAGTTGTGTAGTGGTCCGTAATGGAGGATTCGTAGACTATACTTTTAATATAATGTTTTGATTTTACCATAATGTGGTCTATACAAGACTCAGTGTTATTGGTTACCCTAGTGGGGGTATTAATAGTACTGAAGATACCATGTTGCATCAGCATCAAAAGGTAATCGTGGTTTTGTGGGTGACCATTAGGCAGTAGATTAATATTAAGGTCACCGGCTAATATGATATTTTTAAAGGAATTTAGCTTATTAAGATGACTATTAAGGGAAGATATGAATGGTGCGATATCATGGGTGGATGGTGATCTGTATAGTGCAAGTATACATGTTTCTTGGTTGACGATTATTTGTAAACAGTTTGAGTTATCAATGAAAATTTCGGAAACTAAGCTACTAAGGTTGTTATGAAGATAGACCACAACACCGTCGTTTTGTTTTTTATTATTTGATGTGTGGTACTGGGTGTAATTTTGTTTGTGTTTCTGGGTGAAGGCGTTTGTGATCCAACATTCTGTAAGAATAATGATATTAAAATCTGTAGTAAAAGTGTTGGTTAGGATGTCGAGTTCATCGTAATTTTTGTTGAGAGAACGTATGTTTTGATTTAGTATAGTTAGTGAAGGTGGGCTAGAGAGGATTGTATCACATAATTTCTGATCTGCAGTAGTGTAATGGCGGTGCAAGTTATTAAGATTCATTTTCAGTAGATCAGCCATGTTAATATTAAGTAAATTAGAAAATGTAAATTTGATGGTTAATGATTTATGGATGAGTCCCCATTTTTTTAAGATCACTTTCGTGTTTTATCTGGATGGTTTTTTCCCCGGGTCCTTTACGTACAAGTAGTCTGCTCGCTTTAAACCACACGAATTGGAAAAGAGTTTCTTTGGCAGTTTGTTTGGTTTTCCACAATAGTTCCTTAAAGTAAGGTGAAAGCACTTCACTGATGTAAATCGGCGAACTCAAGTTAAGTGTTTTGGCCGCACTTTTTACTGAGAGAATCGAATCCCTAGTTTTAGGATTGTGAAAAGAGATATGTAGTTTGTCCGGGGTGTTGCGTCTGCGGTCTTGGGTCCTGGTCACCATACGAATGTCCTGTTGTAGCAGGGGCAAGCCCAGCGAGCTGGCTACCCGTAGTACAGCTTCCGTAGGTTGTTCGCCTGGCTGCAGCTCCACTCCCGCCATCTCCACACTGTCAGATAACTTATCTTGCTCAAGTTCTGCAAGTCTACACTCAAGGCTAGAAATTCTAATGTTATTTTTATCATTCACCTCACGTAAAAACTTGGTTTCTTTATGCAGATCCTGCATTTGTTTGAAGCTCGACACAAGGTCTTCATACTGGTTACAGATGAATTCGCTGCTTTTCTTTAAGTCTCTAATTTCTTCTTCAAACATTTTTTTCATTTCAGTAATTTTGCTGTCAAAATGTTTAGTGATTCGTTCGAATAAGACATCAGTTTCTGAACCGGGCTTCGAGGACGGTGAGCTCGATCGGCTTTTGCATTTCGGACAGTTCCAAGTTGATTTATTTTTAACAGCCATTCTTTTGAAATTTGTATCGGTGATGTTGACACAGGTATTATGAAAAACGGTATTGCAGATGGCACAGGTGAGTGCAAAGTCATTATTCGAGATCAAGTTGAGGCAGCCTTCGCAGTTCATTTTTAGAGTATAATTTACAAAGTTTATATGTGGAGTCACAACACTGTTTCAGGTATTTGAACTTTTGATGTGTTAAATCACAGGTATAAAGTAGTAACACAATAATCTGTGTTAGATTATGCACTTTTCTAATGTTTTCAGTTACTTTTAATACTTAGAATTCATTAATTTAGTTTAATTTTTTTGACAAGCTGTCATATGACAGCTTTGTGGGTCTACTCCAATTTTTTTTTGTACAAAATGTATTCTGTAATTAAATAAATAATAAAAAAAAAAAAAAATACAAAAAAATACAGAGCACTGTTTTTTCTTTTGTTTCAGGTATTAAAACTTTAGATGTGTTAGATCACTGGTATAAATTAGAGTACTATGTAGTAGCACAATGATCTGTTAGTTTGTGCACTTTTTTAATGTTTTCCGTTACTTTTAAAACTAAGAATTCAGAAATTTTGTCAAGAGCAATTATTTGAGGTTGTTTACAATATGACGTATTATTGTTGTATGAATACTTGTTTTGACGTCCCTTGTCAGTTTAACAAACCAATATTTTAACTGAATTATATCGTTTACGTTTGACTCTTCCCATTGTGTTCTGGTCAGTATTATCCCAATCTGCCTCACCTGAATTACGTAATCTTCCATTATCCGCTCGGTGTCACCTGACAGCATTGTGTCAATGTCAGTGACTAGTGTCAGGTGTGTTGCTAGCCGGGTTTACTGACAGCTGACGGCTAAGACTCCCATGCGAAATCGGACAACTTGTCCAAATATTTGCAAACTCGCCATTGTTTACTCCGGTATTCAAATGGCGGAAAAAAAATGGACTTGACGTGGGTGTATCAGGGAACGACAACTAATTAATATTTTAAGTTCTTTTTGGATCCGAAAAATAAAAAGGTTTCATTCAATACATTATCCACTTCAATATTATTCTCTACCCCCTCAGAAATCTGGCTGTTTTGTCAAAAGGTTTCAATATTTCCACTTTACAATACAAATGTAATATTTCTGCTATTTTTGAAAGGTTACAAATATAAAAAAATCTAAAATTACTGTTAACGAAAAAAAGAAAAACACACTCATGTTTTATTGGACAAATGGATTATAAACGTAATTATCACCTCACATTTTAGTCGTTTCATAAAAAAAAATGAATAAAGAATTATCGAAATTATACATTTTTCTCAAATTGCTTTCGGAATCAGTTTCATGGAAGTGCATATTAAAATTTTTCTATTGGTTATTTCTAGATTTGAATATAAAGCGCGTTTTCTCTCTCTAATACGGTTTAGATCATATTTCTGACCATGAGAGTAAGGGAGATACCACGAATTTTATGAGACCTATGTGAGCTGTGACAAATTTAGTCTTCTGTGATAATACTCGTAGGTACATGTAATTTACAGGAAAGCCTCACAAAACTTATTTTTTTTGTGAAGAATGCTTATTTAGCTGGAAAATATAACAAACTCAAAAATATTGTCATTATTGTAAATAAAACTACAAAAATTCAGAGAAATGTTTTATTTCTAATTTTATAAAAAAACCATTTCTCCTATATTTAAAAAAAGAAATTTACGAACTTACTCCTGATTACACACTTTTTTTTATTGCGCGAAAAAACATTTATGAAATCGAATCAATTACCATTTAACCGTGATTATAATTGGCTGCTCCATTGACTCCGGTTAAGTACCCCTGAATATCACATGTAATGTAAACCTGGTAATCCAAGCGTGTGATCTTTGGGAAGGTTTGACTTACACTTTACAGATAACCACCTCTTCCAGGTACCTCCGGGCAACTCCGGGTTCCGGGTACCCATCTCTACCTCCAGTCTCCAAATAATTCCAGGTACCTACCAAACCATCTGCTGAACCATCATGGTGATAAATAATATATATGTATAATGTATATTATAAAATACGACATGTTGATTATGAATATCAATGTACATACAACCTAATCTTAATCTATTTATCTGTATATATAAAAATGAATCCCTGTTTCCCTTGATCACGCCATAACTTCAGAACGAATGTACCTATTTCATTAATCTTTTTTTAAAAGTTTTCTAATACTTTGTAGACGTGTTCTTACGGAAAGAAAAATTAAGAAAATTGCGCAAAAAATTGGATTATTTCAAAAAACTTAACGACTATTTTATCTTCGCACGTTTCACAGTTCGCGCGTATGATGAATGTAGCAGGCAGATGTTTTTATTTTATTTTTTATATTGCCTACAGAGTTTTTAAATTATCTATACATACTTTAAATAGGTACCTGTGTTAGGTACTAATTTTGATTGATTATTCTTTTAATATGCAAAAATGAATATTTATTAATTGTTTGTATTATATGAAAAATAAAAATTTGTAATAGGTGGCACGCGAGCTATTTGAAAACTGAATATATGGAACGTGGGAGAGGGGAGAGGGGAGAGGGGAGAGGGGAGAGGGGAGAGGGGAGAGGGGAGAGGGGAGAGGGGAGAGGGGAGAGGGGAGAGGGGAGAGGGGAGAGGGGAGAGGGGAGAGGGGAGAGGGGAGAGGGGAGAGGGGAGAGGGGAGAGGGGAGAGGGGAGAGGGGAGAGGGGAGAGGGGAGAGGGGAGTGAATGGGCGGGAAGGTGGAAGCACTACGCGGGAGGGGAAGGGACATGCAGGGAGAAATAATTTATTTCTTTGAATATAGCATTGCAATGCATGCCGGGAACCAGCTAGTAAAGTAATAAAATCTTGTCAAAACTAACGTCCATAATTATTATTAGAATTTCTATTTTTTTCTTCTTTTCCTTCTATATTTGTAATATTATTATAGGAATAAACTTGACTTCCTACTTCCTATTACCTTTCTTTTTGTTTTTATTGGAAAATTATTCTATCAACCTCAAAGAAAGAATATTATTCAATTCATTGTTTTTGTGTTTTCGTAGAAGTCCAATTTTGGCTAATTTAATAATTTTATTTACAACGCCTTTAAAAATTGTATTACGTTGCTAAAGTTAGCGGTGAGCAACGATTTTATTTTTCAAGACGATGTATTAATTACTTCGGGAGATATTCATTTAGAAACATCTTAAATATAACACGTTCTTCAGAATTAATTCAAATGAACCCGGCGGAAGGTCGAATCTCCAGGCCGGCTAGGGTGAATTAACACGCCAAGCCGCGGGCGCATATTTGTTTGCACGCTGTCTTCACTTACGTTATTTTTCTTCTTCTTTTCTTTGCTAGGGTGAATTCGACCGTACGTCCGTCCAACACGCCAAGCCGCGGGCGCATATTTGTTTGCACGCTTTCTTCACTTACGTTATTTTTCTTCTTCTTTTCTTTGATAGGGCTAATTCGACAGTAGGTCCCTCCAATACACGGGTCGCGAGTCGCAATTTGTATACACGGCTTCTTTACTTACGTCGCGCGTTAAGATTCTGAATATATTTTAGGGTATAGTTTAGTGTCGTCTTAATCAAGAATAAAAGAGAAATGTTAAAGTATTGTTTACTAACTACTTGTCCCATGAAAACGTTGTCATATTTTAAAATGATAGTGAGATACCTTTCTACTCCAGGCAAGTGTAAACCAGAATCGTGTCACCATTCCACTCGACTGACCTTTTTTGGCTTTCGATCCGAGAAATTAATCTCATTGCGGTCACTGTCCACCATCTCCCTTCTTCTCTGCCCTTTCCTTTTCTCTCTTCATCTCATGTCACGTGACTCGTGTTTCACTAATATTCTAGGCCCTCTTGAATTGGGGCTTCGAGACCTGTAAGAAGGTAACAAAATAATAAATATATAATTGATTACGTCATCCTTTCAAACCGTTCTTTCAGAGCTATTTCCATACTACCATCAGCATATTGCTTCTTTTTCAAACTCCTTCAATCGTTCCCTATTCCTGCCGCTCCCCACATTATTACACGGATTTTAATTATTACTGGCACAAACCCATCAAAAATCTAGATATTATTATTGTAGTTGAAGTAACAAAATATTTGCCAAAATAAAATAATTTCAACGGAAGAAATCCCTTTGATTGTTAGTACCTAAACTTGAGCAATTAAGACATCTATATATCTGTCTGAATAGTCCCAACTATTCCCAACCACCAGGAGCAAAGGAGATTATGGCATCCCCGATTGAGGTAGGCATGAGATAGGTGAGGCTCAAAGTAGTGAATGGGGAAGGAGATGGGGAAGAGGTAGGTGGAAAATTTCCTGGCTACTCAGATCTGGACACCAAACACGGCTAAAGCCATTTCAAGCAACCTTTCAAATCGGGTTGGTGGTATTACATTAGGGCGATTCTGGGAGTATCTTCCATTCTGGAGCGAACCGCAAATATACTACATATTATTTTTTATTAATTAATGTGAAAAAAACACAAATTAATCAAATAAAATATATGTGCGCACGCCGGGTTTTGGAATTGCTAGTCGAGAGCCTCAACCATGGAGGAGTAAGGCCCTCAAAATAATAAAAAAACATATAAATTTGTTGTAGACCACTTTTGTTTTATTAACACTCTACCGGTTTCGGAAGCACCCTTCCTTTGTCAGGAGAATATTATAACTAACCTATGATATAGAATATTGACAGATATACAAATTTTAGGTGTTTGAGTGGGAGGTAAGCAAAGGGGTTGGGGTAATTGCGAGATTTCTTTGAAGAATAGAGCAACTTGTCAATATTTTTGTTATTTGTTTTTGGGGTGTTATGCCGTGTTGCGCTATCTCGTCCTTTAGCCAACGTTTCGGACAGCGTTTGTCCATCATCAGGGCAGATGTCCTGATGATGGACACTGTACCTGTCAATATTCTATATAGTAGTTTAGTTATAATATTCTGGCGAAGGAAGGGTGCTTCCGAAATCGGTAGAGTATTAATAAAATAAAAGTGGTCTGCAACAATTTTTTTTGTTATTTATTGTAAATTATGGCGAGCCACAAAGTTATTTATTGTAAATTATGGCGAGCCACAAAGTTATTTACTGTAAATTATGGCGAGCCACAAAGTTAATGCTTTTTACAAATATGTAATAAAATAATTTTCTTACCTATTTGATCGCTTGTTTGATATGATCCTTTATACTTATTAATTTCAATTTTTTAAATAAAAAGTTCGAAAAACAATTTCAAATCACCCACCCGCACACCGACAACAAAAAATTTCGAAATTGTAATTTTTTTACTCCCACCATTCACTTCTGGGTTGATTAGAAAAATTTCCACATAATGAAAGCTTACCATATTATTTACATAAAGTAATGTTTATATAAATATAGTCGAATACAATGGTTTTTGATAAATTTTTTTATATTGTATTTCACTAAGATAATGTGAGAGATCGAGACCACATTAAGTTTGCGGTCTCATCTCCTAGCGCCAGCCCAGCGCTGTTAATGTTCCCACACCAAATGATGGGCGAGCCTGTCACTACCTATTTATATTCCTCACTTGATTGACATCAGCAACTCCACTCAGTACTCACAACACAGTCAGGGTGCCACCAACGGCACTAGCCAACCTAATCTGTATTCATTTCTGAAATTAATCTTACTAGCGATTTGTTGTATTAGTCCCTCACCAGGTTCCACATAGTCAATTCGCCGGACTGATTACTGTGATTGTTGATCAGAGGATATAGTCCAGTCAAGTTAAACATAAAAGGGGGTTGTGCTTGCAAAAGGTCCGGTCATTTTGAATTTTTTATATGTTGTTAGGACCTAAACCAGTAATGTAAAAATAATTTTGCAACTTCGAAAGTGCTTTGCGAGCGCCGGTGGACCCAAAAAACCAAGAAATTTTCGGATTTTTTTCAGTTTTTGCTCAATATCTCAGTGAAGAAAGGGTCTGACCGGTATAGTTAGCAAAAATACTTTTAAAGTAGACTAAATTTGCTACAATTTGAGACCAAAGCAAGCTATATACAGCCATTGGTTTTCAATTATTATTTTTTAATTTATAAACTAACGTTTAGACAAGATTTTTATGCATAGCACAAAGGGTAACAATTATTACAAGCAATAATTGTCAGCCTGAAACACTCATTTACATTGAAAAATCTTCCGAGAAAAGATACTTGCCGCCAACGGGACTTGAACCCGTGTCCTTCCGATTGCCGGTCGAATGCTCTGACCACTGAGCTATGGCGGCTTATCAAATACCCGCCAAATAATTCAATATATACTAGTGTTTCATTCAACAATTACTGCTTGTTATATTTTTTCCCACTTGTGAACAACCAACTTTATTTTTGCGAGGAAGACATTGTTAGTGTTAAATCCCTCGCTAGGTGGCGTCGAGACAAATTATGTCTGCATTTATTGGGGAAATACTTAAACTTGTTAAATATTAATTATTATTTTTTAATTTATAAACTAACGTTTAGACAAGATTTTTATGCATAGCACAAAGGGTAACAATTATTACAAGCAATAATTGTCAGCCTGAAACACTCATTTACATTGAAAAATCTTCCGAGAAAAGATACTTGCCGCCAACGGGACTTGAACCCGTGTCCTTCCGATTGCCGGTCGAATGCTCTGACCACTGAGCTATGGCGGCTTATCAAATACCCGCCAAATAATTCAATATATACTAGTGTTTCATTCAACAATTACTGCTTGTTATATTTTTTCCCACCTGTAAACAACCAACTTTATTTTTGCGAGGAAGACATTGTTAGTGTTAAATCCCTCGCTAGGTGGCGTCGAGACAAATTATGTCTGCATTTATTGGGGAAATACTTAAACTTGTTAAATATTAATTATTATTTTTTAATTTATAAACTAACGTTTAGACAAGATTTTTATGAACGGGACTTGAACCCGTGTCCCGTTGGCGGCAAGTATCTTTTCTCGGAAGATTTTTCAATGTAAATGAGTGTTTCAGGCTGACAATTATTGCTTGTAATAATTGTTACCCTTTGTGCTATGCATAAAAATCTTGTCTAAACGTTAGTTTATAAATTAAAAAATAATAATTAATATTTAACAAGTTTAAGTATTTCCCCAATAAATGCAGACATAATTTGTCTCGACGCCACCTAGCGAGGGATTTAACACTAACAATGTCTTCCTCGCAAAAATAAAGTTGGTTGTTTACAGGTGGGAAAAAATATAACAAGCAGTAATTGTTGAATGAAACACTAGTATATATTGAATTATTTGGCGGGTATTTGATAAGCCGCCATAGCTCAGTGGTCAGAGCATTCGACCGGCAATCGGAAGGACACGGGTTCAAGTCCCGTTGGCGGCAAGTATCTTTTCTCGGAAGATTTTTCAATGTAAATGAGTGTTTCAGGCTGACAATTATTGCTTGTAATAATTGTTACCCTTTGTGCTATGCATAAAAATCTTGTCTAAACGTTAGTTTATAAATTAAAAAATAATAATTAATATTTAACAAGTTTAAGTATTTCCCCAATAAATGCAGACATAATTTGTCTCGACGCCACCTAGCGAGGGATTTAACACTAACAATGTCTTCCTCGCAAAAATAAAGTTGGTTGTTTACAGGTGGGAAAAAATATAACAAGCAGTAATTGTTGAATGAAACACTAGTATATATTGAATTATTTGGCGGGTATTTGATAAGCCGCCATAGCTCAGTGGTCAGAGCATTCGACCGGCAATCGGAAGGACACGGGTTCAAGTCCCGTTGGCGGCAAGTATCTTTTCTCGGAAGATTTTTCAATGTAAATGAGTGTTTCAGGCTGACAATTATTGCTTGTAATAATTGTTACCCTTTGTGCTATGCATAAAAATCTTGTCTAAACGTTAGTTTATAAATTAAAAAATAATAATTAATATTTAACAAGTTTAAGTATTTCCCCAATAAATGCAGACATAATTTGTCTCGACGCCACCTAGCGAGGGATTTAACACTAACAATGTCTTCCTCGCAAAAATAAAGTTGGTTGTTTACAGGTGGGAAAAAATATAACAAGCAGTAATTGTTGAATGAAACACTAGTATATATTGAATTATTTGGCGGGTATTTGATAAGCCGCCATAGCTCAGTGGTCAGAGCATTCGACCGGCAATCGGAAGGACACGGGTTCAAGTCCCGTTGGCGGCAAGTATCTTTTCTCGGAAGATTTTTCAATGTAAATGAGTGTTTCAGGCTGACAATTATTGCTTGTAATAATTGTTACCTATTGGTTTTCAAGATACAGTTCTTCTAAAAAGAATTTTTTTCGAAATGGTCACTTATTTTGTAAAATATTTTCTAAAGCACGTATCCCACGTCAAATATTATATGAAATAAAATTGTAGTAAATTTAATTAGCTTTCATTTAACTAGATTGATATCTGTAGACCTAGCGGGTATCTCAAGAACGAAAGATAACCAAAAACAGTCATAGGCGGGTTTTGGGGGGAAATGCAAATAAACTGTTCGCACGTCTTTTTATGGTTTTGTTTATCAAACAGTTACAATTTTTTTTTGTTATTGTTAACACATTTTTGATGAAAAAAAGAAAAGATAATACATCTATCGGGAATTACGTCATCTTCAAACATTGTTTTATATACCTACATACTAAAATGCTTGTACAAACATCATGGTACCTACTGTAAGGACAAGTTATATGTACACAAAAAATAAAACTAATATAAATCATGTAGGTATTGTGTCTTGGTTGCCAAATCATGTCTTTCTTTTTATCTTAGATGGCCCGGACTTAGGCTCGCACGAAGAAGGTGTCTCGATATCTGTGATGGACGCTGGGAGAGGCGCCCAGTCGAGTCATCTTCATCGTCCGAGCATTTCAGCTCCACATCCGGGACGTTATTGCACAATTTTCCACCGCGTGACTGACAGAGGACTGAGCAGTGGAGCCCAGCCTTTCTGCACGAGCAGCTCCCAGAGCATCCTTTCTTTCATTTACATGAAATTTTTTGCAGAAGGGCAGGAGGTGCAGGATCCATCGTGGTGGGGATGGGGGTGAGTCCTTGAGAAGACAGCTTCCACCCCCATTCAGTGGGATTCAAGTTGATTCCTCGCCACTTCTGTGCTTGGAGGTAACACCTTGCTGCATGATGGCCTGCGGCATCTTCCGTCGGTGGTAAACGAGCGAGGTTTATGCTTGTTGAAGTGACAAATGTCTTATACCTCAGGAAATCCAAAGTATCAAATAAGTTTTGTCTCGCATTACTGCTCTCGGGGGGGGGGTCACGCACATAATGTCTCCCATCTCATGAAACGTGTATCACCATCCAGCGTGTTAACGTTCACGTCCGCATTGTCGTAGACAAATTGGATAAAAGCTTCTTTTCCTATTGGTGGTGAGGATTCATCTCGTAAAATCGCCGAAGTTTCAAGCTGCACAGCTGCTGAATAAGAACAGGAGAATCATGGGTATAGGTACTTGAAATTTGAAATGGTCGTATTATTACCCTAGGATAAACCCACGATGACTAATGGAATTACTTCACAGCACAATAAAACCATAAAAATACGTGAGAACAGTTTATTTGCATTTCCCGCCAAAACCCACCTATGACTGTTTTTGGTTATCTGGCGTTCTTGAGAGAACCGTTAAGTCTACATATATCAATCTAGTTTTAAATGAAAGCTAATTAAATTTACCTCAATTTTATTTCATGTAATATATGACGTGGGTTACGTGTTTTAGAAAATATTTTACAAAATAAGTGACCATTTCGAAAAAATTTCATTTTTGGAAAAAATGGCCTATTTTTGAAGAAGTGTATCTTGGAAACCAATGGCTGCATATAGCTTGCTTTAATCTCAAATTGTAGCAAATTTAGTCTACTTTAAAAGTAAGTTTACTAACTATACCGGCCAGGCTCTTCCTTCACTGAGATATTGAGCAAAAACTGAAAAAAATCCGAAAATGTATTGGTTTTTTGGGTCCACCGCCGCTCGCACAGCACTTTCGAAGTTGCGAAATTATTTTTTTATTACTGGTTTAGGTCCTAACAACATATCAAAAATTCAGAATAACAGGACCTTTTGCAAGCACGGATGTACATCTTAATTGGCTAATACTCTGGATCATAATTTCTGTAAGTGTAGGATCAATGATCAATTTCCAAACTTCACGCCTGAATTGATAAAACTTAAAATAGAACTCCCGTAGCAAAATTTATTTATAAAAAAGTAAAAAAATCAATCACATTATTTACCATTTTATTTGTATGCGTTTTTTTTTGCACATCTATTGTATATATACAGGTTCCTATTTTAGGTACTTACACACTACGTTATTTTGTGATTCATATTACTTATTCTTTATGATAGACACTCTTCTAGAATTCAATTTGGGAGCCGGGAATGGATATGGGAACCATTCATTGGAAAACCTACACCTCTGCCATAGATCACCATAAATAATTCGCTCAGGTTCGCTACTTTTGGTGACTTAGGAGGGGTGCCCGGGTTCATGGGATTAGGATTTTCTAGGACTTGTCGGCGAATGCGTCTGCCCACCTACTGTGTGGCGGATTGGATTTGAAGAGACTGATTGAGGGAGAACTTCTTACCTTTTATATCACTTCAGCAGGACTCTCTCGACCCATCGCCTTGCACCGCAGTAAGAGGGCTGAAATCAAATTTCCATTACTCCTAGACACGCTGATCCCCATATTTCTTCCCACTCCTCATATATATTTTCCTTCCTAGATCTTTCTATCCTTCTTTTCCACACAGCATCCTCCAAGATGACAGAGACCCCGAGGGATACTATTTTCCCAGGGCCTCCTGTGTGGAGCTAATGTAAAAAAATAATCATCCTACTTATTACTATATCTACGTATGTTTGTTCAGTCTCATTTGATGTAGATATTGTTATATATACTAGCAAACCACTGCCGATTACATATGGAGTTCCACAAGGAAGCATACTAGGTCCTGTTCTTTTCACTATTTATATAAATTAACTTTATAGCATGGAAAAGGACGGTGAAATAATTAGTTTTGCAGACGACACAGTTTTAGTATTTAAATCTAAGGATTGGAATAATGTATATAAAATGTTCAAACACCAACATCTGCGATTGCCCTCCTCTAGAAAATACGGAACAAATAAAGTATCTATGAATCGTAATTGACCATAACCTTAGATGGACACATCACATCAAACAAATCACAAATAAACTGCTCAAAATAATACACATTTTCCAAACATAAGAAACATAACATATAAAATAAAACAAATGAAAATAATATATTTTGCACTTTGTCAATCAATAATAGAATATGGAATAATTGTTTGGGGAGGAGCAACAAACTTGACCGTCGATTACATATTAATCGTGCAGAAAATTATCTTAAAGATAATACTTAAAAAACACAGACTGACCGCCACAGACCAAATATTCAACAGTTGTTGCGCACTAGATATACGCCAATTAAACGTTAAAAAACTACTACACTACATTTTTGACCAAAAAAACAAATTTCAACAAACACAAAATATCAATAACAGACCAGTTAGATAAGCGTACAAAGAAAACATAAAAACTCCGACGGTAAATACAAGCTTTGGACAAATACACTATAAATGTTATGCCATAAAAGCATTAAACAGTCTTTCACTTAAAACAAAATTGAGGAAAAAAAAAAAAATAAATGAAAAAATGGATTAAAGAACAAAAAAGCAAATATTACCAAAATTTTATAACATAAAAGAATAAAACATATACACGCAACACACAAAACCAATATAAAAAACGCAACACACACAAACACAAATCATTATATAACTACACCGATTTTAATTTAATTTAATTTTAAAATTTTACTTTAAGTTTTAATCTTTATTTTTAGTTTAAATTTATCTAAATTTTAAGTGTTTTGTCGTCACCAACATTTTTTTTTTTTTTCAAAACGTGTTATGTACTTATAAATTCTTATATTATAAAATGAGGGCCTCAACACGGGTAAGCCACCAAGTGAGGCCAAAATTACTGGATTGTACTATGAAATGAAAAATATTGTATCAAAAAAAAATATATATATTAGTATTGGTATAAGTTTGCTTCTTTCATGTATCTATAGTATGGTCTAAAAAAATTTACCAAATTTAAGAAAAATCAATAGTTTTAAATGGCTAAGATCCACCAAGACAAATTCATTAAAATTTTAAAATAACTTTGTCTTTTACTTAATACTTGTTCCGGAAATCAGCTTGCCTACTTAGTTTATCAAAAACTGCGACAAGCATCTCGGTTTGATGGCTAAAAATAAACAATTATCTATCTTACAGATACCTGCAGATATTAATCCAAATTATGTTATTAGTACTTACCTTCAGTAATATCGTCAAAATCAATGTTTAGCGCGCCTCTTGCCTCATGCCGCCGCCAGCGCCAGTGTCTTGTGATGCTCCTATCTTCAGGATCTTGATATGATATCGAAAAAAAATATTTTGCCAAGTACTCTATTATCTACAAAAATGTATTTTTCCTAACACTTATGTATCGTGATTTTGGGCTTATATATTGCTTTTTGGCAGATTTTTAAATTAAAATTCAAACAAAAGAAAATTCGTTGGTGCACGTTGGCACTAAAATCGCTATCTTTTAAATAAAATAAATATGATGCGACTAAAATAGAGTACAAATTACAGCTTCAGATGCACTTGTAATGGACTGTAAAAACGAAACGAGACTAAATGTTGTTTGCTGAAATTGGGTGACAGTATGTGTAGGAAAGAACAAGGTACGGGAAGAAAAGGGATGACCAATCACTTACCACTTTATTTTTGCGAACGAACACACAGAACAATCACAATATAGTAAAATGGTTCAACCGCGATAACTGAGGTACCTAATCATCGCCACAACAACACGAATGAGTAGAAAAGAAATGTACTTCCAAGATGGTCAAAACGAGATTATGTACAAGAAAAATACATACAACTTGTTTCCAAGGTAGTCCTAAATCTTCTTATCTTTTCAAAGCAAATTTCAAGATTTAAAGTGTTCCCTATTATACAAAGACAGAGCCGAAAAGCGAAAAGATTCCAAAAAAATTACTAGTTTATTTCAATAATGTTTTGGTATGTTTTGATGCCATGTCTGAAAACAATAAATGTCTAAGTCGCCTTTCTATTACGGTTTAAAGAAGAAGAAAAAACTTCTTCCAACGACACTCATTATTTCATATACATATATTTAAATATATAATAATGAAAACATTTGGTATTTCTTCACTCGCTAACTCCTTTCTCCAGAACATTTTGTGGCTAGAGTGCAAAGTGCGACGCGGAGAGCTATATCCAAATTTGGGTAAACGTTGCACAGAGATTGTTTCCTCAAATACTTTCCTTGAAAAGATTCAGTAATGTTGTAGATTCAGGTTTCTCTGCCGTCTTATTAGAGGAAATGTGGCCTGGAAAGTGTACCCATTCCTGAACTAAATATTCTTCTAAATCATTGCACAATATTGAACAAGAGACTGAGATTTTTCTGGAACTCTTTGTGTTGAAAGTTCACACATATTTTTTTTAATGAAATTTTTTCTTTGAAGTTTATGTACGAAGTAAGCATTCTCTCTAATTCAGCTGTCAGTCAGGAGGTTGTTTCAATATCGTCATTTGATCTTTCGGCTATACATTTTTTCTCTTAGGGTCATCTTACTCTAAACGTCACCCTGTTATTGCTAAAATGCGCTCATTTCAATTGCACTTTCTTCGAAATAATCATAGTTTTCTTGCTCTGGTATAATAAACTCGAGAAGAGATCCATAAAAACCAGATACCGTCAGTACATCAACAGATGAGCTTTGAATCTGAACACTCACTTTATTTAGTCTTTTCAAAATAGTCTTTCCAGAATAGTAACCAAATAAAGTTAGCCCACTGTCAATGCATTTTTTTTGTGACATATTCGCACCATAATCTCACGGCGCAATCCGCGGTCCCGTACGGGATCACGGGGCGTCTGAAGGTTCATTTGGGGGGAAATAGGGGTAGAGGCTTAATTTTTTTTTTCATAAGTCGATAGAACTATTCAAAAATATATTCTTAACATTTTACACCAATATACCACGCCGTTTAAGAGTTGTGTGCGTTTGAGTGAGTGCCCCTCGGTCGAACTACAATTATTTTACTGCCACTCTTATTTTCAAACGCATTTTCTCGAAATTACTTTTTTAGAATTTGTGTAACCTCTATCTCCTACAGTTTTTGATCAATCGTTATCAAACTCAGTATGTTGTTTCATTACATTAATCCTAAACAATATCTTCATAAAGAATTACAGATAATATACATAAATGAATTACAGATAATACAAAACAAGATAATCAAAAAACTGTTTCCCTACAAGCCCAAAACAAGAACATCCACAAAAACATTATATATGGAAACAAAACTGTTAACATTAAGAAAACTATATGAATACAATACGTGTCTCCTTATTTACAAAATAAACAATAAACTCGTACATACAAACACAGAATTCATTAAAACGTCCCAAGTACACAAACACTTTACACGACAACACGATAACATACATTTTTAAACACCATCCACACTAACTATGGTAAACAATCCATTGGTTACGAAGGGGGCAAATTATATAATTGCATCCCAAACGACAAAACGAAAATAAGCTGAGTACATTTAAAAAATATATATTAATTTTTATTCTTGATAAACAAAGTAATGACATAGAATAGCGCTGTTTTGTTTTATTTAGTTTAGTTTAACGTGTTTAATTATTTCTAGTTAAATAAGTGAAAATGTAATTTTCTTTTTACTGGAATAAAAAAAAAAATTAATAAAAGAACACATTTTTATTGTGCCACTTATGTAAGCCAACACCTAATGTGAGACACATTAACAATAGATAAATTATAAAAAATGAAATAAATGTTGTAATTATAATATCTTTGTAGCAACCCTGAATATAATTGAATGTGACATGTCCAAATATCTCATAGGACTCATTAACCTCATGGTTCCCAATAAGCGCCGCGGAGTAGATCACTTCCCCATCTATAACTACTCGAGACAACTTTACCAGCTCCACTGGAGTAGGTACCTGTACTGTATATATTATATTTAATTATAGCCCATACTAGAAATACACTGTATACTGTATCCACATTGAACACTGAACTAACGGTGTGATATTTGCTTACTCACGAAAACCGCAGAGATCCATTTCTTAGTTCAGTCGAGTGAGATGAAGCCTTTCCAAACAATCAGCTTATATTTTTTTGAGAACTTTAACGCATAGAAAAAATGGTCAAGTCAATAGCCCAGGGACCATTGTTGTTAGCTTGGTAAATATATATTTTTAACTACTTCCGCAACGCGTAGTTCAGCATAATAGTTGTTAACAACAACAGTGCAATAAGGCATATTACGAATATAATTATGTAAAGGTAACTCAAGTTTTCTCTCACTTTTTCTTAACCCCTCGGACTAATTTTTTCGCTTTTGGGAACAACTTAAAAAGGTCTCAAAGAAATCATTGTGTCTTCCTTTCTATCATGTTGAGAAATATGATGTTAGAAAGAGAAAACACTACGCTTTATGTTCAAATCCAAAAATTAACCACAAAAGCATTAAAATGAACATCTTTATGAAACCAAATTTCCACCCGAAATTTGATAAGAATTTATGAAACTTTGTGAATTTTTAGGTACTAATTATTTTTAAATGAAACTACAAAAAAGAGAGCAGACAATAATGTTTATAATATACTATTTTTTTCCCGGCGTGCGTTGCATGAATAAATAAATCGTTGCTCCCTGCGTGCCCTTTCCCATTCGTCCCGTTCCCCTTCCGCCGCCCCTTCCCATCCCATGTCCCCTTCCCCTCACGCATTCCCCCTCCACCTTCTCTGCCATCCCTCTCCACCCTCTCGCTCCCCCGTCCCGCCTACCCCCCTCCTGTGTTGCATATATTCAATCTCAGTGCATTCAAACAGCTAGCGTGCCACGTATTACATTTTTTTTATTAAAATTTTCAATTTTTATGTATTACAAGTATTTATTTTTAAATATTATAATAACAACCACCAAATTTGGTACCTTAGGTACACGGGTAACAATTAGGTACGTATTTAAAATACCAATAATTCTTACTTACTTAGTGCTTCAAATAAATTCATTAAATTAAAGAATTTATTCCAAAATTGAGTTTTGATAGAAAAATCCAAGGTTTGCAAAATGTCATTATCAAATTGTGACATTATTTTATAATTTCGTAAGAGTTTTTGTAGTGATTAAAAAACTCTTCAGATGTATTGTCATGTGATACACTTGATCGATGTGCGGTTGTAATAATCCAGAAACCTTCCCGAGGGTGGAAAGAAGGTATTTTGAAAGTTCCAAACATTTCCTATGCTTAATATAACAATACATAAACAACATGCATTGAAGCAAGAATATTTTGGTTTTTATATAATACATTTGTCTACATATAATACATTGTCATTTGTTTTAATTTTTTTCGTAACCGGTAATATTAGTTAAAAAAACTTAACGCTTTTAAAACTTTTTATTTTTGCATTCAAAATATTTGTATTTAGCAAAAAATATATTTAGGTATTTCTAATAATGAAATCTGAAAGCGTATTTCATTACCTTTTAAAAACAGGTTTTAAGTAATCGGATATGTTCAGAAATAGGTACCTAATCCAATTATCTGGGCCTTATTGCCAGACGGAAATATTCTTACCTTCTGGCAGAATGTGCCGACGTCTGAGGGGTTAAATGTAAAAATCAAAGGAATTTTTAAATATTAAAGTGCAGATTTATACAATAAACAAAAGTTTTATTGAAAAACAATCGACCATCAGTGTGAAAGGTAAAGTTAAACATTTAGTTTGGCTTCAAGAAACTATTTTGCAATTGAAATTTGCCTGAAAATCACCGTGATCTACAGCCGCATGATTTACGATGCAGAATCTCCAAGGGAATCAGTAAACTGCAAAAAAGCTCACCACATAATACGACGCTACAATAGGCACTCCTTCCCAGAAACACGTCACACCAGGAACAACATGACCCAACAAGGGATTCCAATACTTGGCACTTCGTTCACCAAACAGGAATGTGATTGCACAAACGCGAGAAAGGTAAAAATCTCAATGCTTATTCCCGCAGGATCTGTACGTGACTTAGTCACACAGAGATTTCATTTTTTCACTCTTGTAAGACTCCTATACGCCTAAAAGGAAGGTACTTAAGGGTCCTTAGGGGATTGCCTCACCACACCCCAATGGTAACAGTAATCATTGTTTGCAAACATTGAAAGCTTTCGTTTTGTTGTATTCATTAATCAAATCTACCTTCACTGCAACAAAGTTTGCTATTATAATAAACACTGGGCTTAGGGACTAATTTAGGTGAAATTTATTAAAGACCCAAAGCATTCATTAGTTTAGTCATTTTGCATTACTATACATATTTAGTTTTCATTATTAAAGCTTTAATTTTTCGTGGAATTGGTTTCCATTGAGTTACTTACTTGTGAAAAATAAATATTACTACTAATAATTTCATAAGAATAAGCTGGTGGTCATTGGGACATTTTATTAATATTTGGCTAATTTATATAGCGCCGTGTTCATTTATATAGCGCCATCTCAATTTATTCGACTGATTATGGAATGTAACTTTGTATTCATTACGTTTTTACACAAGAATATGCCAATTGGTTTTGGGACAATAAATTATTGTGCTTGTGTGGACATTTTCGCCAAAATTTTTACACGTTTTTATTATTTTTAAGTTTTCATTTGGTTACTTTTACGTTTTAGTGTAAAGTGTTCACCAATATCAGATTACTAAAAGTCGAGATTTTTTTTAGGGCAGAGATTTTGGAACTAACTACCAATTAATGATCTCAAACACAATATTAATGTTCTTTTTATTACATTAACTCCACACAGGAGGCCCTGAGGATAATAATTTCCCTCAGGGCCTATGTCATCTGGGATGCTGTGTGGAGGGTCTTTTTGCATTGGTCTTGAAGAGACCCATGTTGTAGGAAGGAGGAAACACAGAGGCCGGCAAATCATTCCACAGCCGAGCTGTTGAACACAAGAACGAGTCGAAGAAACGACCCGTTCTCATGTGACAAATTTCAACCGTGTACAAATGTTGGGCACGCGTTTGGCGTGTTTCCCGACTATGCACCGGTGCCGAAGGGATCAATGATGCTAGTTCCTCGGAGCATCTTCCATTGTAATACCGGTAGAACAAGGATAGCATTCTCACCCGATGCCTGTGCTCTAAAGATTGCAATCCGTCTGTTAAGATGGGAGAATCTATTAAACGGACCGTTATATCTCCTCATTATACTAATGGTAGGTACCAGAATACTAATGGAGGGTGATAATGTGGATTCTTCAATGGACGCCTGGAATTTAGCATTCGAAAAACTAAAAAATTGTTGTTGGGGCAGTTCAGTTATGTACGAAAATATGATTAAAAGAAGTTACAGAGTTTTTGTTATCATTTTATTAAATATTCCTACGTAAAATAACCAATTTAGTGGGACATATTGAAAACGCAATGCACGCCAAAACTTATCATTTTAAATTCAGCAAATGTGGATGGGCAAGGGGGCATACATTAATTGCGTGAGCAATTTTTTTTTTTTCAATTTAACCCCCACCCCCAGATTTGGTGGGACCCCCCCCCCCCCTTCCTCTCACGTGAGATCAGTGGAATCCCACCCCATCTGGGGTTCACTCTATCCCACCCCGCCCCATCTTATTCTATTACGCCCCCCCTCAAAAGGGGGGGGGGGTCCAGCAGAATCTCACGTTACTTGATAAGAATATACGATGTGGCCCAAATTTATCTCACCAAGTCTAGAGGGGTCTAGATTGGAAGAAAAACCGCTCACGTATTTAATGTTTGCCCCCTAATTGGAAACATGACTAGTCGATGAAATAATTTTCACGAGAATTGGAAGACCGAATCAATTTAACATTAAATTTTTACTGCTCTTTCTGTCATACAAGTGTTTCTAGGGAACAAAATCAAAATGCTAATTTATTGAAAACCGTAATTTAGGAGGTGTAATATCGGTTCGACGGCGGACGGATTAGCACAGGTGATATTATCAGCATAAATCAATTTGGGAGTTTCATTTTGCTGCGGCTTATTGTGTTATAACATTCTCACGTGTCAGTAGTCACAGGCTAAAATCAACCGCTCTAGTAGAACCACCGCCACTTGCGTTAAATATTAAATAATAAAACAGAACCCTTTGGTGCAATAAAAAGGATCCGCACAATTTATAACCGATATTGCCTAATATTGAAGGTGACCGAGCGAGACCACGGAATCCTTCATCCATGTGTTGTATTATAATTCAAGATTAGGCGTGCCATAATTTATCCTACTTCTAATTGGCAATTGGTTTTGACTGTTCACTTTCATACATATATGCTTACACAAGAACAGTGGTGTGGTGTATGGAAAAGACAAACACGAAAAAACAAATACCTATACATTATTAAAATGGAAGGGGTGTCTTTAAATACCAATTAGAAGGTATTAATAATATAAGAGGGACGACTTGAACACAGAAGTGAAAGAAAAGATGGTATTTGAGTGTTTGATATAAGCCATATACCAACAAATTCTTATTTTTATATAAATGATTTTCATGTCTTTAAATTTTATTTTTTATCACAATTTTTTCGTTTTGTACCCATATTTTTTATAACATGAGCTCCACACAGGAGGCCCTGAAGAAAATAATTTTTCTCAGGGCCTATGACATCTTTGGGGATGCTGTGTGGAGGGTCTTTTTAAGGATAGGAAGGAGAGGAGAGTCCTGGGAAGGAAAAGGGTTTAAGGGGTGGTAGGAATCTGGGGTTCAGTGTATCCTGGTTATCCGCCTCCAAGACCTAGAAAAACCTCATCCCATGAACCCGGGCACCCCTGCTAAATCACCAAACGTACATATTTTTTTTATTTTTTTATTTAATATAGATATATAGTACAGTGGTTTTATATAAATTACATATCGGTACACAAATTATTTAAAATTGCAATCTCACCAAAGAAGAAACTAGTTCTTGTGCTTGATGAGAGAGTTACACTAATTATAACAGAAATAGAATAACATTATGCAGAAGGTACAGCGCCCTTGAGGTGATTTTTCACAAAAACGGCGCTATATAAATCATCCAAATATTATTATTATTATTATTAAGGTAAGTATATAATGGGAACAATTGAAACTTCTGGATTATCTATAAGTGTAGGTGTACATACATGGGATACGGTTACATACTAAAATATTATGCACTTAAGTGAAATTCGAAAAATCTAAATAAAATAGAGATGAATATAGATTGATAATACAAAGAAAGAAAGAGAAAAACAGGTAATTATTAAGTTAATTATTCCCGATGAAGTGTAGCTTCAGTTTGAGTTTCAGTTTATTGATGTCTTTGGTTTTTTTTATTTCAATCGGAAGGTTGTTGAAAAACTTTATTCCTAAATAGATATACCTAATTGTTTTGCATTAGTTTTGTATTAAATTTTGGTATTTTGAAGTTGTCTTCATATCTTTTTGATTGATGGGTTTCAAATTTTTTGATGATATTATCTTTGTAAATTTGGATAATTGCATTTTTCTTGAAGATATTCTCTACTCGAGGCACCGTGAAATCGGCGAAAAGCGTTTCTGTTGGATAAGTGGAGGGTTTCTTTAGGATTACTTTAATGATTAGCTTCTGGATCACTTTGATCGGAGTTAGAATATTGTTGTATGACCCCCCCCATCCAATAATTCCATATTGAATTGATGACTGGATTAGTGCATAGTATACTCTTTTTAGATTGTTAAGTTTTAAAATATTTCTTAATCTTATGAATATATATATACATTTTCTGATACGCTTAACCATTTCGCAGATATGGCTCTTCCACTTCATATGTTGTTCTATTATCACTCCGAGATATTTGATTTCTGATACTGATTTCAATGTTGAACAGCCTTGGATACATGTTATTTTATTACATTTGTTATTATGGATAATTATTTTAGTGTTGGGGATTGTTTTTAGTTTGTTGATTGAGAAGTGTATGTAGTATGTTTTGTTAGTATTCAATGAGAGAAGATTTGTGTCAAACCAATGTTTTAAGGTGTTCATGCTATTATTTGCTTGTTCGTTTGCTCTATTCCAGTCGATCCCATTCACTATGATAGTTGTGTCGTCGGCATATGATATTATGTCTGCCTTAAGTGGTAGTTTAAAAATATCAATGTAAATGTAGCTAAATTCGTTAAAAACGAACAAATTTCAATAAGAAGTATAGTCAAAGATATGAAAAATACTTCAATAACACATATTTTTAAATAAATTTCAGTGACTTTAAGATTGCAATAAATATTTTTTCAGCACAAGGCTGCGTCTCAAAAGATGTAATAAATATATGTAATTTGGTAAATCTGAAACTGCTTACGAATTACCATATTTAGATGCACTTGAAAATGGCCTATAAATACTTAACGTAAATACTTAAATGTCCTGTAAATGCGAAACGAGACGAAACGGTGTTAGCTGGAATTGGATGATATAGACTGGGAGGCGAGATAGATAAACACTACGTCATCGAGTACACGGATGAAACTACTTTGTAGTGATAATGGACATTTATAAAACCTTAAAAAAGCTGGTCTGCCGGTGCGCCTTTTGGCAGGAGCCGCGCAGTCATGGAAATAGTCAGCGATTTTTTTCGAAAAAATTACGTCATCGAGTACACGAACGGGAATGGTCTCAGATGATAAAGGTCGATTAGAAAATGAGAAAAAAGCAGGTCTGCCAACCGGCAGCCTGGCACGTTCGCAGGCAGCCGGCGTCAAAGTGGGGTAAAAAATAGTAAATTTTACGTCATCGAGTACACGAATGAAACCAACGAATTACTATAGTCCAGATCATTCCATTTAAGAATTTCTTGGTCTGCCAACCAGCAGCCTGGCAGCTTTTTGTGTACGACGTTTTAAAGGTTTTTTTTTTCTTTTCTTAAATTATCCTTTATCTTTATCATTATTTTTATTTCACTATATTTTTAAAAACGTTGAATGCCATATTTTAAAAAAATAAGCAAAAAATATTTAAAAAAATAATTTGAGAGTTCCAAATGTACCCATCCGTCAGGCGAGCCTTTCGTCGCCAAACCACTTACGAAACTTGCCGCGGTGCCCCTCACCGCTGTCGCGTGTTAATATTTTTGTACAAATTTATAATAATAATAGTCCTTTTAAAATTGCCTAATAGTGTATAGTAGTTGGAAGTTCGAAAAACCAACCCACCGTCGCCGTAAGAGCTGCGTTTGTCCGAAAAACGACGGAAATTTCCGAACCCCGTCCGTTTCATATCGGTTTCGCTTGCCCTGCTGCATCGATTACATCGAATACAAGATCAAAACTAACGAAAACCTGTAGTCTAGATTATCCAATTTATGACTTTTTTGGTCTGCCGACCAGCAGCCTGGCAGTTTTTTGTGTACGATCTTTTAAAGTTTGAAATTTTTTTTTAATAAAAAAAATATATTTTCAATATCTTGATTATTATTTTTTTTAATGTGGTTTTAAAAACTTAGAATGCAAGATTTTAAATAAAATAAATTGTAATCATAAAAAAAAAATTGAGGGTTCCGAGTGTACCCATCGGACGGGAGAGCCTTTCAACGCGCCAACGCGTGCCCATATTATTAAACAAATTTATAATAATATAAGTCTTTTTAAAATAACCTAATAGTCTGTAGTGGTCGGACGTTCGAACAACCACAGCACCGTCGCCGTAAGAGCTGCGTTCGTCCGAAAAACGACGGAAATTTCCGAACCCCGTCCTTTTCACATCGGTTTCGCTTGCCTTGCTACTCGATGACGTAGGGTTTACCTATCTCGCCTCCCAGTCTAATAGTATTTAGGAAAAAGCAAGGTATGCCTGCACTGCTCTTCTTCTCGATTGCCCCTTGCATGCTCTACCCTGAATCTTGTTTGACCCTGTTATACTTCGAACCATCGCCTCTTCTTGCCCTTGGATTCCCGACCCATCAGTAGCGAACTTATATATATCCTTCCTCTTCGCGAAAGATCAATACCTAGCGTCTCCAGGACAGGCCGCACAAGCATGGCCATAACTTCTACCCCAAGACGCCCCGGCGCCGGCGGCGCCCCCATATTACTGTGGGACACGAAGGCCAAGACGTCCCTTACAGTCATCAAGATATCATGTTCTATAACCTGTTTTCTTCCAAACATATTTCTATAGACATCCACTGCAACATCTCTCTGGGGTACCAACACTTGTACATCTTCACCCGAGAACAATCTAACACCGACAATAACTAGTGCAGCTGTTCAGCTTCCTACAGCCATAGCCTAAGTACACAAGTAGCTGTTACCCAGACACACCACATATGCACGGTCAGGTACGTATAGAGGAAGTTATTGGAAGCGACGTAGTGTGGGTGTTGACATTAATATACGTGTAAGCCCCTGCTATCTAAATCCCCGTGCTACACAAACAGCCTCACCTTATCTGGCCGCTGAGGGTATTGCCTATGCTCTATTTCCTTCCACATACGCGGGACACAGGTATAGGGAAGTGCGAAGAGGGAAAGAGGAAGGTAGGTGAAAGAATGAGTAGTAGTAATGAATGACACTTTAGAATAATAACTCTTTAGAATAAACACTTTAGAATAATAACTATTAATAGTATTTTAATTGAACCCTGTTTAGCTTTCATTAAACGAATCTGAGCAAGCTACGATAAACTATTTATTTAATTTGGGTAGGCATCTACTAAATCACGTTTTCATGTTTTTTAATTGAAAAAAAGATCTTCATAATATACTATACAAGGTATCCAGGGGTAAAGTTCAATTACTTCGGAAGGTGGTTCTACACGACAGTAGAAGTAAAAATAATAAAAAAAAATTCAAGTGCAGTTTACACGCGTTAGAAGCGAAACTTTACCAAAAATCTCAACCAATTCTTGAAAAATGAGGTCATGATCAAAGCGACCAATGAGTGACGACCAGCGTAATTTCCGTTTCATGTCTCAACGAATAGGAGCCTTCAAAAGTGACACCATAATCAAAGCGGTCGATGAGCGCAGTTGATGCGTTACAGGTGCAGTAATCGTCATTTCTGTTTAATCCGAAATCCAAATCATAGCGGGGCTCTAGAAGTTTCACTTCAATAACTTTTTATGTGGAAAAAAAATTTAATGGAAAAAAACAATGTCATTTCAAAAAAAATATATTTTTTTACTTCTACATCGTGCAGAATTACCTCCCGAAGATAATTCACTTTACCACCGGAAAACTTGAAAATGCCAGTTTCTTAGTAATATTTCGTAACATTTGTTTTTATACAAAAACTAGCTGAACCCGACCACGCTTCGCTGTGGCTTTGTCTGATTTTAATTATTAAAGGAGTTAACAAAAATCGTTTAGCAACTGTGCATTTTCCATGAAGACACATTGCTTAATTAAATATCTGCTGTGACTATGCTGTAGTGTAGAATATAAGAGAACAAAAAAAAACATTCGTAAATTTTTTAAAATTATTTTTAAATTCAGACCTTAAATGCTTTTACAATATCACTTTATTATAGATTAGCACCTATTAGTGTCAGCAAATTCTTTGTAGTTGATCATTTCTGCGTTGCAAAACGATATCGCGAGGATGAAATTCTTCTCCAACCATGACAATTCCCACCTCATTAATTGTTGGCGCATTATATCGTCTGACATGCTCACTTGCTGGTGTTTGATCAGCACTAATGATAATTTTATGGCTGTCTGATGGCATGAGATCAATTGCATTTTGGAACATTCGAATTAAATTATTGTTATCATGTAACATTTTATGCAACGACTCAACAATATGTCTTTTGACTTTAGTAGAGATTTGACAGCGTGCAGTCAACTGATCATTTTAATCTCCCATGAAATATATTTGTAGAAATTTATGTTTATTGCTGTGAAAAGGAAGCAAAGAGCCAGCTTTATGGTAAATTTGTCCCTGAATTTTAAACGTCGGCATAAAATTTTCTGTTACAACGTTAGCGCCAAATGAAGTCATCTGAAAACATGAATTGTATTTTCTAATATTTTTGAGGAAATGTTTTGAATCATCAGTAATTCCTTGCAACAAATTTATCAGTGGTGCTATTGGCCGATCAATTTCAGGTAACTTCCACTTTGCCGCTCGCACAACACATTCCTTGAATTTCTCCTTTAAATTTCATCGCTTTGCAGTGTGGACAAACTTTATCCATTTTACCGATTTGAACAAATTTACATGAGGTATTGTATTGAATATCTGGTTCGTATGAAAAAGCAATTCGATGGTACGAAGCAGGGTTATTCAAAAGTTGCACTTGCATTCGTCTTCGGCGTTGATCTATTTTTTCTTGACGTGGTTGAGATAAATGTGCTGTTCATCCTCTTCGCACTTCTACTCGTAAGCTTTTAAGTCTTTCTTCCCGACGATTTGCCCGTTCTTCTGCTCGCCTCTGAATAATTCTAACTCGAACATGTTCATTATCGTCTAAATGTTCTTGATCAGTGCGGTTTGATCTTCTCTGACGATCTGCGTTTACGTGTCGAGTACGACAGCCTATGTTTGAACGTGAGCGAGGCATCCCACGAATGGTGATCAACTTTGAAAAAACTTACACATCAATCAACTGGTCACAGTTACACTTTTTTGGCCCTTTGAAAATTTGTCATATATAATTCGATTTGTTAATCTAATTTTTTGTAGGTTTTGCAAAGTTACGAACTGACATTCAGTACAATTATGAGTAAATTTAAAACGCACAGAGAAAACAAATGAGTGAAAATAGTAATTTAATTCCAAGATTAGCGAACGCAAACATACGGAACCTAAATTTTTATATCTATAGATGTTCACATATCGTTTTTGCAGTCAAATAATTTTTTTGAATTGTGGTAAATGGTGGATTTTTGGTGCAGTCGGGCGTGACCTCATTTAGCCCTAGTCTTTTTCTTACAATCTAACTGTTAGTAATATTAACTAATAATATCGTATAGAAAACTTTTTGCGTGTTTTTAATCTTGAATACATTTTTAATATTATTTTCCCCAACATTAATACAATCATGAATAAAATCTATTATTTGACGAAATAGTGACATGCCCGATTTTTACTACTGATTATAAAAATCCCGTAGCGTGATATTGCTATCTTCACAAACCCTAACGCAAGTATCTATTTTTGATATTTTACGACATTGATTCATTCATAAAAAGAATTATTGAACAAGAAATCTCGCATTCCGGTAGTAAAGATTTGGTAAGGAGAATATAACCGAAAGAAGGTTTCATGAAATATGTGTAGATAAAGCAAAGGCAAACAGAGCACAAGCAAAGGTCTGAAGGTTGAGGTCTGAGGTCTGAGGTCCGGAAGCGGCCAACTGCTAGTGACAAGTTAATTCCTCCGCAAATAGAAATATCAATCAGCCGAGGGAATATTTATAACGCACTCGATATGAGCTGGAATGATTGACATCCGACCCGATATGTAATATATGTTATATTGCATATGAGGTGGGGAGTAGCGAGTAGCTATCTTTTTATGTTTAGTATTTAATACAACAACTGCTCTATTGAAATAGCCAGGGATATTAATACTGGACGAGAGGTTCAACGCATGTTATTTCTGCGAAAATATAGATAGGTCGAGTGGAAGCCTACCTGAAATCGATCTATTCCGTCATAAATACTCGTAGTTTTTCCGATAAAGGGGTTATACGTCATTGTGTTTGTATAATTTTGAAAATAAAAATAAAATTAAAAACATGCCTGATAATATCCAACCAGCTTTTTATACTTAATAACAAACCAAATAATTACATATTATAAACAAGGTCAAGGGTGAATGTTTTAACTAATCTTGGGTCTATAAATTATATTGTAACTTTTTACTGGGTAAGACTTCTAGAAATGTTAATACTAACTTGGAACACAATTAATCTCAATTTGCTAACCAAATTTTAGAAACAAATCATTCTTTTGCTATAAATAAAGGGATAATAAACACAAACACAATGGGTTTACAATGGTGTCCGACCGAAACAGGACTTTTTACCGAAAACGAATCTTCAGTAGCTGTCTCAGTTTCGGCCGAAACCGAAACCGAAACTTTTTTAGACAAGTTAAAAATCTATTGTTTAGTGAAATTTGGTTTACTTTTTATACGAACAGTTAACATATGTTAAATAAAAAAAAATAAAAACAATAATTGAAGTACGTGAAAAAAAAAGGTTTTATTTAATATTGTTAAAAATTAACAAACACGTTAACTACTTCTTGGAATAAAAATTTGTCAATAATCAACACTTATGTACATTATAAAGGAAGGACCTCATTAATTGAGTATTTTAATTTAAATTGCGTTTACAATCGCAACATTCTTAAGACTAAATTTACCATTTATTGAGACCTTTTGCAGAGTTTCGGTGCGGCCGAAGGTTCAGCAGAAAATTATGCACCTCATATATTGCACCTGATAGTAAGCACCTCATAAATATTACGTCTCACATAAACAAAACTTCACAAATTATGACATAATAATAATGTTAGTTTCATTTTGGTTGGAGACTACAATTTACCTCACTTACACTGGCTACCAATTAATGAAAACTGTGATTATATGTGTAGTGAACCGATCAATTCATTAAACACCGCCCATTTGAACTTTATAGAATTTTTGTCATTTAATAATCTGAAACAATATAACTCTCAGAGTAATACTATAAATAATCGCATTCTTGACTTAGCTGTGAGCAACATACTACTGAAAATTATGTCTAATAATATCTCATTAGTACCAGAGGATGTTTATCATAAAACACTGCTAATTTCAATTCCTATTAAAAAAAAAAAAAAAAATTCTGAAAACTAACGCAAATCAAATATTTCTGCACAGAAAAGCAGATTATTCAATAATAAACACAAAATTAAATGAAATTGATTGGGATCATAAACTTATTCATCTGAATACTCAACCCGCAACTGACATCTTCTACGATATATTGAGTAATATTAAAATAAATTATGTACCAACTAAACCGGCTAAAAACTGTAATTATCCACCATGGTATACGTCATCTCTCATAAAAATAATTAAAGAAAAAAATAAATATCATAAAAATTTTTAAAAATTTCAAAATCCACGCGACTACCAAACGTTTTCACTCTTAAGATCTAGACAAAAACGAATTGCACAACAACTCTACATTAATTATATACATACTGCTGAAAGTAACATGAATGGCAATCCTAAACTCTTCTGGAATCATTTCAATAACATGAAAAAAACACAATCGTCTCTTCCAAGGACGATGCACCTAGATGACAAAAAAGCAGAAAATAGCCAAGACATATTTTTTTTTTTACATGAATACCGCACAAGAGTCCCCAACTGCTCCCGTCTGGAGCCAGTGGGACTATGACATCCCCAATCGGGGTATGTTGTGAGGCTGAAGGTAGTGGGGAGGGGAAGGAGATAGGGAAGAGGAAGGTGAGGAAGTACCTGGCTATTCAGATCTGGTCACCAAACACGGCTAAAGCCATTTCAAGCAACGTTTCAATTCTGAATGGTGATCTTACACCAGGGCGATACTGAGAGTATCTTCCACTCTGGAACGTGCAGCAAATATACCATATTATTTTAAATGAATAAATTGTAAAATAACACAAATTAATCAAATAAAATTTATTCTCCACGCCGGGATTCGATCCCGCGACCTTCGGAGTGCCAGTCAAGAGTCTTACCGCTGGACTACGCCGGCCGTCAAATATGCAATATTTTCATGGAATATTTCCAATCAGTTTACATAAATAATAATAACCTACCAACATTAGATATACCAGAAAATACAAATAATATAAATATCACCACGGTCAAATTCTCACGAGAAATAGTCTTAAAAGAAATAAAAACTCTTGACATAAACACAAGCGCGGGGTGTGATGATATTCCCTCATACTTTATAGTTAATTGCGCGGAAACACTTGCAAAACCTCTCTGCATTATATATAAATATAATAAATCAATGAACGAAGGCACGGTACCTGAAATTTGGAAAAGAGCCTATGTAACACCAATCCACAAAAATGGTGAAAAAAATAATGTTAAAAACTATCGGCCGATTTCTAAACTAACAATATTCAGTAAGTTAATGGAAAAAATTGTTTACAAATATATAAATCCACAACTGAATCACATCATTACAACAAAGCAACATGGTTTTACAAAAGGCAGAAATGTGGAAAGTAACCTCGTTCTTCTTACTGAATTCATTGTCGATCACATGGACAACCGCACTCAAGTAGATATCATATATACAGACTTTGCCAAAGCATTTGATAAAATTAATCAAAAACTATTACTCAGAAAACTTTGGTCATTAGGTATACGTGGTAATTTATTTCGTTGGGTTACATCTTATATACTCAAGAGATCACAGGCAGTAGCAATAAAGGGTTTCGAATCAGATTTCAGTGAAATTTCCTCTGGGATCCAACAGGGTTCTCATCTCGGACCATTGTTTTTCATTTTATATATCAATGATTTGGTCAATGTTGTTAAATACTCTGAAATAGAATTATTTGCTGATGATGCCAATCTATACAAACCAATAAAAAGTCTAAACGATTGTGTCAATTTACAACATGATTTAAACAATATATTTACCTATTGCCAACATAATCAACTATTTCTAAATGTCTCAAAATGTCATCATATTACCTTTTCAAGAAATAAAAATAAAACATTATTTAATTATTCTATAAATTAATATTTAATATTTAATATTTAATATTTATTTTATTTAATATTTCATTATTTAATATTTCTAGGTTGCTTAGCAACGCTAGCCTCGACGTTTGCTTGTATTTTGGCTCTCTGATTTTTTTATTGTATCAGAAAGAAAAGAATTAGCTTTGATCCCAAAACATATAAATATTTGAAAATAAGTATATTAGATAACCTAATAAATAAACTGCCAGTCAACCGTAGGATATTTAGATAAATAAATACGATATAAAAATTTTCCTTTTGTGAGGGCTTCAGTAACCAAGGTAAACAACAGTATTTTGAGATTACTTTGAAATATATTTTGCAGGTAAATTTAATTATATATTTTATTTTGATAACATTATTCTAAAATATAATATTTATTATAGATTTGTAGTATTGAAGGGTAGTTTACATTAAAATATTTAATTTGGCCACATTGAAAATTATTTGTTGACAAATGACAGTATTAGGTAACGACGACAGTTGCTTGGTTACTGGAATGTAGGAATAATAATAATAATCATTTCCAAGTTGTTTTGAACGGTGACAAAATGTCATTTTCAACCAACGGAAATGAAAATGGGTTGATTATGTCATCTTTACAGATGAACATTGATAATCTGAGACCCCAAAAAACAAAAGTAGGTATTCCTAGGCAGAGAATGAAATGGACGAACGATGTCAATATGTTCATCGTTCGTTCATATTTTTATGTGACGAAACTAGAAACAGATATGTTATTGTATAGGAAAAAATTACATTTACTTTTCTCACAAAATTATCCGGTTGCCCAAGTAAACGAACAAAGATTAGCTGACCAAAAAAGGGCAATTTTCAAAAATAATTTAATCCCTGTAGTAACATTAAATCAGATAAAAAAGGAAATAGGAGATAGATTGCAATTAGAAAATAATTTAGAACAAATTAATACGAGTAGTAATGTTATATTAGATACATTGAATGAAGACAGTTTAGATAATATTCTAGTAGAAGAATCTAATGATATTACAGTAGATTCAAATAACTTAGACGCTATTCATAATCTTAGGGAAATCAACATTGCAAATTTAAACTTACTAGATGATAATGTAATAGAATTAGCTAACTTGCTTCATAATAATATAAATAGATATATAGATATAGAGCCCACAGTTAGACCAAAATTACCAAAATTGCATACGTCAAAAAAATTATCTAAATTAATTTCTGAATTAAATAATTTAATTTTACCAAAAATAATATTTGACGATATTAGTTTTTTTAGATCTTCATACGTTAGTGTACGCTAGTGCTATCACTATATGTACTAGGTTAGGAGTTAAATTAACATCATATAGTTAAAGTAAACCAGAATGGCAGATTAGATTAGAAAATGATGTAGTATTTTTAAGAAGTAGTATAGCTAGAGTAATTGAATATAAAAATGGGAATAGAAGTAGAAATATTTTGAGACATGTAGATGAAATTGGGAGAAAATTTGGTTATAACATTGGTAGTAATAATAATGAAAATATAATCAATGATTTATTAGATTTATTAAAACAAAAATTAGGTGTAAAAGCTAGTAGATTAAAAAGATATAATTATACATATAATAAAAGAAATAATAATAGATTATTTCAAAAAAATGAGAAAATATTTTATTCCAAACTTGATGATAAACAAAATATTATTTCGAATAATAATATTCCGTTGCCATCTGAATCAGATATGCGCGATTTTTGGACAAACATTTGGAGTAAAGATATAAAACATAATGAGGCAGGTTCATGGATAGAAAATGAAGAACTCAATTGTTCAGACATTGAACAAATGAGTTTTTCTGATATATCGGTTGAATTGTTAGCCAAAATTATAAAAAATACTCATAATTGGAAAGCCACGGGTTGCGATTGGATACATAATTTTTGGTACAAACGTCTAACTACTTTACATCCTCTTTTTGCAAAAAATCTTTCTAAACTTGTCAAACAACCTCAAAATTTTCCTAATTTTCTAACTAAGGGCATTACTTATATGTTACCTAAAAGCGAAAATATTAATAATCCCTCTCAATATAGACCCATTACATGTCTACCGACAATATACAAAATTTTAACCTCTTGCTTGACAGATTTAATATATACTCATTTGGATGAAAAAAATATTTTATCTGAACAACAAAAAGGTTGTCGCAGAAAACATATGGGATGTAAAGAACAATTAGTTATTGATTCTGTAATTCTAAAACAAATTCAAAATCAAAAGCGTAATTTACATACTTGTTATATAGATTATCAAAAAGCTTTTGATAGTGTCCCGCACTCGTGGCTAATAAAAATATTAAAAATATATAAAGTTAACCCAATTATAATTAGCTTTTTGAAAAATATTATGTCCTTTTGGAATACAGATTTACTAGTAAATTTAAAAGGTAAGAAAATAGTAGTACCGGGCATTTCAATAAAAAGAGGGATTTTTCAAGGAGACTCATTGAGTCCTCTTTGGTTTTGCTTAGCATTGAATCCTATGTCTAAAATGTTAATTAAAAGCAAGTTTGGAATAAAAATTAAGGGTAATACAAGAGAGAGTAGTATAGTTTCACATCTATTATATATGGATGATATAAAATTATTTTCAAATTCTGAATCAAATTTAGAAAAAATGATTAAGGTAGTTAAAATTTTTTCAGATGATATTAAAATGACTTTTGGTTTAGATAAATGTAAAACGATCCATATAGAGAAAGGCAAAATTGTAGATGGAGACGAGGGTATATTTAGAAATTTCAAAATTAAAAGTATGAAAGGGGATGAGGTTTATAAATATTTAGGATACCCGCAATCGAATAGATTAGATCACACTAGTATTAAAAATGATATTAGGATTAAATTTCAAACTAGGATCAGAAAAATTTTAAAATGCAATCTATCTGCTAAAAATTTAGTAAAAGCAATAAATACTTGGGCAATACCTTTATTAACGTACTCATTTGGCATAATTAAATGGTCCAATACAGATTTAGATAGTTTAGAACGATTAATTAGAACTACGTTAACAAAGTTTAATTGCCATCATCCAAATTCAGCTATAGAACGAATTAATTTACCTAGAAATTTAGGAGGTAGAGGTATAGTCAAAATAACATCTTTGAAACACAATCAGGTAGAAATGCTTAGAATTTTTTTCCATAGGAAAGCTAATAGCTCAGAAATGCACAAAATAATTTGTAAGGCAGATAGAAACATTACACCTTTAAATTTATATGACGAGAATGCCAACATTCTTATAAATACTAACCAGGAATTATTAGATTCCTGGTCAAATAAAATTATTCATGCAAAACACTTCAATTATCTCAACCAAACGTATGTTGACAAACTTTCGTCAAACAAATGGTTGAGTATTGGAGAGTTGAGCGCAGAAATAGAAGGATTTATGCTTGCCATTCAAGATAGAGTCATTAATACTAAAAATTATAGGAAGCATATAATCAAAGATATAAATCAAATTGATGATTTATGTAGAAAATGTTTGGCTTTTCCGGAAACTATAGAACATATTATATCGGGATGTTCTATATTAGCGCCGTCCGAGTATACATTTAGGCATAATCAGGTTTTAAAAATAATCCACCAAAGTTTGGTAATTAAACATAACTTGATTGACTGCCGTAATATAGTACCATATTATGAATATGAACCAAATTCATTTTTAGAAAATGAATTTTATAAAATATATTATGATAAAACTATACTAACAGACAGAACAATTAGTCATAATAGACCTGATATAGTTTTACATGACAAAATTAAAAAAATAACTTATATCATTGATGTAGCTATTCCAAATTCCTGCAATATTCAAAAAACTGTTTCTGAAAAAATTAGAAAATACACAGATTTAGGAAATGAGATTAAAAGAATTTGGCATTCTCGGAATATAAAAATATTACCATTTGTTATTTCGGCTACTGGCATTATACCTAGGTCTCTGATTCAAAATTTAGGCGTATTAGATTTGTCAAAGAATTTATACATAAAAATGCAAAAATCGGTAATTTTAAATACATGTAGGATTACAAAAGATTTTTTAAATATTTATATTGAGGGATCAGTAGGATTTATAGGTTCAATTAGGAATTCCACAGAGCCGAACCCTCTGATATGAAAATATCTGGAGTCGGTGAATTATTTTCCCATCTGGTCTCTGGTAGGTTGACATGTTGTTCTTGTATTGTTTTGTAATTATAATACATATAGTGCAATTGCATAACGTGGATTGACCAGATGATCATTTGGGAAGTGTGTGAAAGGGTTTAGTTTTTCCTATGGGGAAAATTAAACCCGGACATTTAAATCTGGTGCGTAAAAAACAACAACATTGCAACAGTCTCAGATATTCGTGATCTTGGAATAACCCTTGATAGTAAACTACAATATAACTTTCATATACAACAAATCATAAATAGAGCTTCTAAAATGTTAGGTTTCATCATAAGAAACACAAAACTTTTTAATAGCATCAATATCATTAAGCAACTCTACTTTGCCTATGTACGGAGTCATTTGGAGTTTGCATCAGTTGTTTGGTCTCCATTTTACAAAATCCACATAAACAAAATCGCGGCTATTCAAAACAAATTCCTAAAATATCTTTGTTACAAGTAGTCGTTTTTAAGATTTAATAGTTATGCAGAGGCAGCTTCACACTTTAAAATTGATTCATTGAGTGTACGAAGGCATCATATGGTTGCACTATTCCTGTATAAAGTAGTCAACAATTATATCCAATGCCCAGAGTTGCTAAATAAAATTCAATTCAATGTACCTGCACGTTCAACACGCTCTTCTGTCCTGTTCAGGGTGGATCAATGCAAGACAAAACTCTAAGCAGAATTCTTGCCTGAACCGACTATGCAATAGTTATAATAGCGTATTTTCCAATGTGGACATTTTCAATTGCAAACTTACTGAATATAAAAGGTCCATAAAAGAGTGTTTCTCTAATGGTTCTTGAATAATGTTATGTTTTTATTGTTTATATTTCTGTTATGATTTGATTTATATGTACAACCTCTCTCCAAGGCTACCAATGTTTTGATAGATTTTTTGTTTTGTAATTTTTTCATTTTATATTTAAAAAAATGTTTTGAGTATACATATACATATTTTTTGTTTTATATAATTTTAGATTCATATTCCTTTTTATAAAATTAATATACTTATTCTTATTATGCTGTCTCAGTAGAAGTCACAAGGAGGAAATCCGTAATTGGTTTTATTTTGGCTATTTAATATTATGTACAAACTGAAATAAATATAAACTGTCGATTTCCCGAAAATTAATAAATAAATAAATAACCTTCTTAGGCTTACTGATCAGATCTGTGGAATCTTTAATCCAAGATTCAGTTTTCCCAGTTTGCATCTGCAATAATTTTGAGAGGTATTGAGAAAGTTTGTACATCGGTGCACCAATAGCACTGACGATCGGTCTCATCGGGACATCCTTTTTATGAATTTTTGGAAGGCCGTACAGGGCAGGAGTTCTGGAGGCTTTTACAAAAAGCCCAGATCGATCCTCTTTCCTGATACTGGAAGCTTTTACTAACTCCCTTGTCTTCAGGTCAATTTTGTTAGTGGGATTGTTTTTAATTTTCTTATAGGTGCCGGCATCGCACAAGAGGTCTTCCATCTTTTTAATGTAGTTCACCATATTAATCACGACAGTGGCGTTTCCTTTGTCGGCTGGCAGAACCAAGATATCCTCATTGGGGCGCAATTCCTTTAGGGCCGCAAACTCTCCCTTTGTTATATTTGGGCGGGGTATTTCAGCCCTTTTCAAAAAAGTCTCTTGTCGTATGTTCTCTGCGTGCGACTCTGACATTTTGTGGACTTTCATCATTGTATGTAGTGATGTTTCTACACCACATACGATAGATTCCACAGGTATCTTTTTGGGGGCAACTGCGTAGTTCATCCCCTTAGCAAGCACTAGAGATCTACGAGGAAGACATTTGTAAACTTTTTGAACACTGCCTTAAAACGGGATATTTTGCATTCCAGGGTGAACTTTTTAAACAAGTGGAAGGAGTTGCGATGGGCAGTCCGTTGTCGCCAGTACTCGCCAACTTCTTTATGGAGAAGTTTGAGGAAGTGTATGGTGGCGGTATGTCGACGATGTCTTCGCCATCTGGCCTCATGGAACAGAGAAACTGGACGAATTTTTGGACCATCTCAACTCACTCCATGTTAAAATTAAGTTCACAGTGGAGGTGGAAAATGACTCTAAGATCCGACCTTTTCTATATGTGGAGGTGATGCGAAAAGAAGATGGTAGTCTAGGACACACAGTGTATAGAAAACCAACTCATACAAATCGGTGTCTACATGCTGATTCCCATCACCACCCAGCGCAGAAGAGAGGACTTATCCATACATTGGTGACCCGAGCGACCAGAATATGTGAAGAAACAAAAATCTGAGCAGAACTTACAAAAGTGACCGATGCACTGGAGCGTAACGGTTACCCAGTAAAGCAGACAAGGCAAATCATAAGAGCCAAATCTGCACCAAACGAAGATAGAATTGAACAAGAGTCAAAGGGCTGCGCTTTCCTGCCTTACGTTCACAATGTGACAGACAGAATTGCCAGGCTATTGAAAAAAGAAAGCATCAAGACTGTCTTCGGAACCACGACTAAAATACGAGACTTTTTGAGGCCTGCAAAGACCAAGTTTCCTCTGGAAACAGATGGAGTATATAAACTCAGCTGTTCCGGATGTGATAAGGTCTATGTAGGCCAGATAGAGCGGACGATCTCCAAAAGGATATCGGAACACTTTCGAACATGTAAACTTGGCCACCCTGACAAATCGGCAATCGCCGAGCATTTAATTGAAACCGGCCATTACTTTGGATTTGTCCCGGGAAGACTGAAAACTCATAGAGCATGCCTGATTACGGAGGCAATTGAAATTCACAAAAATCCTATAAATATTAATAGAGACGACGGAGCTAAACTCAATAGTTCTTGGTATCCGGTAATTGACGGTTACATCAAGGCTAAATACAAAAAAAACATGTTGAAGTATATTGTAGCGTTTGAAGTATGTTGACACGGTATTGCTCCTAAGTAGATAAGTACTAACATCACCCCTAACTATTACACATCTGCCCTGATGATGGACACTGAAACGCTGTCCGAAACGTTGGCTAAAGAAGGAGGTAGCGCAACACGGCAAAATACCCCAAAAACTAATAACAAAATAATTTTTGGCCGTGAAAATCTAAAATCGTATCTATTTCAGTAATATTTAATAATTGATTAATAAATGCATTAAAAACAATTTTTATAAGAAAAACTCTCTTTTTATAACTTTTGAAGGTTATTCCCATCAATGCAATATATCATTGGAGAAGAAGATAAAAATAATAATCTAAACGAAAATATGAAAGAAAACAAGACACAGGAAAATGTCTGGGTTTGAGTCCCAGTTGCGACCATTATCTTTTTTTTCATATTTTCGTTTAGATTATTATTGTCATCATCTTGTTCAAGCATGAAACAAAAACCTTTTGGATTCTAAAATTACTTGAAAAATTTGCATTTAAAAAAAAAGTCACTGGTCACAATTTCGCTTAATAACTAGTTTTTTTTACTCGCACAGAGGCCCTGAGGAATATATTTTCCCTCAGGGTCAGGATCATCTTTCAGTGTGGAGCATCTTTTTAAGGAAAGTAAGGAGAGGAAGTTCTTGGAAGGAAAAATGTACGAGAGGTGGGTAGGAATCCGGGGTTCAGTGTGTCCGCCACCAAGTCTTAAAACCTAGCCAAACCTCACCCCATGAACCCGGGCACCGCTACTAAGTCACCAAACTTAGCGAACCACTCGGGTCGACCTATGTCATAGGTGATGGTTATCCAATAGATGGTACCCATACCCGTCTCCCAATATTAGGTCGACGTCGTTGATACATAGTATCCTACTATATTTGCAAACCGCGAGAATTAATCTTTACTGTTACCTAATAAAAATGATAACGACGAGAACTTAGTTGCAAGAAAATGACCTCTCTTGGAAAGCTATGAAACTCGCTTGGTTTGTATGTAATTTGCTTTCATACGCCTCGGCTCATTGGTCAGAGGTCGAAAATAAATTAAATACTTTATTATCATTTGCTTCTGCATAAGACTTTTATTTAAATGAATGTGGTTATCATATTAGTCAACTCATTACGTATAAATGAAGCAACTCGCTCACAAGTGACGAGCTTTCTAATTTTATATAAGACTAGCTGGTATCCGGCATCCGTTGCAACGCCATATTCAAAGAAATACATTGTTTCTTCCTGAATCACTTTCCCGTGTGTCCCCGTTCCCCGTTCCCCTCCCGCGTCACCTTCCTAGCTAGCAACATAAATTATAGCCTTTATGTTATTCTGATGTAGGAGCTATTTTATTGTAAAGTTTCATTCAAATCCATTCGGTAGTTTTTTCGTGAAAGAGTAACAAACACACATACATTCATACAAAGTTTCGCGTTTATAATATTAGTTAGATTATCAATGTACTAGGCTCATGACTGGTAATCCGAAGGTCGCGGGATCGAATCCCGGCGGCGCGCGGCGTATTTACAAAACCTATAACGATTCAGTCGCGATAGCGACAATTTACATTTTAAATATACCTATATATTGGTTATTTTTCATCACATTGCAAAAACAAAAATTGTTCTAAAATCTAGATAAAATAATCTTTCTGATGTGTATATTAGAAATTAATAATTTTATTTCTAAATATTTTAATTTTGATATTATTCCCGTATTTTGATATTGATAATTTTTTATCACTTTGCAAAAACAAAAATTGTTCTTAAATCTAGAAATTAACTATTTTATTTCTAAATATTTAAATATTGATAATGAAAATGCAAATTGTCGGTAGCGCGACTGAAACGCGGTAGGGATTGTAAATACGCATCCCGGCGTGGACAAATTAATTTTATTTGAATAATTTACGTTATTTCAGAATTAATTCATTAATAATAATGTATAGTATATTTGCGGCACAAATATATTCTAATACAAAAGAGATTTGCTATAATGTCCTCGCGACTGTCGGCGGACTTCTACCTAACTAATCGGAGTATTTTGCATACGAAAAGAATTTGGTCATTTTGTTGATTTTTCGAAGAAGTGCATTAGTATTGGTTTACAATATAGTTTGAATGAGGAAAGAAATCGTTCATTTAGTTTAACGTTCGTTTAGTTAATTCGTTAATTATTCGTTCATTGAGTTTATTCGTCAATACCCACCTAGTAAAAACTGCGGATAGCACATCTCTTATATTTCAATATCATTGTTGCGGCACGTTCCAGAGTGGAAGATACTCTCAGTATCGCCCTGGTGTCAGACCACCATTCAGAATTGAAACGTTGCTTGAAATGGCGTTAGCCGTGTATAGTGACCGGATCTGAATAGCCAATACATCCCCACCTTCCTCTTCCCCGTCTCTTTCTCCTCTCCACTACCTTCAGCCTCACAACATACCCCAATTGGGAATGCCATAGTTTCACTGACTCTGGACGGGAGCAGCTGGGACTCTTGTGAGGAATTCATATAAAAAAAATTTTAAAGTTACAATTCTTTATTTTGCCTTTAAACCTGACCGATGTGAATAGCTATTTTCAGCAAATCACAACCTTGGATAATATATAGTAGGTAATTATTTTTAGAGTACCGGCAAGGCTTGGGTTCTGGGTTAAATTCCTAGATGTTTTTTCTGAATTTTCTGGTGTCCGGAAAACAGGTTCCACCAGCTGATTTCTTAATTTTGCTTAAAATAAAAATAATATGGTCTCTTTATTATATATAAAAAAATACAGAAAATATGCTTCTGTCTAACCTTCGAAACCTCTTAAGGTGAAGCTATGTATACGTGAAATCCAATTTAGTACTGTTTAGATTAATCTTTACTATGAATCGGTTTACATTATGAACATAAACAAATATGCTACGGATAAATTGAAGCTTTTACTACCTTTTGGTTGGATTGGAATTACAATAAAATTATTATTTATGTAACAAAAAATATAAGCGTTTATATTCCTCATAAGACGAAGATGAATGCTAAATCACTATTTTAGATTAATCTTTACTATGAATCGGTTTCTGTATTAAAATATGCTTTGGATAAATTGAAGCTTTTCCTACCGTTTCCATTGAGTAGACTTACAAGGCACATGAAGAAAACGTAATCCTACTAATATTATAAAGGTGAAAGTTTGTATGGATGTATGTTTGTTACTCTTTCACAGAAAAACTACTGAATAGATTTTAAAAATTCTTTCACTAATAGAAAGCTACATTATTTGTGAGATCTATAGGCTATATACATTGGTAAGCTCTGGCGTTATGAATAATCTCTGGCGTTATGAAATTATTTGTCATACGTTTTCTGTCGCTAACAAAATCGATTTATTGCAAACGCCAATTGTGGCCTTGGAAACGATGTTTTTTTTTAAATTAGGTTACTATGGACATCCCTTTGACGTTAAAATTCAAATATGCATAAAATACTAATTCCTACTTTACTGAATGGATTTTAATGAAACTTTACAATAATATAAACATAGCTCAGAGCTCTGGCATTACGAAATTTGCATGAAAAAATTGCAATAGGTGCAGTGGCGGATACCTTGGCCACCCTAAATATAAGAAAATCTTTCTTCAATCATTCGCTCTACATGTCTAAACCATCTAAGCGTCCCTTTATTAATCTTACTTATTACGCTTGCATCAGCCTTGCATTATTTTCATGTTTTTCTTACACTATCATACATGGCTTTCTATAGCATTTGGTCCTTCCTCTGCCAGTTTCATGCTTCACTGCCATACATCAGGGTTGGTACCCCGGTGCATAGTCGGAAAACACGCCAAACGCGTGCCCAACATTTGTACACGGTTGACATTTGTCACATGAGAACGGGTCGTTTCTTCGACTCGTTCTTGTGTTCAACAGCTCGGCTGTGGAATGACTTGCCGGCCTCTGTTTTTCCTCCTTCCTACAACATGGGTCTCTTTAAGACCAATGTTCATTCCTTCCTCTCCTCAAAAAGACCCTCCACACAGCATCCCAGATGACATAGGCCCTGAGGGAAATCATTTTCCTCAGGGCCTCGTGTGTGGAGTTAATGTAAAAAAAGGACTCCATTGTGGACTGCTAACTTCGCTTCTTTCGACAGTTTTTTGTTAGCGCCAACGGCGTTCAGTCCTCCGTAAATGCGGAGTTACCTGCATTTACCCTTCTTTCAATATCTCTATCAGACTCCCCATCTCTCGTAAATATACAGGAGGCCTAGAGGAAAATAATTTCCCTCGGGGCCTATGTCATCTGGGTTGCTGTGTGGAGAGTCTTTTTGAGGAGAGGAAGGAATGAACATTGGTCTTGAAGAGACCCATGTTGTAGGAAGGAGGAAACACAGAGGCCAGCAAATCATTCCACAGCCGAGCTGTTGAACACAAGAACGATTCGAAGAAACGACCCGTTCCCATGTGACAAATGTCAACCGTGTACAAATGTTGGGCACGCGTTTGGCGTGTTTCCCGACTATGCACCAGTGCCGAAGGGATCAATGACGCTAGTTCCTCGGAGCATCTGCCATTGTAATACCGGTAGAACAAGGATAGCATTCCCACCCGACGCCTGTGTTCTAAAGATTGCAATCCGTCTGTTAAGATGGGAGAATCTATTAAGCGGACCGCCCGTTTCTGCACAGAGTCGAGGGTATTTTTTAGGTATTTTGGAGCTCCAGACCAGAGGTGGCTGCCAAAATCATATAGTCGGTCTCCTCTTTGTGCGGTTCGTCGTATTCTCCCCGTTGTCTACTTTTTAGTTTTCTTATATCTTTAGCGCCCCCCCCCCTTTAAGTTTTTTCTGTATCCGCCACTGAATAGGTGGCACCATTAGTAAGATATCTATCATTCTTTAATCGATTCAAATTATTAGGGAAGTAGGTACTTCAAATAAATTCGCTGATTTAAATATTTTCTAAAATAGAATTTTTATTTAAGAATCTTTGTTTTGCAAAATGTCATTCTCAAATTTTGACATATTCTATGCCGTACTGGATATTTTGGTAGAATATAAAAAGAAGAATAATAATTCGTACTTAATAACTATCTCTAAAAATGATTCACCGAAATGTATGTATGCGCATAAACCCGAACGACTGAAACAAATTGAATAATTATTTTTTTTGTTCGTTTTTTTGTATAAAACTACCGTTGAGTTCTGGCATTATAAAATTTGTATAAGAAATTATAATAGGTGGCATGCGAGCAGTTTGAAAACTGAATGTATCGGGAATGAATGTGTGGAATGCGAGAGGTGAGTGGGGGGAGTGAGGAGGGGGGGAGGAGGTGTTGGGAGGGTGTTGGTGGAGAGGGTTAGGGGAGAGAGAGGAGGGTGGGGGAGGGGGTTAGGGGAGGGAGAGGGGAGGAAGGGGAAAGGGGAAGGTTGGAGGAGGGTGTGGGAAGGGGTAGGAGGTGGGGGTAAGGAGGTTGATGGGGGGAGTGGTGTGGAGAAAGGGAATGTGGAGGGGTAGGGGGTGAGGGGAGTGGTGGGTGGAGGGAGAGGGGGAGAGAGTTGATGGCGGGAGTGGAGTGGAGAGAGGGAAGGTGGAAGAGGTGGAGTGGGGTTTAAGAGGGGGGAGGGAAGGAAGGGAAGGGGGAGGGGTGGGGGAGGGGTGGGTTTAGGAGGGGGAGGGAGAGGGGGGTTGATGGGAGGGGGAGTGGAGTGGGGGGAGGGCTGGATGGAGGGGGAGGGGGAGTGGAGTAGGGATAGGGAAGGTGGAGGGGGAAGAGTGGGGGAAGGGGTGGGTGGAGGGAGAGGGGGGTTGATGGGAGGGGGAGTGGAGTGGGGGGAGGGCTGGATGGAGGGGGAGGGGGAGTGGAGTAGGGATAGGGAAGGTGGAGGGGGAAGAGTGGGGGAAGGGGTGGGTGGAGGGAGAGGGGGGTTGATGGGAGGGGGAGTGGAGTGGGGGGAGGGCTGGATGGAGGGGGAGGGGGAGTGGAGTAGGGATAGGGAAGGTGGAGGGGGAAGAGTGGGGGAAGGGGTGGGTGGAGGGAGAGGGGGGTTGATGGGAGGGGGAGTGGAGTGGGGGGAGGGCTGGATGGAGGGGGAGGGGGAGTGGAGTAGGGATAGGGAAGGTGGAGGGGGAAGAGTGGGGGGAGGGGTGGGTGGAGGGAGAGGGGGGTTGATGGGAGGGGGAGTGGAGTGGGGGGAGGGCTGGATGGAGGGAGAGGGGGAGTGGAGTAGGGATAGGGAAGGTGGAGGGGGAAGAGTGGGGGAAGGGGTGGGTGGAGGGAGAGGGGGGTTGATGGGAGGGGGAGTGGAGTGGGGGGAGGGCTGGATGGAGGGGAGGGGGAGTGGAGTAGGGATAGGGAAGGTGGAGGGGGAAGAGTGGGGGAAGGGGTGGGTGGAGGGAGAGGGGGGTTGATGGGAGGGGGAGTGGAGTGGGGGGAGGGCTGGATGGAGGGGGAGGGGGAGTGGAGTAGGGATAGGGAAGGTGGAGGGGGAAGAGTGGGGGAAGGGGTGGGTGGAGGGAGAGGGGGGTTGATGGGAGGGGGAGTGGAGTGGGGGGAGGGCTGGATGGAGGGGGAGGGGGAGTGGAGTGGGGAGAGGGAAGGTGGAGGAGGCTGAGTGGAAATCCCCTAATTCCATGCGAGCGAAGCCGCGGGTAAAGGCTAGTACCATTATAAACGTAATAGGATGGGGATCTGCTTCACACAAGTACTTACACAACCTTAATACAATTCAAATAGGAATCATGAAGACCATGCTGAAAGTATCCATTGGAACGCCTTCGATTGAAATTTTCAGTAGCTTTGACGTACCAAATTTACAACGAATATATGCCAAAAATATACTAAGTATTGAAGCTATTCAAAAATACTGAATACTCTACTAGACGGTGTATCCACCACACCAGATCGAATAAAAGACATTAAAAACATTCCAAGTTAAAAAACCACATTCAGACAAAGAAATTACACTTACTTCTCAAAAAAACTTCACAACAACCTTCCTCAACACATAAAAATAATAACAAATTTTAATGAGTCAATCAAATAAAAATTATATGGCTGAAAGAAGTCAATGAAAATACCCCAATAAAGGCACTAAAAACGACATAGAAGACAATTAAACCATAATTCAATAATTTGTTCTTTTATTTTTAATTTACTTAATGCCGACCGGGTTTCGCTACAACCGAAGTTTCTTCAGGACAATAATACCAGAGTGAAATACTGCCCTGAAAAAGCTACGGTTCTAGCGAAATCCGGTCAGCATAAAGTATATAAAAATAAAAGTGGTGTTTACTAAGTTATTGTTTTATTTTTAACTGCGATTAAATAACCTTAGTCCACCTCGGCACAGGACCGCCTAGTGAGGAGGACTTAGGAATACTTTTTTGGCTTGTGGCATCCTTTTAAAAGAGTGTTCAATAAAATTGCTTGAATACTGATTTTAACAGTTAGAAAACGTAAGAATTTATTTTATATTCTTTCAATAGCTTGAGCACGAATATTATAATGTGGGTTCCATACTAGAAAGCATGATTTATTTAAAATAGAACAAATAGTACAAGAGAATCACCGTGAATTTTGTTCACAATTATAACATTTTAAATAACAGAACCGTGTATGTTTTTTTAATAATTTTTAGGGCATAATTTGCAATTAGATCTATCTAATTAATTACTTTTTCAACTCAGCAAATGTGTAGGGATTGTCTTAAAAAATAAAGTATATTCTTTAAAGAGCTCAAAAACCTTAAGTATTCAAAGGATGTTACATTTCGGTAGAAATTCTGAATCTACCTCTTTGTTTACTTCTGCAAAACTCGACGATCTAGTTAGTACCTAAGTAATATGAAATATCAGTTTAATGACAATTTTCATAGTGCATGTTCAAATAATAATATTATACCTGCTTTGTTTGAAAACGGTCGATGGAATCGGCCCACGCTGCCCGCTGCCCGCTGGAGCTGGAATATGACAAGCCACTGTGATTTTTTTCGATTTGTCTCTACCGGGCTTGACATTTCAATTCGTGCTATCATCACAACGTCATTAATTTTATTATTTTATAAATAAAAAAATGATTGTCATCTGTCAAACCACACATTGTCTCTCGCGAGCCACGCTTTATCTCCCTCGCTCTGAACGAATCTCCAATGCTGAGAAGTATGAAGAGTGAAGAGTGCCATTGTCTTCGCTGTAATTTTAAGATTCTTTATACAATTTGAAGCGATACTCGATAACAATTCTTGCTCGATTGCTGTAGATAATAAATAAATCACTTTTGAAGTGAAAATATCTTTAGCACCGTTGTGATTTGAAATTCGATGAAACGAAAAAGCGACACTAAAAAGAGACAAACACATATATCTATAGAATTTAGCCTGCCAGAGAATGAGTTAGAATAATCGGTCTCCCTTTGTGCGGTGCTTCTTAGCCTCCCCACTATTGTCTACTTTAGTTTTCAGAAGGTTTCACTTCCACCACGTGTGAAATGCAGACTTATATTTTTTTTCTTATGTTTGTTTGAGTTTATATTGTACGTAAAATTGTGTTAGTAAAAAATATCATTTTTATTTTTGTAATTTTAGTTCTTTTTTTATGCCGTTTCCCACTCCGATTCCTCCACCTTCACTCTCCTCACTCCACTCCCCCCCTTTTCACGTCCCTCCCCCTCCCGCATTCCATACATTCAATCCCGGTTCATTCAGTTTTCAAACAGCTCGCGTGCCACCTATTGCAATTTTTTTATACAAATTTCATAATGCCAGTGCTCGTATATGTTATTCTGACGTATGAGTTGTATTATTGTAAAGTTTCATTAAAATAGTTAAAAGCATTCATCCATAGAAACTTTCGCCTTTATAATATTAGTAAGATTATTTCATTGGGATACGTCTCTAAGCGGTATTCGGCTCAGAACTCTTACAACTCGAACACAAAACTTGACTAGGCTCGGAGTGCGGACGGACCGAGCGCCCTCTCGGCTCTCGGCTCTCGGCTCTCGGTTGGTAGTTGTTATGTTATAAATGAAGTTATTATTCCTCTCGCGATGTCGCCTTCCGATTACAGCCATTAGCATTAAGTGGGCGATACGTTAAAACAAGCCTCTGTTCTCTGCTTTCATTCATCACATACCCCTCACTTCCCACACCCCCCTCGCTCGTGGCTCCGGCATGGCATAGCTCCTAGCACCTTCGATAAATAACAACAATAGTTTAGCCTTTTAACCCTCCTAAACTGCTAACGAATTACAGCTTAAGATGCACTTGAAAATGGACTTTAAATAATAAAAATGAAACTTAATTATATAAAACTAAGGAAGAAGGATCTCTTACCTCTGAAAAGGAGCACACAACACAAGCACAAATATAGTTTATATGGTTCCACCGTGGTACCTCGGTAGATTATCGCAACAAAAATACAAATAAATATAAAACGATATTGTTTACGTTCGATCCTTTTAGTTCAAAAATGAGATTATGAACACGATTGAGATTATGAAAACACCAACAACTTGCTTCCAAGGTAGTCCTAATTCTTGTTCCGTTTTTCAAAAACAAATGCACTTGAATTTGCTATTTTTCTCTTCTCATTGTTCCAAATTCAAAATGCTTTTCCACCAAGTTGGTGTGGTTAGGGAGAGGTAGGTACCTATTGTGTAAAATGACATCCCGGTAGGAACTATGCATATTCTCATTTCAAAACCAAACACCCTCTCATACCTAATTTCAAACTAAAAATCAGCCTAAGAGTAATGTCATAACACAACTCCTCATCGAATTTCGATGCATCGGCATCGCCTCGAAAGCCAAGGTACAAATGCAAGTTCCCTACAATATAAAACAGAGCACAAAGTTATCGCTCTAATCTGATGATGAATTTTTTGAATTTATCGGCCAATAGCCACTATAGCTAGCCCATCGCTTCACAAGATAGAGATGAACTTAACAACCCAACTTGGTGTAAACTAGTTGTACAAGCTTCTATAAAACCAGCGAAGATCGTTTATTTTGTGGCAAGTTGTCATAATTTGTACCGTGATGAAGTTGTTTTGCTTTTTAAGATTTTTTTCAATTATAATATCAATTAATACTTTTTATCGGTACGCCTTGAATTTATTTGTATATTTTTTTCATATTCGTATATTTGATTAAACTATTACGTAATAAAAAAGTCCACGACAGCCCCTACCTAAAATATTTCTAACTAATTTCGTGTTTAAAAAAATGTTTTTCACAAGGCGTTGGGAAGAATTTGCTGGAAGACAAATTTGCTCCATACAGGTCAAAAAAGGTAAAAAAAAAACAGTTTTTCCGATTTTTCGATTACGATATAATGCACTATCTTTTTGATAAATGTTTTTTAAACCAATATTTTTAGTTTCGGTGTTAATTTTAAGGTTTGCACGCCCTGTCTAGTCTACTTGGTCGATGCCTAGCACCCATGTCATCTCTTTCTCCAAACAACTCCGGAGCTGCGATACCGTCTTTCCTACAATTAAATGCTGACCACTTTTATTTATTACCGTTACGTTGTTACTACGAGTATGCACAATGAACATTGCATATGGATGATGTATGGTTCAGTAGCAATTTCTAGAAATTGATCTAGAAGAGTGTTTAAATGTCGGTCAATGAAACAAAAGATTAATTTCTTTGTCTCCTTCCAAGTACAACAATATCGTTGTATTTTCCGGGAATCTAATCTACGAGTACTATTATTTTGTTTTCCTACGCAATACTGAGGCCGATGGGGAGGGATTTGAACTCGCTAAAACCCCCTCTTGTATACGCCCTAATCTTTACAAGTTAACCTCTTTCAACATAGGTCGATTAAGTATGGTTCCAGAGATTAGTGTTAGATATAAGTGTAACGTTGTTGGAAATACGAAATAAGTGTAGCTTTGTAAGATATTTACTTTAAGCTGTTGACCCAAACGTTTTTAATTTCTTAGAATCAAAAGAAGTCCGTATCTAGCATAATGATACCAATCCAAATCAGCTTTGTATATAAAATTATTAAAAAATGCACGTTGCAATGCATAAAATGATATCGCCAACAGAATAGCGACTATATTAACGCCTTCATCTTGATATCGAACAAATCTGGGTATTTCACAAAGGTGAAAATAAATCAGTACCTAAGTATCTCCCATCAAATTAGAGTATCAGAGTAACCGTTCTTAGTCGATAAACATATATTAATAAATAAAGTGTTACAATACAACGCGACATCCGATTCAATCCAGCCCGCACCACAGCCGACCAGTTTGCTATCAGATGTCGAGATACGAATTAATTATTTATTATTGGTGAATTACGTCACTTGCAGATAAAGGCTCGGTTGGCTCCTGTATCTGTCATTTTGGAGAGATCTGATTTTGGATAATGATATTTTGACTTAAGCCCAAAGCACGTGAATAGTTAAATAAATACATTGTGCAATGAGATTATATGAAATCAAAGTACAGCTGAGCGAGATTGCTAAACACGTGTAACTTACATAGATTAGTAACATAGTCAAAACAGACACTAATTTGCTAAATAATTTTAGTCCTTATCTGGTTTGATTTTGTTCTAATCTCTTTAGAAAATCGCATGCACTAAAAGTAATTAATAATCCAGTTAAATTTGGCAAATTGATATCTGCTTTAAAAAATTGATTTCAAAATGTTAAAAGGTAACACGATCGTCGATAAATTTGAACAATAGGTATTTTACAAACTGTTGCCGTTACTGATGCTCTTACACCCCCGAATACTGAGCGAAAGGGACAACTGCACCTCAGGATGATAGTACCTAAATAAAATTTTGAAAATCGAGGTTTTGTGTTCCTCATTTTTATTCTCTGTGCAATTTGGGAACCTTTATTGGATAACTAACACCTCTGCCATAGGTCACCCCAAGTGGTTCAATACGTTTGATGATTTAGCTGGGGTGTCCGGGTTCATGGGGTAAGGTTTTTCTAGGTTTTGGAAGCGGATGACCAGGACACACCGAACCCCAAATTCATATATACCCCTTAAACCCCTTTCCTTCAAAGAACTCTCCTCTCCTTCCTTTCCTTAAAAAAAACCCTCCACACAGGGCCGGATCTACGAAATCTGGCGCCCTGTGCAGTAGGTACCGATGGCGCCCCCCCCCCCTACATTTTTATTTTGATTAAAAATTCGTGCACCCCAATTTTTTTATTTTTTTTATTTTTATTTTTATATTTTTTTACACTAATTTATCAAATAAAATCAAGACATATAAAGGATGTAACTTTTCCAAGTGACCTGGCGGTAGCTCTCACACTCGTTTTTTTTAAAGAGAGAATCGCCAGGAGCCCTGTACTCTCTGAATCTATTGGGTAAACATAAAATTATGGTGCTATTTTAATTATTTTAGGAAAAACTCTTTTTGCAAGTGGTGCTTTAAAATAATACAACGAATTGTTTGTTTGTGCCCGTACCATGATTTAAAATATAGGTTACGAGACAATGCGGGTGGTTTAGCTGAACTAGATCCATTAGAGATTCTTGAGATTTACTGCGTTTATGTATATACCCAACGCGAATATTAATAGAAAAAGCAAATACAAATACGTTCTCATGGCAACAACACAAGAATAGCATCTACAGCTTCTGACTAATAAGAATATAACCTCAAATTTGTACCTTGCATTTCCCGTGTTGAGCGAACAAACACCAAATTGAGCGAACAAACACCATACAAACACTAAACACTGACGTATGGTATTAACGGCTTACGAAAGACGCTTACACTGACACTGTAAAATAACAGATCCAACAAATCTAATAGATATTAATTATACATTTAACGAACTTTAAATAATATGTCAAATCAATGATCTGCAATGATCAAACTGTCAACACGTAACACGTTGCAACCTGCAAATCCTGCAAACCGTGCGATGTTTTTGTTAATGGAATTTACTGAAGATTTCATAAGAAAATGTTCTTTAACTACCTTCTCCTAGAGACTTAAATCGTACAAAATAAAACAATAGCGAGCGTACGCTATCTAAAATTGTCAGCATTTTGAAAGGCGGTCGGTTTGTTTATTCTCTTGAACAAAACACCGCGCTGTGGTTGGTTATTGGATTTGGATCGCACCCATTCGTCGTAAAAGACGGTAAAAGATATATGGAAAAATAGATCTTACGTTTAAACTAAATATATGGAATTTGTAAAAAAATTCTGTAACTGACTATAAATTCGTAAGCCGTAAACCAACCTGATGCGTGCGCATGACTGGTTTATTTATGCGTGCGCATTCTGTTTCTTTGGAAAGTGTTGCTAGAGCGTAATAATTATTTCGTACTATGGGTAATTTTGAAACGATTCAGGGAATACCATAACAAAATTTTATTACAATGTTTATTTTCTCACGGAGCCCCTTCGGAGTTGGCGCCAGGTTTTTTGCACGTTTTTGGACGTATTGCAGATCCGGCGCTGCCTCCACACAGCATCCCCAAAGATGGCATAGGCCCTGAGGGAAATTATTTTCCAATTTTCAAGACCAATTTTTAAGATTTGTATACTCACCGTATTAGAAGAAAATATTCTTTGTCTGTACGTTTTGTTTTTTTTTTTAATGCATTGTCTAGTTTGTACCTATACTGAACGTCTGTTGATGGCGTTCAAACCAGGCAATTTTAACGATTTTTGGAGGCTAAGATAAGAGAAGTACAAAGAAACAAAGAAAGCAAAACGTACCGCCACGCTAGTGTAGTGGTCACTAGCGTGGCGTGTCATAATCCAGTGAGTAAATTGGGGAAAACGTTTGTACGAACAAAACGCAAAGGGACAAAGCAATTAGAAATATTTTGGACTATTTTTTTAACACGTTACCAGAAAGTATCAGAAATATAAATAGCAATGAAGATTTACATTTAATAAATAAATAAAGAAGAAACAAACATAATAGCACCCCTTATACCTACACACATGCCGTGTGTAGGTACACATGCCTTAGCTTTATTATGGTGGTACATATCGACTGTGTTTTGATAAAACTTCAAGCCACATTTTTGAGGAATGTTGCTTTTCAGTGCTTTACAGTATGGTATGGTAAAATAGTTTTTGCTGCTTTAGGCATTTTTAATACTGTAAACTAAACGTGTGCGTACATTTTTTAAGGTTATTTAGAAAAAAACGTAGGCGAAATTACTAAACCCTGAACAATTTGGGAGGTGGGTATGAGCACCGCCTCACCGGGAATCATTTATTGGATAACCAACACTTCTGCCATAGGTCACCCAAGTGTTTGGTGACTTATGGGGTGAGGTTTGTCCGGATCTTGGCAGCGGATGCGTTTGTCCACCAACTGCATGGCAGACCGGATCGGGAGAGAACGGTTGAGGGAGTCCCTTTAACCTCTCCAGCCGGACTCTCTGGGAACTCAGCGGGAGGGATGGATTCATACGTCCGTCACTCCAGAACACACTGACCTACAGTTTCTTATCCACCCCTCCTGCCTTTTTCCTTCCCAGAACTTCCTCTTCTTCCCTTTCTAGAAAGACCCTCCCATAGCATACCCAAAGAGGACGTAGGCCCTGAGGGAAATTATTCTCTAATGTAAAAAAATAAATATTTCGGAGATATGTGTCATCACCTACTGATTCTTGTAATTTATTATTTACAAAACCTCGTGTGCTTTTATCTGTGAACCTACGATTTGTTTCTAAATAATGAAAAATAAAGAAAAAAATTAAAATTCCACAGTCACTTTTTCCTTCTCTATTAACCATGATTTTTCGTATTTGGCGAGAAAGAATTTAAATGATCATGAATATTTAATAATAATAATAACGTAGTATTTATATAGCGCAGTTTCGTGTTATTTCACTTCAAGTGCGCTTAGCAGGTGCAACACAGAAAGAAATCTTATAAGGTAAACTTACTAGGTAATAAGAGGGGTTTAAAATTTTCGTTATCATTTCTTTTGACAAATACCTAAAATCAAACTTATAAAAAATACTAAGACTAACGGTACCTACTTAGTTACCTGCATTTGGTAAAATTAATATTATTCATAATAAACATAGTTAATTGGGAACCTATTACCTATATGAATCTCTCGGGTATTTGAACCCGGGTTTCTTTATCAATGAACGTCGCAACCTTCAAAATATTATTAGCTGTCTAATGACAAAGCTGTCACTTTACCAAAGGCTCATGGGAACTGTCCCTGTCATACCCACCACAACCACAAGACGAATTCACCCTTACAGTAGCCAATAAAACACACCAACCTAATCAAAAAGGGAAAATTTTATGTATTGATCAAGCTATGTGCTGCTTAGGGGATGGTGGAGCATTTCTACCACTTGCCAGCTGAAAGGAAACATGGATATTTGCATCGTCCTGACAGAGGTATTGGACCTATATCAAGGTATCTACCTACCAACAACCAACATCCCGAGGGACCTTCTCGCCTTTATCAAGTCAAGGTGGACATCGAGTCCTCAAGAATGTCGTGTGACCACTCAGGAATATAAAAAAGAAAGTATAGTAATGAAATCTTTCTTACAATATAACAAATCTACTTGTAACTGTGTACCACTAAAATGTATTTTCCGTACCTGCAATAAAATACGGAACTTAAATAAACATAAATAAGGGCTATTCTGGGAAACAGCGTTTTTTAACAATATAGCTGAAAAGTTATAAAGAAAGATAATGTAAAAATATAAAAAGAAACAAAAAATATTTTCTTAGTTCTCCTCTCTATAGGAGATTCTGTGCTGAGATCTACTGGGTTTTGAATATAGAATTTTAGGCGACTTCTATAACAGTTTCACTTTAAGATGTATTTTCCTTCTATGATCATGTTTTTTAAGTATACTAGTATCTTATTTTTCTGATAATTTCTTAGACTAAGATTTGCCGGATTTTCACTAGTAATTGATTGGTATAATTTGCTTGATAGGTAGGTACTGCTAGTTTGGGAGTTGGTTGAAAACCTTACAGGTACAAATTTAGAGCTTCTTCGTCCAAATGTAGTATATTATGATTTACATATATTATGTACATATATTATGATTTGTTCTGGTTTTATGATTATGGGAGGTGTTTGCCTTTTTATCTTTCTGTTTGAACCTATGTCTCACCCAAAATTTCCGAGCGTTGAACTTTCCAACGTTATTGAATTTTTGTAGCGTTTTTCGTCAGAAATTTCTAAATCAACAAACTTGATATTTGGTCGCAGCGTCATTTAGGATGACGAGCAATGGACTTAGAAACATCTCATTTTCTCTCAAAACTGTTTGAAGACACGGCTTGGTTTGCCTCATCTGCGTGTTTACAAGCTTTTTGAAACTCGGGTTAAGCCGGGAAGTTATTGTAGTGGGTAATATCCAAGTCAAGCAAAGTGTCAGATGATAAACAGTCTTTAGGTACCTAAAGACTCTTATTAGTGATGTAACGAATGTCATTTTTGAGCATTCGCGAATGCGAATATCTGCTACCGACATTCGCGAATGCGAATACTGAGTTTTTTTTTTTAATTTGGCGCCAATTATGTATGGCTTAGCGGCTCACATTTGCATCTTTTTCCGAGAATTTCCGAGTTGATCCGAAAAAAGATGATCGGTTGTTTTATTTCATTTGTCGTCTAATCGTAAACAAAAACATGTGAATTTTAAGGTTAGAGTGTGATTGATTATTAATTTACATGAGTACATCAAATTCTAGTGAAATTTGGACTTATTTTAAACTTTGCGATGCTGAACGAGCTAAATGCAAGCTGTGTAACAAGGAATATTCTAGAAAAGGAAGAACTACAACGGCTGTGAGAAATCATTTGAACAAAGTTTTCCGAATTAGAAAAGTGTGAAAAACGGAAACAGGATGCATCTAAAACACTTGAAGTGGCATCATCTTTCCATCGAAGTCCGTTATAAAACAGATATCGCTTCAAGAATGTGTCGATTAAACGAAACAGTGGGATAATAAATCTATGAAGTCATTGGCCGTTGATAATTCAATAAGTGACTTTTTTTTTACATGAATACCGCACAAGAGTCCCAACTGCTCCCGTCTGGAGCCAGTGAGACTATCACATCCCCAATTGGGGTATGTTGTGAGGCTGAAGGTAGTGGGGAGGGAAGAGGAAGGTGGGGAAGTACCCGGCTATTCAGATCTGGTCACCAAACACAGCTAAAAGCCATTTCAAGCAACGTTTCAATTCTGAATGGTGGTCTTACACCAGGGCGATACTGAGAGTATCTTCCACTAGTTGCCTTGGAAGACTTGCCATTTAGTTTCGTGGAAAGTGTTGGATTCGTAAAACTTTTCTTAAGAAGCATTGTCCATCCTATAATTTAAAGTCTCTTCTCTTTTTTTCTGATGTTCATATTCGCAAAACATTCGCTCGAACTTTGCGAATGCGAATATGCCAAAATATGCGAATATTCGCGAATGCGAATGCGAATGTTCGTTAAATCACTAGTACCTCTACCTATGTACATCTACAATAATTTTAATTATGTTTCTTAAATCCACTTTTCTCGATAACGAATTTCAGCAACATTTTTGAACGAAAAAATGATTTATTTATATTATTTTACCCCTGTGCGGGATTTTACAAAACTGTGATAAGTTTACTTTAATTTTGGGGGACAGCAATTGTGAAGTAAAATATGCTACTTAAATTATATATTTTGACTTTAGGGTTAACTAAATTATATATAATCCTTATTATTAATAATTATTATTGAGTTATGTTATTATTGCCTTCTTATAACTACATTCCGTGCAGTTAAACACATCTACTTACTACTTCTGAGAAAGTATTGCTGACTGAAAGCAATTTAGATATAAGAGAGTATCTAAATGACCCAGTCCTGATATTATTGATGCAAATAAAAAGAATTTTAGATATTTTTATGAAATTTAGATATAGTCGTATGATTTGAGATTTTTATGACCAAAAGAATTATCAAGGTTATTTTTTTGGTTATTAACGGCTTGACGGCTACATCGAAAATTAAATGCCGAAATTACATACTTACTGAAATATTGGCCATAAGAGGATTGACGCGCACAACGCGGTATCACTTATGTTTACATAAACACAGATTTCACCAAAACCTACACATCTGCCCAAAACATTGGCTAAAGAAGAAGAAAGCGCATCACGGCAAAATAACTCAAAAATTAATTACGATAAATATCCGTGCGTTGAATAACCAAACCTAGTCTAAAAATTTAGATTTTCCAGATACATATATTATTTAAAGTAGGTGCATTTATTTCGTGATGGTTATTAGAATTAAACCCAGTCTCTTGTAAGGCGTTCTGCTCCGTGCCACAGGCGTTATGCTCCGTGGTCACTGCCACAAATATTGGCTCATTATTTTTCATAAAAAATTATCAAACTCGGGATGATACAGAAAGTGACACCTACATCGTGTCTCGGGAAACCTGCCCGTGTCAGGTCAAAGTCAATCAAGTGTGAGCGCTTCGCCAAGGAAATATGATCCGTATCCGAACCGGGTAGGGATCGAAATCGGGTGTTTGACTTTTTAAACTTTTTATTAGTATACGTTCTGATACTGACGTTTCGATAGGAATACATAATGACATCTGTGAAACATTTTTGAAGCAACATGCATAAATTTATTCATATCTACATTCTTGACTAATTTCGGATAACTGTGTACATTATGCGTGTAGGTATATATTCCCAAATTAAAATAAACTCACTGCTGACAAAGTTGTCAAAAGAGCCACAACTAGAGAAAAAAAAAATTTAGACAATTGTAGTGTACGGAAATATGTATGTAATGTCAATTCAACAGAATCCGTTAGAATAGTATAGATAGTTACATGTAGTTTTGAGATGTCTCAAGAGATATCAGTAAAGTAGTAGGTACTGGAGGAGAGCATCATCCGTCGCCCGTTCGTGTCTAATACCCGAACGTTTACGGAAATAGCCGATGATATCTGATTATGCCTCAGAAAAAGAGCTTCCATTAGACCGGACGATTCTTATTGTGCCTTAAAATTAATTTTGGGTAGGGGGGAGAGGAAAAAGAATATAGGAAAAGGATGGGAGATGCTCCTGATACATTCCATACCCTCATATTAGTCGCGTTACTTCCATTCGCTATTTCTGAAGGTTGTTATTACTAAAAATATCTATGGTGAAATTTCATGTTTATATTGCGAATATATACAATGAGAAATGGTTTTTTTTTAATGATGAATTAATCTTATGTTAATGTTTAAATTGTTTCAATGTTATTGTCTTTGAATGTTTGTAATATTGAGCCTTTTTGTGGGTAGGTAGGTAGGTAGGTATACATATCAATAAAATATTTGGAACTTGGAATTTTTTTAACTATTTGCTGTAGGTAGGGAAAGTAGGTTGTTTTTCAAATTTAATTAGTAATTAGTATGCACCTCCCCATCCAATAATTCCACACCAAATTAATGATTGGACGAGCGTCTAATAGACTTTTTTTAAATTATCTCAGTATATAAATACACACAAGTTAATTAGGAAATGCGTGATTTTAGTATGAGAATACACATTTAGATACGCGCGCACTAGTTAACTTAAAGGTTGTATAATATCCATATAATATCTCTTATCGCTGACAGAAATCAGTACCTACCGCAATATTATTACAATGTTTCAATGTTCAAGGTACCTTCCCTGCGTGTACATAAAAAACACAAAGCAATATTTTGTTGTTCTGTCAAGATTATCTAAAATCAGAAGTTTATTCGGGGCTTACACAAATTAAAGCAGGTAAGTACCTACACACGGATTTCAAAATCCCATATAGGTACCTATTTAAGTTGCTCGAGTATTAGTAGAGTATGAATAACGTGGGAAATTATTCCTGGCCGTGTGATTTTATAGAATATAATACCCACAATTTGTTTTATTTTAGTTTTAATACCACCCAAGTTTCGGAGCAAGTTGAACAACGACAAGGCAATGATTTGAGGCTGTATTGAATGTGGAGAGTACCTAGGTATAGGCACAAAAAGGAAGGATGAAAGAACCCTGCATCGAAGATCAGGTCACTAACAATTATTATTATTAGCCATTTCAACACCAAAGAAAATTATTTTCTGTCTAAATCTTACCTACATAATGTATTTGGATTTAATTAAACCAAATAATTGCCACACTCCATGAACGTGAACTCAAATGATATAATATCAACACAATTCTCGTTCTGATGATGGGTTCCTCCGAAATACAACGTGAGTGGAAATAATATATTTTGTGGTATCTGTTCCATTCAATCTGTTTATGGCAAGCCACAATGTGACGTTTGAGATATTTACATTTTGTGTCTTTTTTCCATGAGCCAACAATCTCTGTGTTCTGGATGAGAGAAGCGGGCTTTACTCACCATACGATTTCCATAACGGGCTTACAGGACGGCATGTTGAACACAACCGAACTATTAGAACTATTCCGATGGCCCGACAAGGCGAAGGAAGGTGATTAATTATAATTTGGCTGTCTGTTTTGCCTATTCACGATCCAATTTGCAGAACCCCAGCACGTTGTTCTGCAATATCGATGAAGTAAGGCTTTTAACAGGACCCCGGTGCCAGGAAAAGAGAAGAGAGAGAGAGAGAGAGAGAGAGAGAGAAAGAAAGAGAGCTTTAGGTAGGTACTACGGTGACAATCAATCTGTTTATGGCAAACCACAATGTGGCTTTCGTGGTATTTTCATTTTGTTTCTTTTTTACATGAGCCAATAATTTCTGTCTGATTCGGAATGAGAATAACAGGACCCCGGTGCTAGGAGAGATAGAGAGAATGCTATAGGTAGGTACTATAGTGACAGTGTGATGTTATAGGAATTGACAGGTACAAGGGGCGAGCGTCTGCGTCTACCAACTATCTGCTACATTCCTGTGCTCTCTGGTCTCCTGGGATCAAACCCGACAATAGCTCCAGTCAGTCGAGCCTCCCAGCCCTACTAACTCTACCCGGCCCATGGGAACTGTTACTTTGGATACGGGGAAGAAAGTTTACGAGCGAATTACATACTTGTGTGCAAATGCATAAGCTTAGCAAATGATTGCAATAAATTACAAGAAGACATCAACAGAATTAATGAATATTGCAAAGAAAACCAATTATTTCTAAACATAAATAAATGTTAATTATTATTTTTAATTGTTAACCTAACGTTTAAGACAAGATTCTTATGCATAGCACAAAGGGTAACAATTATTATAAGCAATAATTATCAGCCTGAAACACTCATCCACATTGAAAAATCTTCCGAGAAAAGATACATGACGCCAACGGGACTAGAACCCGTGCCCTTCTGATTGCCGGTCAGCTGCTCTCCCAATTGAGCTATGGCGGCTTATCTTATACCCGCCAAATGATTCAATATATACTAGTATTTCATTCAACAATTACTGCTTATTATATTTTTTTCCACCTGAAAACAACCAACTTTATTTTTGCAACCAACTTTATTTTAAAGTTGGTTGTTTTCAGGTGGAAAAAAAAAATATAATAAGCAGTAATTGTTGAATGAAACACTAGTATATATTGAATCTAGTAGATATGAGAGCAGCTAATCGGCAATCAGAAGGGCACGGGTTCAAGTCCGGTTGGCGTCATGTATCTTTTCTCGAAAGATTTTTCAATGTGGATGAGTGTTTCAGGCTGATAATTATTGCTTATAATAATTGTTATAAATAAATGTAATGCGATAACATTTTCACGTGAACTTCACCCAATCAGCTACACTTACCATCTGAACCATGATCCCCTTCAACGAGTAGAAAAAATCAGAGACCTTGGAATATTACTTGACTCTAAATTACTATTTAAAGATCATATTGAACACATTAGATTTAGAAAAAGCCTACAAACAACTGGAATTCATTCTTCGCGTCACAAAACCATTCAATAAACATTTTACACTTGAACTACTATATATGGCATATGTAAGATCTCATCTCGAATTTGCGTCTGTCATTTGGAATCCTCAATACCAAACTTATATTAACCGAATTGAAAACATTCAAAAAAAATTTTTGAAACACCTGTCGTATCGTTTTTAAAAACAACAGTGTAACCCTATTGCTCTATACAAAAGGAGGAAAAATTTTGATGTACTGTTTCTGTTCAAAATTGTGAACTGCCTCATTGATTCGCTAGCCTTGTTAGAAAGAATTGCATTTCGTTGCCCTGAACGCAATACCAGATCGAACACCTTATTTCATATACAACATTTTAAGATGAAGCCAAGTAAATAAAGCAAAACCATACAAAATCATATGTTTTTGTTTTGAAAATTTGATCGCTTAGAAGTATTATAGATGCTTCAATTAAATACTGCGCGTAGAACATAACTTGGCCCTTAAAAATATCGGTCAATTCTTTTAATAAGCCTATAAAAAAATAAAGTATAAGGCCTAAAAAACACACTTTCAAGTCCAAACTCTCCTATTCGTAAACCCCTTTTCGGATATGGTTTTATTGAATAATGTGGCAAATTTAGTTTATTTTATAATAATCGCAAAAAAAGTTGATATTAACACCCGATCTTCCCAAAATAAAATAAAATATGCATTTTCGCGTTGTTATTTTACAATACGGCCGCTGGCCGACGAATTCGGTTTTTCAAAGTGAACCCTATGGCGTCCACCGAAGAACTACCGTCCACGCCACAGTCGCCAAACCTACTTCGTATCAGTCACGCCCCGAACTGAGCGGGAGATGGACGCGTCACTCCGCATCGCTTGATTCAATTTAAATTTGTGAAATCAATTTTAAATTTCCGTTTTTTTACAATAAACAATGCGTAAAACAGGAATTAATATTTTTTACGGGCCTTTACGAAATCAAACTGTAAAAAAAACTCTCAAATACCTTTTCCAACCTTTCCAAAAGCTTTTTCTCAAGCACAAAACTCCTTGCTCGGGCGTATCTGCCAAACTTATAATGTTTTTAGAGATATTGACATTTTCCATTGTACCCTTAAATCATTTAAAATCAAACTAACCGTACAATGTACTTAAAAGAAAACTAGTATTTCTTGTTTATTATTGTCTTTTTAATAACTTTTTACTTAACATTATGTAACAATTATTACAAGCAATAATTGTCAGCCTGAGACACTCATTTACATTGAAAAATCTTCCGAGAAAAGATACTTGCCGCCAACGGGACTTGAACCCGTGTCCTTCCGATTGCCGGTCGAATGCTCTGACCACTGAGCTATGGCGGCTTATCAAATACCCGCCAAATAATTCAATATATACTAGTGTTTCATTCAACAATTACCGCTTGTTATTTTTTTTATTTTTTTTTTTATTTTTTATTTTTTATTTTTTTTTATTTATTTATTTTTTTTTTTTATATTTTTTCCACCTGAAAACAACCAACTTTATTTTTGCGAGGAAGACATTGTTAGTGTTAAATCCCTCGCTAGGTGGCGTCGAGACAAATTATGTCTGCATTTATTGGGGAAATACTTAAACTTGTTAAATATTAATTATTATTTTTTTAATTTATAAACTAACGTTTAGACAAGATTTTTATGCATAGCACAAAGGGTAACAATTATTACAAGCAATAATTGTCAGCCTGAGACACTCATTTACATTGAAAAATCTTCCGAGAAAAGATACTTGCCGCCAACGGGACTTGAACCCGTGTCCTTCCGATTGCCGGTCGAATGCTCTGACCACTGAGCTATGGCGGCTTATCAAATACCCGCCAAATAATTCAATATATACTAGTGTTTCATTCAACAATTACCGCTTGTTATATTTTTTCCACCTGAAAACAACCAACTTTATTTTTGCGAGGAAGACATTGTTAGTGTTAAATCCCTCATTATGTACTATTATTTTAAACAACTACTGGAAACTATTATTTCTGTATTGATTATTATCACCCTTTTGATAATATTTTACAAATTGCTCCAACCATATACCTACTATAATTGTTTAATTACCACTTGATTCATAATCACATAATCATTAACCATTAACAACTAAATATTATAAACGGAACTTAACTGGTTTAAATTATGTTCACTATTTTATGTACAACTACTTTATACACAACTGTATGCTTCCTAAATAAACATAAATAAAAAAAATAAAATAAAAATATATATATATACCAGTCATAGCCAGAGATCGTACGGGATATCATCGTTCTAGTATCTTCTGTCTTTTTCGTTTTCAAACATGACTCATGAGAAGGAAGAGGGCGAATGTCGATGACGTCCTACGAGCTCTCCCTGGACTAGTTTATATATGCTAAAAAATTAAAAATGATATTTAGTTAGCAACATTTTTTACATGTTTCAGAATTCATGTATTACCCACAAACCTATGTTGATTAAACAACATCATATAAATTCCTAAATTAACTCGGTTGAGTGGGTACTTCCTTACATTTGTAGGTTCTATTACGTTCGTATTAGTTGGTACCAAACAGGTTTCACTGACATTTAAGTTTGTTTGTAGATACTTAGATAGGGACATCAGTATGTTCATTGATGAAACCAATTCTGCTCACTTCCGTGAAGAGCAACAAATACATCTTCCCAAACATATATGACTCCCGCACAATACACCCATCAGACGCACAATGAAATCTCTGACAGTTCCTTTATGGTCAAACTTATTATACATCTGATGGCTGTCTTGTCACACGGAGAAAAGGCTCGATGTAACTCCAGCGATCTGGACCTCGGATAATGTTGGAATAATATCGGGCTAGAATCTGAGCCCTGCGGAACACCCATACTTCGGGGCCCGGCTACCGAGTCGCGAGTGTCAGACAGTATTATATCCCCGTCCAGGTGTGTCAAAAGAACGTCTCATTCCGAATAAGATAATTGTATTAATTGAATCGGGCCGGCCATTGACGAGGCCATCCGCGAGAGACAACCGTCAGATGGGAGATTAATTATTCACACTCCCGTGTCAATGAGTCGGGGAGCGGAGCATCAATATCAATTATAAAAGCCAATGAGCGGCCAATTATTTATTGCTTGTGGTCTATTTACATACGAGACTTTGTTAACATTCATTTTACAATTAAGGCTTCCGAAGTCCGTAGCCTCGTGGGCAGGTGATTGCCACCGCACCTATAGACTATAGGCTATAGGTATACTAACCATCTTCATTGTGTGTATCACCTACCTACAGAATGAGGCTAATTAATTTCTGTTGTTCAATGGCGCAGATGAATACGCATTAGCCTTTTAAACTAGGTTGCAGATTTACAACACATTTTGTTTTGAAGAGTTTTACTTTCCATGTACAGTTACTAAAATTTTAATATATTAGATTCACAACATATCATTAACTAGCAGACCCGGCCACACGTTGCTGTGGCTAACGAAACACAACGCCATTACCCAATCTTTATAAAATCCACACCACCCGCTTGCCAGCTGCCTGTTGCCCACTGCCTGAATTGAATATTTGAATTTATCGGCTTTTCTCTACTATAATAAGCATGTATTATACATAATATAAACTAATTAACTCGCCACTAATTATACAATGCTTTCAATGCAACACTGGATATTTGAAAAGGGAAAATCAAATACCTACTTACTCTAGGACATCTATTTTCCAATTTCTTCTGTAGAACGAATTTCAAAAGTTATACTACGGCCCACCAGCCGTTTTAAATCGCACAAAAATATGTTTTCTTTAGATTTCTCGGCTTTTCTCTAATATAATTTACATGTATTATACATATAAACATTCCTCTTCAATCACTCTATCTATTTGTGAAAACCGTATGAAAATCCGTTGCGTAGTTTAAAAGATTAACGCGCACATACATTTTGAGCGACTTCATTTTATACTATGTAATGGATGTACCTAGGAGTTAATTTGGCAAATGATAACAAGATAATGTAATAATTTCACAATAAGAAATACAATAGATGTCAAAGTCAAAATGAACTTAATTTTTAAATTTTCGTTATTTGTTTTTGGGCTATTATGCCGTGTTGCGCTACCTCCTTCTTTAGCCAACGTTTCGGACAACGTTACAGTGTCCATCATCAGGGCAGATGTAACGATAAATTCTGTGACGCTCTCCGAAACGTTGGCTAAAAAATGAGGTAGCGTAACACGGCATAACACCCCAAAAACAAATAACCAAAATACTTTTTGCCGTGAAAATCTAAAAACGTATCTTAATTTTAAAAGGTTAAAAAGATCACAAAATTGGTACCTAGTGCTAATTTATTGCATGGAAAATCTTTAATATTTACTTATGTTTAGGTCACAGAATTTATTGTGATGACTTAAGCTTAAGTGTAAAAAATGCATCTTTCGAAGTATGTAAAATAATTAAAGTTGAATACCTAACATTCCTCAGCCGCTGTGCGCAGTGTCTTGGTACCCGTTCTGCCCCCTGCAGTGTCTGCCACCTTTGTTATCCAATCAAGTAAATCCTTTCTGTTTGTAACAACACAAATACCCCCAATCCAGATTCGGACGGCAAACGGCACATTGTTTCGTTTTTTCTTTCTTTTTGGACGACTGTCACGCGTTGTTGTTCTGCTGTGCCTCCGATGCAGATATTATCACGCTGCACTGGTCCCCTGGTCCCGGGAGTGAGAGGAGATAGATGATGCCAATTGATCCTTCCTTGCCTGGCAACGAGAGTGTCAGATTTGTCACTCAAAAGTTCCAGTCAAAGATAATATTATTGTGACAGTACTTTTTAATTGATACAGAGTAAATCTTATGGGCTGATTGAGTATGATGAATGATTGAGAGTTGTAACAGTAGGAAGGTGGTGATAGTGGCTAGATTATTGACTTCATCTGTCAACGAGAACTCAAACTACTGGTTTTGCAGCATCACTTCTTGCTCAGGCGAAAATCAGTTCGGTTTTAGACGACCATTATAAATAATGACTCGATTTAATACAGTAGATAGTTGTGACATGAAAAATCTTAATATTATCATAAATTTCAATGTGGCTGATTTTTTAGCCGTGCTTCATTATTTCAAAGCAACTAGAAATTGGAATGGTTTATTATTTTTTTATACATTGATTTATAGTATTTTGATGAAACCATCAGTTATATATACTGATGTTTTATCTATTAAAATATCAATATAATATGATCGCTTTTAATTGGTTTTGCGATTATTTTGAAAAACCTCGTCAGGTTTTTTTGCAAGTTTTGCTAATTAGATATTCTTATACCTGTATATTAATGGCAAGGCAGCTATTTAGCAGTGGCGTGCAGTCCATAATATTCGGTGTCTACGCTAAGGAAAAAGAACCATCGAAAATATAATATTTTTTTACCAAAGTATGAATGTTTTATGTCACATTCTATGTCAATAAATTGTTTCTATAAAATGACAAATGTACACATTTTGTAAACATAATAAAATTGCCAATTTAGGCACAATAATTCTCACCCGATCTTATGACTACCTATAACTACTTCGAATTAGATGTTGTGTAAATAATTGAAAAATTGTGAAGGGGTAGGTTTTTAAATACCATATTCCAACAGATGCTTTGTATGTACCTATAGATACAACTATTTATTTTTATTATTGACACGTTAGCAGTATTTTTTTTTATAAAACATTATTCGGTAATGTCAGCCTCGCCGGATACCCGTGGGTAAGACCCCCATTTAACAATTTTATGAAACAATATGTGTGTATATGTAAATAAAAAGGATTGTCTTGAAATTAAAATAAATTAAACGAACTTAAATGAAATATCAAGAAAAGAAATAATAACTAATAATGTTACAAAAATAAAATAAGAAGCTCAAAAACTAAAAAGAATGGCAACATGCTAACATGTAATTATGTTGTTTCATTCTTTTAAGATAAAGTTTTTTATCTTATCGCCTGTTTTATTCATGAATACATTTATATTGATCTTTTATTTAATATGTTTTTTCCCTCATTTTTGTATCGAAAGTAAAATTCTTGAATGCTTTTAATGCCTGATATCTGTGGTGTCTTTGTCCAAAGCTTGTGCATACATCAACGGAGCTTTTGTCATGTTTTGTATATATGCTCGTCTAACTGGTCTGTTGATGTTGGTTTGTTTTTGTTGAAATTTGGTTTGTTGGTCCAAAATGTACTTAGTGTAAAAAAACCTAATGCTATTATTCTAAAAGTAACAAATTGAAATTTAATGTGTAACCTCGACCCATGGAGATAAACGACATCTCGCCTTAGAGATCTAAAGTCTAAAGCATGTTGATCTCCTTCCAGCCTGCTGCTAGTTCTGCTGCATCAGATAAGGGACATTAAAATACCTGCGTCGTCTTATACGTTCTGTCCATTCATTCCGCCCTGTCAGCTGGAAATATAATATGGAATGTCTCGTACACATTGGACTTATTATTAGACAATTATTTGCTTGCGAGCTCAATCAATCTATTTCAACTAAAAATTGTTTTAGCCATCTAGTAATTTACGGTAACCGTCCTAGCTATTCAATTATGAAGCTTGCGATAATGTTTATGCGGATATTGCTTTTGAATACCTATTGCCCATTCACAGCCCTTTGCAAGACCGTTTGTTTTTTTCTATGAGCTAGGTACTAATAAAAAAACGCCTATTGATAAGAAGAAATATTTTAGATGGTAGGAAATCACCATTATCGCTAAATTTCAAAAAATGTTTGCCAACTTTGTCTCTAGAAAAATTACCTTTATAATGGTCAACCCTCGGAAAGTCGTGAAAACTCTACTGTTGATGCAACTTGTACTTGAAGTGAAATAACTCAAAACTGCGCTACATAAATTCTACGTTCTTATGATTAATGATGATTAACTATGTACCTTCTATGATCTTTCTTCCTCCAGCCAACCTACTATCTATTACCTATCCTCTGACAAGGTGTGTGGCCAATATTACCTATACATGTGACATTTGGAACAATAATTCGAGGAACTATTAGTCTATTGAAGTAACCCGTGCAATGAATACTGATCTTTCGGGGCTTTAATACCGACTAAGCAAAATAAGTCTCCGTGCAATGATCAACTCCATGGTGATCTCTCAGTGTGTTGAATTCGAGTCAAAAGAAGATACCGGTAGAATGAACATTGAATTGATATATTGGGGCACTTTAATCGAATCTATTACGGAAACGTGATCAATGCAGTAATCAATCCAGAGATCCCTCGGTGCCAAAATATTGAATCTCACCAAAATGTGCTGTGTATATTAATATTAAGGTACAAGATTACTTCCCGATGTCCACAGTTCACCAAGTTATTCCCATGGTCGTGTCACTTTGAGAAATCATTGATAACAGTCCATTGATTCGCAGGTTATATATCTGCTACTATTGTTGCGTCAACAACCACTCCTGCTTATTTCCTATTGTATCCCTGGTGTTGGTCTCAATCAATATCCAGTAATCTTATTTGAGGCCTCCCAGTACTTCTTCATCGTGCATACATTAGGTACAAAGAACCCTCTTTTGCAATCAGCTCTCTTCAATCCTTACTACATGTTTTCACTAGCGCTAGCGGAGTCTCACCACCCAAAAAATAGCAAAATAATATAAAGTATGCATTTACATTTAAAAAAAATCTATGTATTTAGGCATTTCTGCGTCAGCACAATCATTTTATTCAAAGTACATATTTTTTTTGTTTCATCGAAATTTGACAATACACCATATCGTTTGTTCCTCGTTTGTTTGAAACTCGGGCCAAGTCAGGTAGAAACGCATGTAGGTGCCTTCTAACATATGTTATTATTATATTTTACGCACCAGATTTAAATGTCCGGGTTTAATTTTTCCCACAGGAAAAACTAAACCCTTTCACACACTTCCCAAATGATCATCTGGTCAATCTACGTTATGCAATTGCACTATATAAGTATTATAATTACAAAACAATACAAGAACAACATGTCAACCTACCAGAGACCAGATGGGAAAATAATTCACCGACTCCAGATATATTCATATCAGAGGGTTCGGCTCTGTGGAATTCCTAATTGAACCTATAAATCCTACTGATCCTACAATATAAATATTTAAAAATCTTTTGTAATCCTACATATTGTATTTAAAATTACCGATTTTTGCATTTATATGTATAAATTCTTTGACAAATCTAATACGCCTAAATTTTGAATCAGAGACCTAAGTATAATGCCAGTAGCCGAAATAACAAATGGTAATATTTTTATAGTCCGAGAATGCCAAATTCTTTTAATCTCATTTCCTAAATCTGTGTATTTTCTAATTTTTTCAGAAACAGTTTTTTGAATATTACAGGAATTTGGAATAGCTACATCAATGATATAAGTTATTTTTTAAATTTTGTCATGTAAAACTATATCAGGTCTTACAGGTCGTACATTATGACTAATTGTTCTGTCTGTTAGTATAGTTTTATCATAATATATTTTATAAAATTCATTTTCTAAAAATGAATTAGGTTCATATTCATAATATGGTACTATATTACGGCAGTCAATCAAGTTATGTTTAATTACCAAACTTTGGTGGAATATTTTTAAAACCTGATTGTGCCTAAATGTATACTCGGACGGCGCTAATATAGAACATCCCGATATAATATGTTCTATAGTTTCCGGAAAAGCCAAACATTTTCTACATAAATCATCAATGTGATTTATATCTTTGATTATATGCTTCCTATAATTTTTAGTATTAATGACTCCATCTTGAATGGCAAGCATAAATCCTTCTACTTCTGCGCTCAACTCTCCAATACTCAACCATTTGTTTGACGAAAGTTTGTCAACATACGTTTGGTTGAGATAATTGAAGTGTTTTGCATGAATAATTTTATTTGACCAGGAATCTAATAATTCCTGGTTAGTATTTATAAGAATGTTGGCATTCTCGTCATATAATTTAAATTTTATTTCATTATTATTATTATTATTATATCGTATTATTATTAATACCTAGCACATATGTTATTGAACTCCAGACCTCAAATCACCAGAAAGGACCCCAAGAGCACGTGAAGCTATGAGTATGTCAGAGACTCCGTAAACGGTTCAGCAGTAGTATGTATAGGTAGGTAATACAATCTCCAGATAAGGCCGATGTGCCCACTTGTCCAAACATCTCACAATTAATTAAGATGTGACACCGAAGAGAAAACTAAACAATAAAAAAGTTTTATTTAACATGGCTACTGGATCAAATTAAACTCGTTGGACTTGTACCAGAGGTGATTAGAGTCCGGCTGCTATAGGCGTTTTGCTGATAGCTCCATTGTAACCTCTCACTCTTTCCCACAAATGATTCTCGTGAGCAGAAAGAGAGGTTACGACGGGGTTCTCGGTGGCAGGAACATGTAGATGCATGTAGTATGGTGGCTGTGTTGCACAGTGTAGTTTGTTTGGCTGGCTCTATGGTCGCTGGTCGCTGCTCACTGCCACCGCATATCCCCTCGGAGACAGGGGATGATTGATGGATCGGGGGGACACTTATCGACTAGGCTGCCGGTAGCGTCTTATCTCTTCGAGGATCCGGTGGACGCAGGACAGTATCCCCGTTCGTTTAATCTGCGTATAAGCTCGATTTAAGCCCACTATAATAACAATAATATGTACCAACATATTATATCGAACCATTTCTTTAATCATTGGTCTTTTTGGGTAAGGCAATATCACCTCAAAGACACTTATCCTAGCCACAAAAATACTGAAAACTATAAATGTGGGTGTTTGAGAATTGTTGGAATGTGTAATTTGTACATATTCTTAATTTTAATTGATTTGCTTACTTATATGTTTTTCAGTTGAATAATGGCTTTAGCTGCACATAGTTACTCCACATGAATTGCCCGGTCGTTCTTCTTGATTTAATAAAGGTTTTTGGGATTAACGAATATATTTACAGATGGTGTGGACTGTGAAAATATTCTGTCCTTTAGACTTTGGGATAGCTGTTAACGTGAAGAACATGGACATACCTAAGTTTTTTACCTACTGTTATCTAATGAACCTAACCTAACCTAACTACACGATAATGAAAAAAATCAAATCAAATTTGTAGGAATTTGGTTGGTAGGTACGCACAGGGGGGTAGCAATTAACAATGAAAATAAGTTTTTCATATCCGGTATATAGGAATTTATCGATATGGGATGCACCTGAGGCACACATAATATGGTAGGATTGGTAGGTACGTAATATCTGTGGATTTACGTTAATAAGTTTACCTTGGATTTACATTCTGAGTTCCTGTGTATCTTATTTAATGTAGTATGTAATTCCTTCTTTGTCGATTTGGAAGGTAGGTACCTACTTTAAAAACTCGATTTACTTTAATGTAGTATGTAATTCCTTCTTTGTCGATTTGCGAGGTACCTACTTTAAAAACTCGATCTACTTTAATGTAGTATGTGATTCCTTCTTTGTCGATTTGGGAGGTACATACTTTAAAAACTCGATCTCAGAACTTTGTAAGCGCACGAGCAAGTGAAATTATTTATTTATTTTTTACCGTTAAATAAAGAATTAAAATATTTTTTTACATAAAAATGGATTACAAAATAATTATACAGTGTAAACATTTTAATATGATTTTAATTAACTAAAATTTACAATTGGAAACAAATGTAACCTGATGAAAAATATATGAAATCCGCTACTTCTGCATATTGGTTATATAAGCTGTGCTATAAGGAAGTTCGTAAACAAATTGGTATTGACATTATTGTTGCAGTGAAAGATATTTTTAATAAAAGGAAGAAAATATTAGCGAAACTCAATCGAAAATCTACAAACAGAAAAAGATGGACACATCTGGGACTCGAACCCAGGACCTTTGGCTTTCCCGAGTCCCAGAGGTGCCCTTATCTTTTTCTGTTTTTAGATATTTGATTGAGTTTCGCTAATATGGTCTTCATTTAATTAAATAATACAATTTGAGGATTTACTCATTAAAAATTCAAAAAATATATATTTTTAATTCGTGTGACTAAAACATGGAACATGAAATGAAATTAATTGCAATAATGCAGAGCTGTCAATAAAGGAATGAACGATTTTCAAAATAAAAATAATATCAGACACCAATCTTCTGTCAGAGAGCTTTATTAATTTTAGATTTTAGACAGTTATTGTTAGTATTTTCAATGGGATATTTAAGTTTATTATTTACTAGCTGACCCGGCCACGCGTTGCTGTGCCTAATAAAACACGACGTCATCTACTGGATGTTTATCCAACCTTTACAACCACCGCCGTCTTTGAGTTTATCGCGAAGAGACAGACAGATGCCGCGGAGGACTTTAATTTATAATACGCAGAGATGGTGTGAAAGATTATAATAATGTGCATGAAATGCTTGTGGTAACTAACGTATTTAAGTTAATAAGAATTAATACTGTATCCGTCTAAATAACTTTTCAATTACCGCAATTTACGTGACCATTTTTTTAGAAGATAGAATGGGTATAGTAAGCTATCCGTAAAAGATAGATATATGCCTTCGCGGACTTTTTTGTAGATCTATAAAAGAGGAATATCCCACCATGCATTGTTTTGTTATATCCCAAAAGGATTAGGCAGCGTTTTCGATGAAAGCTACCAGGCGGCTTGACTTTTTCCGACACTTCTAACAATTATCGTTATGTTTCAACCAATTTACACAAATCCTTGATAACCTAAACCTTCCTCACGAAACACTCTATCTATTGGTGAAAACCGCATGAAAATCCGTCCAGTAGTTTTCGAGTTTATCGCGAACAGACAGACAGACAGACGACGCGGGGGACTTTAATTTATAATATGTAGAGATGTAGAGAAGATATAGAGATAGAGATGTAGAGATAGGATGCCTATGAAAAAATAAGTTTAAAATAAGTGACGAAGGAGGTTGTGAAACAGAAGGGAAAAAAAGAATTTGCATGATAAAAAAGCCAAGAGTTAAATGCAAATGCCAAGAGTAAAATGCACAACGAAGACCACTAACATGTGACTCGTCCGGGCATTGATTTTCCCCATATTTCTGTACGGTGTGGAAACATAGACACTTAGAGCCAGAGAAAGAAAACGGATAGACGCCCTCAAAATGTGGTGCTGGAGAAAAATGCCCAGGATTCATCATTGGCAAAGTGGAAGGCAGAAGAAGCGTCACCAATGTGCTGGAGAGACCAAGTATCACTAGCGTCTGGTATTTCGGTGTCCGCAACTCTCCATGCTGCGTTGGACCGCGAGGAGTGTAGGAGCCTTGTCCACCATGGAAATTGGAGTAAGGGTCCCGATCACGATCATCAGCAATGAGGAACCGAATTGAGAAGAAAAAGTCTTAAAAATTTGTTCTGAGTTTTTTCAATAGAATTCTTTTAATGAGTGAACCTTGTAATGCTGTCCAAATCCGTATGTCCAAAGATAAAATCGAACGCAAACTAGGTATCTTTGATTATACCAAATATTTAATTTCATCAATTTTTTTAACCTGTACCTAATACCTACGTTTTTTTAAATAATGAATGATAACATTGTAAAACACATACTTAGCCTAAGAACAATGAATTTTTATCTTCTGCCTTTGTGTGTGTATGTAAGTATGCAGATACCTATCCTATATTGGCTACGTAGCGCATTTTCAGCATGCCAACATGAATAGAAAATTAAATTTTTGTTGTTTGTTTTTGGAGTGTTATGCCGTGTTACGCTACCTCCTCCTTTAGCCAACGTTTCGGACAGCGTTACAGTGTCCATCATCACACATCTGCCCTGATGATGATGATGGACACTGTAACGCTGTCCGAAACTTTGGCTAAAGGAGGAGGTAGCGTAACACGGTATAACACCCCAAAAACAAACAAAAAAAATACTTTTGGCCGTGAAAATTTGTCCATCCTTCTACAACTCTCTTTCTGTAACTTGCTAAACTGTAGTACAATATGTTTTCTGTTTATTTTTTATAATAACTAAAAAAAAATCAGTATGTTTTTCTCCATATTTTTATAATAGCTGAAAAAAACCGTTTTCACTTATTCTACCTATGTAATACTAACTTTTTATACTATCTTTATATTTCATATGTTTTTTAAGTCTATTTTATACTTTGGGTACTTGGAAATATAGTATTTTGTTTTAATATTACCCACACTCAGGCAGTGCCTTAGTGGGTTTTCATTTCGTGTTCATACTATTTGTTATTATACATTATGTTATTATATACTATTTGCTATTAAACATTTTATGTACAAAGAAATGGGAATAAATAAAGTTAAAAAAAAGAGCGTTAAACCAGCCAGCGGCCGAAAATCCACATTTCGTCGAAAGTTGTTCTTACGATCGTGCAGGGCGGTCACAATGAGAAAGATTTATTTGTAAAAAGAAGTATTTATTTGTAAATAATAAAATTAGATAGAGCCTAAGATTCATAATAAATTGTAAAGCGCCCTTGAGGTGATTTTTCACAAAAACGGCGCTCTACAAATTAACCAATTATTATTATTATTATTAATTATTCTCCGTACCAGCTTTTTAAAATTATAACTCAATATCGATTTTATTTATTTCCAAATTTGCTTTAATTTATACCTACATCCAAAATGCTGATAGGCGTGATGATAAAACTATTAAAATAATGTACTTTTTGTAATTATTTTTTGATTAGATATAAGTATTTATCATTTTTCAATAATGTCTAAGTTAAATAAGAATGTTAAAAAAATCTGAAATATATTAGTTTGTAAGTGCGCAAATAAATACACGAACGAACGAATTTTCGTCAAGAAACACATGTACGTATTTATTTTTTAAACGAAAATTAAAATTCTAAAACATGCGTTACCCAGATAATGTATTGATTTATTTTACTGTATGATTATATGATTTGAGATGGATGTTGTATAATACAAAATCTTTTTTGAAAATTTAACAAATCTGCCAACGACCTATTGTATAAACCTTATTATACTAAAAATAAACATTTTTTCTCAAAATTTAAAACATGCGAATGCTAGATAAAAGAACAATCTTTCGAAAATCCATTTATAATTGTTTGTGGAAAAGAGTCAATACGTCTAAAATCTGATTTAAAAATGCCATATTTCTGGTTTTCTCTGGTAATACCCTCTGAAGGCGATCCAATAGTCCAGGAAAAAATCTGATTCGGAATTCACGGCTCTTTATGGGAGGAGTTTAAAAATACTCGAGAAAAAGCTTTTGTTAAGGTTGGAAAAGGTATTTGAGAATTTTTTTACAGGTTGATTTTGTAAAGGCCTGTAAAAAAAAATCATTCCTTTTTTACGCATTGTACCTAAATCATTGTGGACAAGGAAGTAACAACATTAATTACGCCGATGACATGGTGCTGCTTGTACCTTCGATTAAAGCGATGAGTCGACTTGTGCAAATATGCGAAGAGTACGCAAACTCTCATAACTTGTTGTAAAATTCTAAAAAGTCAGTCATCGTCGCTTTCAAACACAATAAGGAGCCATCACATATTCCTCCAATATATCTAGAAGGAAATGAACTGCTTGTGGCCTCACAGGTTAAGTATCTGGGACATATCCCAACCGAAGACATGAAGGATATAGAAGATATGGAACGACAAAGAAGAGCAATCAACATACGGGCGGGAATGCTCTCAAGGCGGTTCTACCACTGTAGAACTGTAGCGACGATGTCAGAAAATTACTCTTCAAGACATACTGCACTGCCCTGTACACGTCTGAACTGTGGACGCAAAACCCAGCAGCGCAATAGGACAAACTGAGGGTGTGCTACAATAATGCATACAGGCAACTTATGCAACTACCGAGGTTCTGCAGTGCCTCCACGATGTTCACCGAGGGGAGGGTGGACTCATTCCCAGCCTTACTTCGCCACCGACTAGCCAGCTTCTGGAGCAGGACACGGACTTCAACCAATATCATTGTCGTGGCTGCATCCGAGTGGCTCAGTTCCCCAATAATTGAGCGGTGGATGCAGATGATGAGGCGACCTCCATGATGGACGATCCTAAAATATCTTTTTATTTTTAATTCTGTTTAATTATTATTTATTTTAATTTTATGCTTATTTTTTGTTATTTGTGTGATTAATTTTGTTTTCATTTTATGTTTTAATTAGGTACCTACCTAATATGTAAACATTTTTTTTCTTTTATAGTTTATAGTTGTTTATGTAATATGGCAGACTGGGATTGCACTACCCTTCCAGTTCTGCTGGAATAAAAACTTAAATAAATAAAATAAAAAATTGTTTATTGTAATAAAATGGAAATTTAAAATTGATTTCACAAAACCAAACGACGTGGAGCCTAACGCATGTTCCCCGATCCGGCCGGGGGAGGACTGACAGAAAATGGGTGTGGCTATTCAATAGTTCTTCGGTGGACGGTAGGTCTAAGGTTCACTTTGAAAATCCAAATTCGTCGACTGCCGTATTGTCGCCGTGATGTCAAAAATAACAACGCGAAAATGCATATTGTATTTTATTTTGCGAAGTTCGGTCGTAAATTTCATTTTTTTTTTAGATTATTATAAAAGAAACTGAAATTGCCACATGAAACAGTAAACCCATATCCGAAAAGAGGTTTATAAATAGGAGAGTTTGAACTTGAAAGTGTTTTTTATAGACCTTAGATATACTTAATTTTTTTCTAGGCTTATTAAAAGATGTAAAAAAATTACCGTTACTTTTAAGGTCCAAGATATGTTCTACACGCAGTATTTAATTGGAGCATCTATAATAGGTACTTCTAAGCGATCAAATTTTCAAAACAAAAACATATGATTTTGTATGATTTTGCATCATTTAGTATGGCAAGGCGATCCAATAGTTCAGGAAAAAATCGAAATCAGAATTCACGCCCTTTATGGGAGGAGTTTAAAAATACTTGAGAAAAAGCTTTTGGAAAGGTTGGAAAAGGTATTTGAGAATTTTTTTTCACAGGTTGATTTCGTAAAGGCCTGCAAAAAATATTAATTCCTGTTTTACGCATTGTTTATTGTAAGAAAACCGAAATTTAAAATTGATTTCACGAAACTAAGCGATGCGGAGTAACACGACTGTTTCCCGCTCCGGTTGGGGCGTGACTGATACGAAATAGGTGTTGCCCAGTGCATGGTTCTTGTGCCCATGCCATAAGGGTCACTTCAAGAATCCAAATTCGTAGAGTGCGGGCCGTATTGATTGATGTCAAAAATAACAACGAGAAAATGCAAATTTTATTTTATTTTGTTGGGCGTAAATATCAATTTTTTGCGATTATTATAAAAGAAACTAAATTTGCCACATTATACAATAAAACGAAATCCGAAAAGGGGTTTATAAATAGGAGAGTTTGGACTTGAAAGTGTTTTTTATAGACCTTATACTTTATTTTATTGAAGGCTTATTAAAAGACTTATTAAAAAAATGACCGATATTTTTAAGGGCCAAAGTATGTTCTACACACAGTATTTAATTGAAGCATCTATAATACTTCTAAGCTATCAAATTTTCAAAACAAAAACATGTGATTTTGTATGATTTTGCATTATTTAGTATGGCTTCATCCTGTCAACGGTGAAAGCGTAGTCGGGACATCGATATAAAATCATCGGAAGTTACGCTTATCGATCCGATATTGTAAAGTAATCGATTCAGCTGTGCTAAGAGCTCCTGATGTAGGTAGCTATTATCGAGATAAATGCAAACCTAATATTGACTGTTAGATAATACGTAGGTACCTACGAATTACGAATCACGTAACAATCAAAGGTCAATAAATGAAAGAGAGTTACTTGCACAAAATATTAGATACGTCCCTAGTACAAATTATTAAATTTCTTTATTTGGTAAGATTATTTCCTTAAGACCACAATTTAACTGATTCAAATCAAAGCGATAACTCGCGTAGGTATATACAGATACTCGTAGGTACGTAGGTATATTTGTATGGTGGAGTGAATTGTTTTGATTGATTAGTGGGAAAACTGGCATAGGTATCTACACAAAGATAAACAAAGGTTAAGTTGGTATCTTTTAATGGTAGATAATAATATATCTGTGTATCACTGATAAAAACTTATTAAAAATATATATTTTCACTTCTTTAAGCACTTTAAATATTTTTATTTATTTGGAAGAAACAGCTTTTACATAGAATAATTTTAGGTAAAATACAAGCCCAAAAAGTCTCTTGAGCTAATGTTGCTTGGTAATGGAGTTTTATAATGTCTTAAAATTAGTTTTCGGTAAGGTGGAACGGAAGAGGAATATAGGATAAGGTTTGGAGATGCTCGCAATATATATAATGTTCTCGTAGGTATAACTTTACGATCTTACGCGTTACTTCTATTCGATATTTCAGCAGGTTGTTCCAGAAAATGTAATAGGTAATAAAATAGCAACAGTTTAGTTAACCGTCCAAACCATTCAAAGAATACCATAGGTAGGTATAAATAAATACCAACATTCCCATGGAAATGCCTATAATAGGTAAACCTAGGTGGGTAGAATCTAACTATATAGTTCGCAATGACGTAAGTTACCCAAAGAATTTCTATTTGCGAATTTTACCATTTCTTTACACCTTTTGTGGTTGTTGGAGCCAAATATATCTTTAAGTAGAAAAAACAGTTTTGAGATGTGTTTGATAGATAGGCAGGTATCAATTTATTGTAGAAAGTTAGGAAGCTACTCTTCGAAGACTAGGCATGTACTAGGAAGGTATAGGTACCTGTGTAGGGACCTACCAACATATAATTCAGTTTATTTTGAGTCTAAGGTTGATTTTTTTAAATTTTGCAGTTTTTCCTCGATGCAGATTTAAGTGGAAAGCCTCTATTTGCATGTAGTAAAAACTAAAAAATCTTGAAGCAAAATGATTACAGAATTTCAGAAAAAGCTCATATCACGAACATGTAATATATACGTTTAATCTATTAAAGCATTAGTGAGTATCTATACGAGAAAAGCTGAAGATTTTGCACCCACCAGAGTTTACCAAAATACCTACAAAAAATAAAACCTCTTCTCAGTAGATAATCATTTCTACTGACAGATATTTTTTTCTACTCGGTTAATCTTACTATTCGGCTTCGGGGGTTGGTAGTTGGTACCCGGAGGTTGGGGCTCGAACTTGTATTTATTGGAACTAATCCTGCCATTGAAGGGAGCAAGGAGCAGAAACAGGGAGCAGATGACAACAATACCAGCGGAGAGATATCTCTAGGAACTTTCAGCGCTCCCAATACAAGATGGGCACCAGGAGCTATTCCCGGTACTGCCTTCCCATTGGCCGCCGTAGCTCCGCCCATCACAGCACCGCCCCGCGCTATCGGTAGCGCATTTCCCTCCGTCCTTTTTCCTCGCCCGATTTCCCGACCAAACCGCCGAGACGGCGACACCAAAAAAAACTGACGTTTTTATAAGCCACGATTCGCCGTATCTCTGTAGCTCTGTTTCATGTCCCAAAGCGGCTTTTCAGCGGTTCGAGGGTGACGGGAGACTGAAAGGCTTGCCCGACACGAGTGCTGAGAAGTCTCAAGACACTTTGTGATTTAGTATTCTCCGTGTCTCGGCAGAGTGAGCACTGAGCAGGAGTGTCACTCGCCACGGGTTTCTAATTGTTTACGTGTGAACATTGTTTCTTATCAACAGCTGTCAAGTCTCTAACCTGTGTGCGACGTGCATGTCTGTCAGCTGCAGTCCGACTGTGCATTCCGAGCCTTCTGCAATCTGCAATCAACTCTCGCGACTACTTTTATAACACTTACGGACAGCCTTTACGCGTTTCAAAGTTTACGCGTGAATAATTAGTGCATTCATTCAGTTTGACCTTTTTGTTAAAATCGAGAGAAAACCAGAATTTTCCCGAATTTCACAACAGGCTAAGTATCGGTTGCGCGAGACTGGAGAACGCCCGGTAATGTTGGAGAGTTAACCCGAAGAAGACAGCAGAAAGAAGAGAGCAGAGGAATCCGCTGGCCATGATGACCATGGACGTCAGCATGTACGGCAACCAGCACCAACACCAGCACCAGCACGCGCACCAGCACGCGCACGGCCAGCACACACAGGGCGAGGGTTTCGCGCAGGGCGGGGAATACCCCGAACACTTCTACCCCGAGGGCGGCGAGCTGCATTACTACCCCGACATGGTGGCCAATTGCCCGCAGCTAGAACAACAGACAGATCACATCATCAGCGCCGACAACGGGCTGAGTTACACCAACCTGGATTACGGCTACCAGCAGTACGGCCACCCCTACCAAGCGGACATGCCCTACCAGCCCTACAAGCCCGAGCTGCCATACCTGCAGTACGGCGAGGAAGGGCCCGGCTGGGCGGGGGCCCCCGGCTGTCTGGAGTACCCCGGGGGCTACAAGGGCGAGGGTGCGGGACAGGCGGAAGATTGCTACCGGGCCGACGCGGGGGCCCGGGGCTCCGCGCAGCAAGGGGGCTCGCACCACCACGGAGTGCCGACGTATAAGTGGATGCAGGTCAAGCGGAATGTTCCCAAGCCAGCTGGTGAGTTCTACTTTATTATCCGTACCTACTCTGTGGTCACCTACTGTCTTCATTGCCGCTTGGTTATGTTTTTGGCAAATAATATCAACCATTTCAGAGGAAAATCTAAAGTTTGAGGAATAGTTTAAAGTACTTTCATAATATAGGTATAGGTAAGGTCTCTGGGGGTCATGGACACACCTAAGAAAAATTGGGGTTTATAAGCTGGTGTAATGCGAATAATTATTGCAGACGATTATTTCGTACTTTAACGGTTGCTTAGCCAAATTTATAATTTCCCTTCAAGCTAATTTGTTTTCTAGTGGGAACAGCTCATATAGGTCTCAAAGAAATCTTTTTATCTCAAATCCTGTCTGTGTTTTATCTCGCCATGGCGAGAAATATAAGCTGAACGCTTTCAAAAAGAGAAAACACAAGAAGAATTAAAACATACGAAAGTTTTCGAATGCAATTTGAGAAAATTTACGAATCTTTGTGAATTTTGTATTAATTATTTTTACACGAAACGACATAAAAGTGAGATTTCGATAACGTTTATAATACATTATTCTAATGAAATATGTATGTGTTTTTAGTTTTTTTCGTTATCAGTAATTTTAGTTAGAAAAAACGTAAAGTGAGACATTTTTAAAACTTTCTTATGTTTGCCTTCAAAATTTTAATATTTCAAAAAGTACAATTTTATTTCTAATACTAACATTTGAAATCGTGTTTCATCTTCCTTGCTCAAACAGTTTTTAGTTTTCGGATAGGTTCAGAAATATTACATTTATTTGGATTTTATTGCACAGCGGAAATACTCGACGGAATGTGCTCTAGTCCTGAGGGGTTAACATATACCTACTCCATTTTTTGAACATCTTTCAAACAGCTCATAATAATTAATAATATACGCATACGTAGTTTAAAATTTAAGAACGTTTAATATACAGGGTGTTAAGGGACGTACTTGACTTACTTTAACCAGTGATTCCTGACATTATTTGGAGTAAAAAATGTAAATGAAATTTTGGTCTCCGGTGACTTTTTTTGACCACTTTTTTTTTTTTTTTCAAAAATTTTTTCTTCAAAATCAAACAAAAAAAATTTTCTTCCGCATGTCGTCACTGGTCACTCAGCCGGTTGTCCGACAAACCCCTTAGCCCGCCTCCAACTATTCAACAACTACCATTTTTTTATGTTTTTGTAGAAAAAAAAAAAAAAAAAAACATCAAAAATGTCACCGGAGACCAAAATTTCATTTACATTTTTTACTCCAAATAATGTCAGGAATCACTGGTTAAAGTAAGTCAAGTACGTCCCTTAACACCCTGTATATAGGCAGGATTTGCGGCATTTAACTAGGTATTTAATAAAACCCAATTCGTTATAACGGCGAAAGCTAATAGTTTCCAATTTGAATTCTTCAAATATCAATAACCTCTTCATTTAAAAATACTGTTACTAGAACCAAACCTTTTAAATAAACCCTTGGTGGGTATACCTACCCTTTCGTTTTCTCTGTTTGTAATATTGAGACGCGAAATTCTCAAAAGTTTAAAGTTAGAAACCCCTAATTTAGTCAGCACTCTCAACACCCTCAGCACTGGCGCCAAGCTTTAGCGGTGAAAGTAGTTGGGAGGGAGAGAGTGGAGAACTTTACATTCAAATATATTCACCTCCCTAAATTTCACATCAACAGGTTAAATCTACATCCCTTTAAAGTTCCTATTGAGTCATAACCTCATAAATTAGCTTCAGAATAAATCCTTTCGATTTAAATGTTAATTTTAGTTAGCTTCGATATCTGATAAATCCAATTATATTTTTTTCTACTTCTTCTGTGTGAAAAGGGCTATCGGTGGCATATTGATACATACACATGTGGTTACATCTTCAAGTGTTTCAAACGTCGTATACCTACGGCTTCAAGTTTTCAGTTGATAAGTAGGAATTTTGAAACAATGCTGTTTTTTTTTGAGTGTTCATTCATGTTTAGGCAGTTAGGTAGAAAAAAAACAATTGCAGTTTAAACAAAATAATTAACACATCTATAGATATATGTAGGAACCCTCTAAAATCAGCAAACCTAAATCATTTGATTTCCTTCATAAATAATCGTAAAACCTACCAAATTCAATAATAACTAACTAATTTTAAATCATGATAATTTTTGAAAGGATTGTAGATATAAAGGTAGATTCAGAAACAGTAATTAGGTTCGTAGAATAAATAATGACTTCTTTATGTTACCAAAACCTAATCTATATTTGATCGACATTACTTTGAAGATTTGTTCCTAGAAATACTAGAAAAGTACCTACCGACCCACATTTATGCAGTAACAGTTTACCAACAAAATAATTATTTTTAAAATACAATGCATCTACATACAATTCGAGAAAAGTGGTTCATGAAGTAAGACATTTGAATTGGAATTTATGTCAATTTTTTTGCCTAATTAGTAGAAAAACGTCGTAATACGAAAATTTCACCACGACCTTATTCCACAAAATGTTTTTTTTTTACTCTTCTTCACTCGTTAGTACTCTACAGAAAGTAACATGGTCATTGGTCATCTAACATAATATATAAATTCAAATTCACACATGGATTCAAGGGCGGATCCAGGATTTTATTCTGGGAGGGGCACGGGCAAAAAATCAAGAATTACTGTTAGAAATAAACTTTATTTCTACAAGTTCAAGTATGTATAGGAAGGTTTATGAAAGTGTCAAAAAAAAATAGAAAAATTTAATATTTAATAAAGACAGTTTTTGCTTCTAAGTATGTACTGTGATGGAATCTCCACAGTTCACAAAAATACCCCCCCCTAAATCCGCCTTTGCATGGATTTGAGCATTTTTGAGGTATTTGTGCTTAGAGGCAAATAACAAAATCTGTATTGTTATATTTATATATGAGATCAGCTCACAACATTATTCCACTATTTCTGATTATTTCGACGGATAAAAAGCAGGCTTAGTAATATTTTTCTGGACAAATACCTACTACTTTCCTGCATCCTTTAGCATCTTTATTCCCACGAATTAAACCACGCTCTGTGATGAAACAACATTACGATGCAACATTCTTCCATAAACCTGTATCTTCAAATGCTTCCACAGCCTAAATGTTTTTATTTTTATTACCATACATAGTCCACGCCTTAAAAGATGTTTAAAAACAAAACATCCCCAATATCAAATTAATAACTCAACATCGATATTTTTACCAACAAAACATCAAAATTTTCCAAATATAACAATATTCCGGGCAAGAGCTCAATTATTAACCTCTCATAGTACCTACCTATCTATTGTGATGCCTACTGCTACAATGATTAATATACTATTTGATTTGTCGGTCCCATAGCGCTCTGTTCTTGACCTCTGTTTCTGTTGACAAACTCTCCAGACTGTATAATGTCTAATGCTATAATGCACCATCATCCTCTGCAAGTCATGGTGACTGGAGTCAACCACAACAATGCCCAGCACAAAGGGAACAACTCAATAATCCATCGCATCGGCATTATTACTGAGTTTCGAGATTCCGCGCCGTACCGTCATCCTATTCAAATATTGGTACCTAATACCTACTGCATTTTCTATAAATTACAATATATTACTGATACTTAAATGCATTCATAATCTGCCATTTCTTATATGGCGCTAGTTTAATTATTTTAGAATATGAAGATGAATTAATTGTTTGAGCCTGTACATCGCAATATGAATATGAATAAATAGTTTTGTTGTAAACAAACATATACTAATACAATATTTACTTGAATCATCGATACGATGTATTTGTGATTTCGGTACATATAATTTCGGCTTTCGATATGAAGCCTTCAATCATGTCAGATGTAGGTACTATTATTAAGATAAGAGTTAATGATCATGTTATTAAGTACGAGATGTCAAACATCCTGTTAATTGTCCTGGCAAGTTAGATTGTTGATATTAGGTATGCAAGTAGCGTCAGGTCGAATTTTGAAATGAGGTTATTGTAATACAGTCAATACAATAAATGTAATACAGTCTATTTATTTTGGGGGTATTATGCCGTGTTGCATTACCTCTTTCTTAGGTCAACGTTTCGGCCATTCTGGCAAATAGGCAATTGCCGAGCATTTAATTGGAACCGGCCATTACTAAATACCACAAAAATACATCACTACGATAAAAGGTAGATGTTTGTAGTGTGTTATTTTTTACTATGTTTTTATAGCATCTTATAGGCTCGTAAATTAAATGTAAGTAATAAAGAAGATAATATAGGTAGTTCTTATTCGACGTATGATACAGTTAAAAGTGACCGAATTCGATATAGACACCTTAGCTCAGTTGGTAGAGCATTTGCCATGTAAGCCGAAGGTCCTGGGTTCGTGTCCCAGAGGTGCCAATATATTTTTCTGATTTTTCTGTCTTCAGATTTTCGATTGAGTTTCGCGAATATTGTCTTCATTTAATTAAACATTACAATTTGAGGTTTTACTCGTAAAGTTTAAAATAAAAATAGATAAATATAAGTAGATACTCGTATTTATCATTTTATTCTTAGGTAGACCTAAGACTATAACTAACAGTGTAAACACGTCACCCTACAGGTAGGTATTTACAGAAAAATGATTAGTAAATTATAATTAATGAGTAGGTAGGTACAAAACCCACTTGTCCTACTTGAATGGATAACATGTTGGAAATAAAAAATCCAATTTTTCAAAATAAAATAAAAAATGTCGCCTAAAGCCTGGCAACTGACACTGATATTGATAAAAAAATATTTATTTGTTCAGATGAAGCAGACACATCATACATCATCAGACCAATTCTTTTTTTATTATTTTTAAATGACATTGTTAGTATATTTAAAGATGTACAAGTTTTACTCTTCGCTGATGATTTAAAAATATATAAAATGATACGTAGTATAAAGGATTGCCATATTTTACAATCTAATTTAGATAAATTGTTTCATTGGTGTGTGATCAACTCGCTATTTCTTAATATTCAAGAGTGCTAAGTTATTCGTTTTTATAAAATCCAAAGTCACGTAACTTATGAATACTCTTTAAATAATGTAATTTTGACATCGGTCACTCAGATCAGGGACTTAGGTGTTATATTTGATGAAAAGTTAACATTTACTTTGCTCGTAAATGAAATAACAAATAGAGCTATAAAAATGCTTGGTTTTATATGCAGAACAGCAAGTGATTTTAAGTCACTAGAATGTTTGAAAATATTGTACACTTCTTTAGTAAGAAGCCAGGTAGAGTATAATTCGCCCATTTGGTCCCCATTGTATAAAATGCATTCCGACAACATTGAAAGGGTACAGCACAAATTTTTAAGATTTGTTGACTTTAAGCTGAATATTCCAATTAAAAATATTAACTATGTCCTTTTGGTGAAACAACTCAACTTAATTACGCTGTCCGATAGGCGAATCATCTCTGATCTTGTACTATTAAATAAAATCATTAATAATTGCATTGACAACCCTGAAATTCTCGCCAAAATAAAATTTTACGTACCGACCAGAAATACGAGGCAATGTGCTACCTTCTTCTGTGACAATTTTAAAACAAATTATGAGGCTCATACACCTATAAATAGATTACATCATTTTGGTAATAAAATAGGGAATATTGTAGACATGTTTGCAGATTCTGTTTTAGTTATAAAAAGAAGTCTTTATAATTACTTTAATGAAATGTATGATTTTGATTTTAATTCATTTTATTTTTTATTATTATTTTAATCATTATAATAGTGTACTACGTACCTGCCTAACTATTATTATCTATCCTTGTAAAAGCCTACTAGGGCGTAAATAAATAAATAAATAAATAAATATGTTTTTGTTTTGAAAATTTGATCGCTTAGAAGTACCTATTATTAGAACATACCTTGGCCCTTAAAAATATCGGTCATTTTTTTATAAGTCTTTTAATAAACCTATAAAAAAATAAAGTAGAAGGTCTATAAAAAACATTTTCAAGTCCTAACTCTCCTATTTATAAACCCCCTTTCGGATATGATTTTTTTGTATAATGTGGCAAATTCAGTTTATTTTATAATAAAAAAATGGTATTTACTCCCGATCTTTCCAAAATAAAATAAAATATGCATTTTCGCGTTGTTGTTTTACAATACGGCCGCTAGTCGACGAATTCGGTTTTTCAAAGTGAACCCTATGGTGTCCACCGAAGAACTACTGACCACGCCACACCTATTTAGAGAAATAGAAAATATACTGACATAAATACAGACTAAAACCAAATCTAGTAAACTGAATTATAAAAAAAACCACTATCTTATTTACTTTATAATTATTAAAAAAAAATACTAAATTATATATGTTATGTCTAATTCATATTAATTTCTTATAATTAAATTATAATACGTAAATGAAATCCTCAGCACGGGAGATCCCAGTGAGGATATCCTTATCTCTACTGTTACTAAGAAATGAAGACAATAAATCATTATTATTATTATTATTATTTCGTATCAGTCGGACGGAGCGGGAGATGAACGTCTGACTCCGCGTCGCTTGATTTCGTGAAATCAATTTTAAATTTCCGTTTTATTACAGTAAACGAATAAACAATGCGTAAAAAAGAAATTAATATTTTTTACAGGTTTTTACGAAATCAACCTGTAATTTTTTTTTTTCTCAAATACCTTTTCCAAAAGCTTTTTCTTAAGTATTTTCAAACTCCTCCCTTAAAGGGGCATTGCAGTACCTACTAGTATCTTCTGTCTTTTTTATACAAGACGTGAGAGATGGAAAATTTTGATGAACGGCGTTTAGGACGATCGTCCATGGCGTTCGTACAATGTCTACCTGGGACTAGTTTAGCTAACTACGTAGACAGCTAAAATAACGATTCAAGTAAAAACCTAAATACATATAAAATATTTTTTACGAAGGTTGTTATAAATTTGCTTATACAGTGCTGTTCGTTTTCACACCAATGCAAATTTCTCTTAATTGAATCGTACCAAAACATTTAGGTACTTGTTTGGACATTACCGTTATGTACGTAGGTATATTGTAACGTAGGTTGGTAACTAAGTTGTTGAACAAATATTTACTTCGTAATAGTAAAAACGATTCGGCCATTCGTTAAAAATCATACTTATTTAAACTAATTTAAAAGAAAAGGTAATAAAATAAAATACTTTTTGTTTAAAACCACGAGATTTATTAATTTATGAACCGACCGGTTTCGCTTTACTCAAGCATATTCAGGTTTTTTTTTTACATGAATACCGCACAAGAGTCCCCAACTGCTCCCGTCTGGAGCCAGTGGGACTATATCATCCCCAATTGGGGTATGTCGTGAGGCTGAAGGTAGTGGGGAGGGGAAGGGGATAGGGATGAGGAAGGTAAGGAAGTACCTGGCTATTCAGATCTGGTCACCAAACACGGCAGAAGCCATTTCAAGAAACGTTTCAATTCTGAATGGTGGTCTTACACCAGGGCGATACTGACAGTATCTTCCACTCTGGAACGTGCCGCAAATATACTATATATTATTTTTAAAATGAATAAATTGTGAAATAACACAAATTAATCAAAGAAAATTTATTTGCCACGCCGGGATTCGATCCCACGACCTTCGGAGTGCGAGGCAAGAGCCTTACCACTGGACTACGCCGGCCGTCGCAAGGGTACAAATTAATACTGAAGAACTCTGAAGATGCTTGAGTAAAACGAAACCGGTCGGTTCATAAATTAATAAATCTTGTGGTTTTAAACAAAAAAATATTTTATTTTATTAAATATGTCAAACCACAAAGTGATTGCTTTCTACAATAGTAAAAGAAAATGGTTTTCCGTTTTTGGGTTAGTTAGATTTCCTATGTATATAATATATAAATGTTGATTTTAGAATTTTCGTCAAAGATATTTATTTATCTATACGCGAGACAGCTTTGTCGCCATCCGACAGTGTCATTTTGTTATGTGAATACCGCACGAGAGTCCCAATTGCTCCCGTCTGGAGCTAGTGAGACTATACGGCATTCCCAATTGGGGTACTTTGTGAGACAGTGGGGTGATGGGAAAGAGGAAGGTGGGGAAGTACCTAACTGGCTAAAATACACCGCTGAAGCCATTTCAAGCGACTTTTCTATTCTGGATGGTGGTCTTACAACAGGGCGATGCTGAGAGCATCTTTCACTCTGGAACGTGCCGTAAATAAGCTACATATCATTTTAAATTAATAAATTGTGAAAAAACACAAATGAATCAAATAAACTTTTATGTGCACCATAAGAATTATTTATTTATTTTATTGAATTTTATAAAATGTATTTTATTAAACCGGCGACATTTAGATTACTAGTCGAAAGCCTTGTACCTCGACCACGAACGCCGTCAAATAAAAATAAAACATTTTTATTGGGTTCGTTCTGGTAGGCAGGTAGTACCTAAGTCATAATGGTGACCCGACAATTGATCCCCGACAATTGGCCCCCAAAGTTATAGAGTAAATAGCCAAATATTTTTTTCATTGATGCATTGGAATGAAAATATTTTTTATAATTTTGTTACTTGGCGGTACATCCTCTCTGCACACACCGTTGGAGACTATTAGTTATATTTTGTGTAAGTAGGTTTACCTATTTTCCCTAAACCGACTGCATATTGAATATAAGTATGTCGGGGGGCTAACTCCCGGGAGATGAACTGTCATGGAAGCAGTTATAATGAATATCACAGATATCTACACCGTTTTATTTGTCCCTAAAGCTGGAGATGGTTGCGATTACAAATAATGATTTGGTATAATATCCATTTGTTCACCTCTATCCCTTTTGTTGCAGGTACCTACTTACGACCTGCGTTATTAATGGTTTATCTAAGTCCACTTTAGTGACAGATTGCGGAGAGATATCTCAATGGGACCCGCTGCGTGCCTTTTTAATTTATATACTCTACAATCCATATGCCTGGTATATCAGTTGATTTTAAGCTCGGCTTGGTTGGGATGTCAAGCTTAGCGCGGCTTGGAACATAATCTGTATATAGGTCGCAAGGCCAGATATCACCAGTAGGTGTAATACGGATTATCTTAAAACTCAAAACTAAAAACCCAAATGATATATCGTCACCTCGGTTGGACAGGGTTCTAACTTTACTTTACCTTGTTCTAAGATATAAAATGTCGAAGTTTGGAAAGACGATTTCTCATTATTTCTATTTACTAATTTCTGATTTTGAGGTTGGATCTTGTGTAAAGTATTTTAAGTTAACATATTTTAAAGGAAAATATTTAAACAGAACGTATAGGGCGATTCCGCTATAGACGATTCTCGACAGTAATTTTTAAATCGCAGTATTTGTTACTTTTTTAAATATCAGTGCAAAGAAGAAGGTCAATATTTAATAAAAAATAAAAAAAAAAGATTTTACTTCATATTGAAATTTTTGGCGCTCTTGGAAACATTATCATTCGAAGAATCGGTATGTAAACTGTAAAATCACACCGTGCAACACTTATGTCAGCTGTTACCGATGGCTTGAAGTTATAGTTGTCAGCTGTTACCGATAGTTTGAAGTTATATTTTACTGCTAAACGTGTAGTGAGAATATTAATTTATTCTTATGTGCCGAAAGATGTAAGTACTTGTTGTTATTCTTAAGCATCATTGACTACAAGAAGTCACTGTTAGCTTGTTGCACCCGCGATACAAAAGATATAAAAGTTTGTTTTTCACAGAAATAAAGTGCTAACGTTTAGACACTTCGTAAAAGTAAGAAGAAATTAAAGGCAAACTTGAATAAAACGTTTTTAAGAGTATAATGTTAGCTGAATTGAAATAAACGTTGACTCAAATTGGTTGCACCCGCGATTGTGTTGTTAGAATCGCACTTGACAACTACCCATATTGTGTGATTTATCATATATTTTATTGTTTTTTATGCCTTCAATAATAATATATGCTGTGTATTACTAGTGATTTATATTTAATAGGTGTGTTTATATTATTTTCAGCTTTTTTATAGAAATTCTATTATTTGGCACACAGCCTCTCTGAAAAATCTTCTTTATATTAAAAAAAAGCAGTTAAAAAAAAGATGGTCACGTTGGATGATAAATAGATAGGGCTGAAAAATAAATCAGGCATTAAATCAAAACATTTCTTTCAATCTGAAGACGGCGATAGCATTTCCGTGGCGCGAACCTCACTGTCTCGTCTCCAATGCACATTGGTTTTGAAATCTCCGAAAACCACAACTGAAACAGAAAGTGATTGGGATGATAACAATCTGGAACCTCTTAAAAATTACAAAATATAAAAAGAAATTCTACAAAATAAAAAAAAAAACAAATTTTTGTTTTTGAAAAGGATTGATAGATGTAATATGTTCATAGAATTTTCGACAAATTTTGACGTAACCGAAATGAAATAATTAACATAAATGACAAAAAAGTGTACTGATTAGTAATACGCATTGTTGGATTTGTTATTTCGGTCCTCTATCAGGGTTTATTGATGTTTATATACACTTAAACTAGACGAGTTGCACCCGCGATAATTTGATGTTCCACCCGCGATTGTTTAAAAAGCTAATAATTTATTGCTTGTTTTTGTTTTCTATATATTTGTTTATTTTTTTAGTAGATTAGTTTATATCAAGGCATAACATAATAGATGTAACACAATTAACAGACTTTTGTGTTTTTGTCTTATGATTTGGAAAGGGTGGGCCAAATTGGTTGCACCCGCGATCGCACTTTGAACCTCCCTCCTGACTATTTTAATATTTCAATTAAATTCTTATAAACTAATTAAAAGTGAACTTGTTAAAATGTAGCCCTTCCAATAATAATTTCATTAAAAATGTTTTTTGTTTTATTATTAGGAAGCTTTATATGCGTCTAAATGTTGCACCCGCGATACTAGAATCACCCTATACTTAACATTTTAAAACATACCTAAACATGCAGATAGAACCACGTTATAAACAGCTAGGGTATAACAATTCATTGCATTTGGTTCTAACTATATTTCCGTAATGCAATTTCAAGCTAGGGACACGTCCTATTTGAATATTTTCCAATAAAATATAATAAACTAAAATACGTTACACAAGATTGAACTTCTAAATCAAAAATTGTTAAATAGATTACGAAAATTCGCATTTGCAAACTTTGAAACCTCAGAAAATGGTAAGGCGAAGTTAGAACTTTATCCAACCAAAGTAACGACACACAAAAAAAAGATGCAAACAAAATAAAGAAACGTATTTCCTTTCCTTAAAAACCAACTACGTGAGTGCTATATCTATACTTTCTACTGTCTTCGGGAAATCGCGATCTTTGAAAGTGTTGACGAGCCGACGGTAGTTAATTTGATGAACCTAAAATATTTTTAGGCAGGTTGTTTTTTGATAAAGTTCCCCACTTCAATCAGCATGATGCTATATAAGATGATAAAAAAACTATCAAAAATTTGTACCTATTTGTTTGCCAGAGTCGTGCACTGTTCATGTAATTAACAAACTGTTAAAATCCCGTTTCAGACTCTTTTAGATTGATTATTATCAATTATTAACATCCCTCAAAGAATATAATAGTCATTTAGGCAATTATTATTGCGTAAGTTATGTCAAATTTCTGCGTGAGAGTAATGTCAGATTTGACATGTGAGTGCTGGCGCCTATCATGTGATTTAGCCCACTTAAATTAGAGCGAGGGATGTCGTATATAGCGAGGATACGAACTGGCTGATTTACCGGACCATAGCGGCATAGCCCATCATAAACAGGGTTTATTGCCCATAGACGTGACGCGGAACTTTTCACTGGAATGTCAGTTCCCAAAGATATTCAAATACAAAAGAGATATGCTATGGTGTCCCCGCAACTTTCGGCGGACTACGGCCTAATTAGAGTAGTTTGCATACAAAAAGAATTTGTTCATTTCGTTGATTTTTTGAATGTGTGTATTAGTATTGGTTAACAATATAGTTTGAATACGGAAAGAATTCGTTCATTTAGTTTAAGGTTCGTTTGGTTTATTCGTTGATTATTCGTTCATTTAGTTTATTTGTTAATTGGTAAACAATATCGGCGACAACCGGAAGCGCAGTCCCACCTAGTAAAAACTGCAGATAGCACATCTATTATATTTCAATATCTTTGTCAGTTCCCAAGAAGTTCCATGGGCTAAATCAGAAAACATGGGTTAGGCTAAAAGTCATTACAGTTAGAATCGTAAAGAATCAATTTCGAAAGTGATATCGGTTAAACAAACGGAAATTTAGTTTTATTATTGATTAAGACAAAACAAAACACGCATTGAACCATTCAACATTATGAAATTGATTTATTTTATTTACCATACATTTTGTTAAAAACATCATTAATAATTTTAAAGTCATAAAACGTACCTAATAATCTCACACTAAATACTAAGTGTGAGGTGTAAGTACCCATTATCGGACTGGGAGCTCGAGAATGTATATGTTTGATTCGACGGGAATAGAAGCGTCTCTATTTATATAAATATTATTCAAGTAATTCGACATTTCATAGATTTACAGGTGGGACGTACTTAACTTACTTTAACCAGTGATTTCTGACATTTGGATTAAAGAATGCAAATGAAATTTTGGTTTCCTCTGTCATTTTGACGTCTTTTTTTTTCTTCAAAATCAAACAGGAAAAAAAACTTCCGCATGTCGCCACTGGTCACTCAGCTGAGCTCCCAAACCCCTCACTTCACTCTTAACAATCCAATAACTAGTGATGTTTTATGTTTTTAGTTTGAAAAAACCATCAAAAATGTCACTAGAGATCATAATTTCACTACTAGAGATATATTTTTTTTACTATACATAATGTCAGGAATCAGTGCTTAGAGTAAGTTTAGTATGTCCTTTACCGAGAGACATTCAACTTATAAGGTTTTTAAAACAGTAAAAAAAGAAAGACCGATTAAATTACAATAAAGTATTAATTTATAAAGCATTAAGATTAAAAATTAGAATGTAGGTACTTAAACGAAAAAGGAACACGTAATACGAGTATAGTACCTAGTATCTATATAAGTTCTATTCCATACTATAAGAATATAAAAAAAAACAATGAAAATATCCTATTGGTTATATACTCTAGTTAGAGTCTAATCCTAGCAACATAAATAAAGTTACCGGATCATTTTCGAGCAGCACCTAAATGTAAGCTAGCGTATTCAAGTCGATGGTCAAAATCAATTGCATTTCTCTAGGCCTAGGGGATAACGAATTTAGATGATGCACTCTGATCGGAATGCAGTTAGGCAAATTCAACGCAAATTTTCACATACAATTTTCACCAATATTCGCTCCCATTTGGAAAATATCCACATATTCTTATAGTATAATATATTGCATATGTATGATATCAAAAAAATCGTTTAGGCATCGCCAGTTCGCGGGTTGGTATATTTTTGTTTTTTTAAGCAGTTAAAATTTACTTATATATATTTATCATATTATTAGAATTAAAATTAAAAAAAAGTTAATTAAATATTAAAAATTAGTACAGAAGTAACAGCGGTTGAATACGAGTATTTGTATCATTCGTTGTGATCCAAGTTTTTATAAAAAAATTATATGTGCTGTATGTCGATATGTTTTTACACTTAATTTCCTATACACATAAGAAGTCAGATATAAACTTTAGGTGTAATAAAAAAGCAGGTCTCCGCGCGAGCCTAGTTCTGCATAGAGGAAACTCAAATATCTTGTATAGGTACCTAAATCTAATGCCAAAGCGATTTTCGTTATTTGAAAAGCGAACATTTCGGGAAAAATGTATTTTTGGCATTGTAGACAATAAATTTTGCTTATATCTAAGAGTTCAGCTTCTTGGAATAATCGAGATAATATAAGTTTATGCAACATTGTTTTTAGTTTAATTTTAGAGATGTTTCTAGTAGCTTAATGTGGGTTTTATAAATACTACCCCATGCAATTATTTCAAAAGATATTGATGATTGCAACAATGCACGTTAGGTACAATTCATAGATATTGATTATAGGTATACACACACCCGTATTATTAATTTTTTAGGTAAGTAGTTAAAAAAATATATACATTTTTAATTTCCATTTTCCAAAAGTTGGAACCGATAGACTGCCGATAGACTGGCCGACTCGCAAAGTTACATTCCAGGTTTCACAGATAAGCGAAAATTCTCGGAAAAACTCCAAAACAGTCTAGAAATTTTTACTTAATTGATAAACCTACCTTTTTATGTAGCTTTATATACCCTTTTTGGGTTGTTGGTTATTATTTATTTGACCACGTACCTATACTTAAACACTGGAAAATCACAATTTGGTAATTTCATTAGACATATATTGTCTTGATTAGAATTTCCTATAAATTTTAACACCGAGCATGATGCAAAATGAGATGGAGCGGACCATCTCCACAAGAATTTCTGAACATTTTTTGAGTGTGCAAACTCGGCTGCCCGAAACAATCCGAAAATGATTGCCGAACAGTTAATTGTAACCGGCCATTATCTCGGATTTGTGTCTTCTGGGAAGGAATCGAGCGCGCCTATAATTACGAAAGAAATTGAATCCCTATCCGAAAAAGCCCCAATAGTGTAAGTCGGTACATGGTGTTTCTTCATGACATGAAGGGCCCGCAACCCGGATTTGTACCGATTTATTACATATTTCCCTTAAACACGGTAAGTTTTAAAGCTCTAAAAAAATATATGTTATTCTTGAAGATAATATCTAAACTTTGCCCGCGCCGAAACGCAAATTATATAAAATTCCCTCGATAGAAAAAAATCGCAAAGTATGCTCCAAAAATTATTATTAACACGTTTGTTTCAGTTATTTTACAAGTTATATGTATGAAAAAATTCACAGCGTTTCTTTAAATGCTGTTTAAGATAATGCCAGCGAGATTTTTGCTCTATTTTAAACGAGTCGTGTTTTATTAAAAATTTTCGCAATTTTCACATCGATTTTGTCGCAGTAAATGTCAGCGCTCTCCTCTAACATTCGTAATTTCGTATCTCTCCATCTTCTTCTTTTCGGGCCCGGTTGCAGAGCCTTAAGAATATGCTTACATATTTTAAACTTAGAACTAATGTTTTTGGGACTACGTATAACTTTTGCGATACATTCACAATATAAGACCCAAATCATATCGTCACTTCAGTTGAACGTGAGGGTTCTAACTTCACTTTACCTTGATCTGAAATATGAAATGTCAAAGTTTGTAATGACGATTTCTCATTATCTGTTTATTAATTTCTGATTTTGAAGTTGAATCTTGTGAAAAGTATTTTAATTGAACATAAAAAAATTATTTAAATATGACGTATACTTACCATTTTAGAGCATACCTAAACATGCAGATAGAACCATGTGCAACTATCTAGTCTAGGGCATAATAATTCATTGCGTAAGGTTCTAACAATATTTTCCTAATGCAATTCCATGCTAGGGCCACGTCCTATTTAAATATGTTCCATTAAAATATAATTAACTAAAATGCTTTTCGCAAGATTGAACCTAAAAAACAAAAATTGTTAAATAGATTTAAAAAAATCATCTTTGCAAAGCTCAAAACATGGTAAGGCAAAGTTAGAACCTTATCCAACCAAAGTGACGAACTACATACATTGCGCCTCATAACAACGATCATCTGTCAAATACAAACAAAATAAAAAGTGTTAGGGATGTTAGAATCTTTTAAAATAAGTGGAGCTTTATTATAGAATTTCTGCATACAAGTATCCACGGAAATACAACACATTATATGGTTCTGAAAATTATTTTGGTTATAAAAATGAGCAAAAGAAATGGTTTTGAATTCAAAGGTCATTTTTGAAAAAAAAATGTCAGTTATAAATAACTGAGGCGATATTTTATTAGTGAACAATCCCGATGTGAATATTGGAGATTCACAGATGTGAAAACTGGATGAAAGATTTCTGGCAATTTATTAGAAAAAATAATATTATTCCTCGTTTGTTCCCATCCCAATAAAATCCCTAACATTAGCACACGAGCAGCATCGCTGACTGAGCCCAGTCGCCCAGTCCATAAAATGGTAATATTTTTATGAAGTGCCAAATCCCTTAAGCTTTCCATATCAGGAATCGTGTATCAAATCAGAGCTCGACTTCGATAATAATATTATATTTATTATTTATTCGTTCAGTTCAACTTTGGTCGTAGCTGCAGATAAGATTAGTCGTGGCATTGCAACACACTACCTTCCTAATACACTAAGTGCCTCCGTTCACGGAGATACTTACAAGCTACTCGATTCTCGTGCGCGTATCATACGCGCCGATCGTAAGTACCCCCCGTACGATTTAGCTGGTGCCCGTTCACGGCGCTACGCGTTGGCCGTCGGCTTCCAATCAGTATCACGATACCGACAGTGCTGATCGCACGCGACAGTCGCATCATTTTTGTCTGATACTTATTCGTTTGACGTTTAACAGAAATGGCGTCGGAACATGAAAGTAATGTTAGATTTGTTCTGGAAGTGGAAAAAATGCATGTTTACATAACTATACTTTACCAGAATACGTAAGAAACGATTTAGTGGAGAAGGCATGGATTGATGTTGGAAAAAAAGTCATATGACATCGCATGACAGCGTGTTCACTCCACGGCTGCACGTGAAAAATGACCAAGTTCAGATAGCGCCGTGTACGGAGACTGGCATTAAAAAGTGGTATATCAGCAGGGTACTAGTGGTTTCGTCACAATTACGTAGATTGTAAGTATCTCCATGAACGGAGGGCCTTATACTTTATTCGTGGATCAAATCTGGAAAGTCTAGTCGCGCGGCTTAGCACGATTTATAAAACACCCACCTGACAGTATTATTACCCTAGCGACTATACGGTTGAAATTTAAGAATCCGTTTGTCAACGTGAAGTTTGTAGAACCAAATTAATAATGCCAAAAGATGGCGCCACTTACGTTGACAGCTAGCATGAGGGACGTTGGCTGGCAGGCATAAGTAGGTATGCATGTGGATATGCATACGGAGTCTTGGATATGCATACGTATGATAGTTTGTGACAAAGCTACTGCCGTGTCAGGGTCTAGTAGCAATTAGTGGTTATTAATTTGCCAAAAAATCATTCATAAAATTTACCTTAATATGAAGCAATGCGAAAAAAAATCTCAAATACCTTTTCCAACCCTTCCAAAAGCTTTTTCTCAAGTATTTTTAAACTCCTTCTACAAAGAGGCGTGAATTCCGATTTCGATTTTTTCCTGGACTATTGGATCACCTTAATGTACCATGTACCTACATTGTGTTGGTACATTCGTATGTAGATACCTACTTTTCCAAAAATTACATCCACTACTTTTTTTTAAAGTTGGTTAAGGTAAGGTCGGAAAAATGGTATTTTGCCCACGTTACTGGCCCGCGTATTTCTTTGTCGCACGTATGATTTTACGCATTTTTTTCTTTCGCTTACGTTCATTGTAAAGTTAGTAACTGCATGAGACTGCATCGTACCATGTTTAGGTCGGTCTTAAAGTTTGGAGTGTACTATACCTACCTATAATACAATGAAGGGACGATATTTTTATTTGCTCTAGGACCACAAAATTTACAAGGTCGTCGAAATGCATAACAAAGCAAACAAAATATCATTAGGTGAAATTAAGAATTAGTGACGTATCGAGGAGGGTTGTCAGGAAATAATTAATTGTTAAATTGGAAACCAAAGAAACCATAAAATCTGGTGGAAACAATATTATTTACGTCACAATATCAATATAGAAATATCTCACGTAGACACATTTTTAAGGCGCGTATCTACAATAAGAGTTTTGGATTTTTACTAGCGATAAGATAGCAGATGATAACAAATTGATATCTTATTTTTTTGAAGAAATAAATATTGTAAAAGTATATTTAATTAATTAATATCTATAAGTTATTATAAAACTCATTTTATTAAATTAAAAGTATTGCAGGTAATTCATTCCGTTAAGATTTTAAAGATTTGATAGGGGATTATAATGTAGATATGATATTATTAAAACACAACTAAAAACAATTTTACCAAATTAGAAACATCAGGCCCTTATCTAAAAATATTGTGTTCTTGAAATAATATTTTAAAGTTCAACAAATCGCTTTATATCATATTTTTGATTTTTTACTTGGTTTTTTCATTAGCACCTCTTCCTATAGAAAAATGTAGTACCTTATTTCGAACCTACGTATTAAAAGTAGGGAAATTTAAATTTGAAAAAAATGACCTCCAAATTCAATCGGTGTTTGGCAACAGGAATAGATTAGATTGGTAGGTCGGTACCTATTAATAAAAATGACTTTTTGAAATTCTAATCATTGGTCTAATTTATAGGTCAAATCGAGTCATCTACTTCCTACCATCGCTTTTTTATGTAACTGGCCCGCTCATCTATACTTATCTATGCATAGTATAAAGCAAAGATCTTTTAAACTACGCAACGGATTTTCATGCGGTTTTCACTAATAGATAGAGTGATTCATGAGGAAGGTTAAGGTATATAATTTGTCAAGGTTTCGTGTAAATTGGTTGAAATATAATAATATATAAAGGGTGTGGGCTGGCAAGCGGGCGGTGTGGATAAAAGTGATGAAAAAATTGGTTAAATAGGTTACGTTAGGTTTGGGTTATGGGCTATTTTAAAATAATTTTTTCTTTGCTTTAAATGATTTTTCAAAGAGGTGTTGAGTTCACTTGATTCTGAGTTGGCATGGTACCCAAAATTTGTATACCTACTACAGTTTTATTCCGAGATTGGTGAAATTTTGCACCTTTCACCTTCAAAACACGAGGAAGGTCACTGTCAAAAAATTACTTCCCCTTAATCTTCCCCTTTTCCCGCCCCTTAAACCAGAGTAAAGTTCGTTGCATTTTTGAACAAAACGATCAATGGGGTTATACTCTTAAGTACCTATATTACAGTTTATTATGATAAAGCGCACTTGAGGTGAAATAATAGAAAACTGCACCATACACATTTATTAACGTTCCCGGGTTACTAATTACTTGACACTTGACATTAGTAGAAAATCTTCTATTACCACGTCAGTAAGCGGAAAATGTTGCTTGTATCGTAATGGAGGAATTGACCGATTGGCGGGAATCAGATGCAGTGCAAATTCAGCCACTGACCCATCGTTGTTATATTTAGATTGCCGATAAGTTCCTCCTGTACGTAAATGTAGGCGCCTACCTAAGTAAGTACTCTACCAGCGGAGAGTTAGATCGTTTCATTTCCCTGGCATATCTGAATGGAAGTCTGCAAGAAGGCACTAGTGCTGGCTCAGGCTTAGATATCTTCATTGATAATCAAATGCAATATATAATATATACATGCTAATTGAAATACTAATTGATAAGGTGATGGGTTCAGAGGCAAGGGCAATCGCGATTTCCACGGATGTTAGAGATAACCACCAATAATCTTATCTTTAATGTGTGTTACAAACATTCATATTCAACTGAATAAATAAAATAACTGATCCAGAACACGTTTAAACGCTCAGGTGGGAAAATGTTTTACTTTGGATTCAGATGAACTTAATACGCTGGCTATATTTGGCTGGTTATTCATTATTTTATAAATAAATAACATTCTATCTTCTATTACAAAAGTGTGTGTAGTTTAACTGATGTCTAATAATTATTTATCATAAGTCTTCTGTCATCCAGTTTTCTAATGTTTTTTGTTGGGCTAATTCTTTAGGTCATCACCTTTCTCGTTTTTTAATTTTTTTTTCTTTATACTTTGCATTTTAATTAAATAATTTGAGGATTTTTCGACCAACATGCTTTGGGCACATCCTCGTGTTCTTACAGATATAATCTGCTCTGTGTTAATCTACTTAAATCTAAACGAAACATGGAACAAATAAAGCCATAGGTACTCGCCTTGCACCGTGTTTGGAGGGATAGATTCATATGTCCGTCACTCCTGGATACCCTGACCCCCAGATTCCTTACACCTTTCATTCCCCTTTCTTCCCAGAACTTCTTCTCTTTCCTTTTCTAAAAAGACCCCCACACAGCATTACCAAAGATGACGTAGGCCCTTATGAGCGTTTAACCACATAAACATTAAAAGTTGTTCTTACGATCGTGCAGGGCGATTAAAATGAGAAAGATTAATTATTCTCCGTACCAGCTTTTTAAAATTATAACTCAATATCGGTTTTATTTCATTCCAAATTTTCTTTAATTTATACCTACATCCAAAAATGCTGAAAGGCGTGATGATAAAACTATTAAAATAATTAACTTTTTGTGATTATCATTTTTTTTTTTTTTTTTACATTAACTCCACACAGGAGGCCCTGAGGAAAATAATTTCCCTCAGGGCCTATGTCATCTGGGATGCTGTGTGGAGGGTCTTTTTGAGGAGAGGAAGGAATGAACATTGGTCTTGAAGAGACCCATGTTGTAGGAAGGAGGAAACACAGAGGCCGGCAAATCATTCCACAGCCGAGCTGTTGAACATAAGAACGAGTCGAAGAAACGACCCGTTCTCATGTGACTAATGTCAACTGTGTACAAATGTTGGGCACGCGTTTGGCGTGTTTCCCGACTATGCACCGGTGCCGAAGGGATCAATGATGCTGGTTCCTCGGAGCATCTTCCATTGTAATACCGGTAGAACAAGGATAGCATTCCCACCCGACGCCTGTGCTCTAAAGATTGCAATCCGTCTGTTAAGATGGGAGAATCTATCAAACGGACCGCCCGTTTCTGCACAGAGTCGAGGGTATTTTTCAGGTATTTTGGAGCTCCAGACCAGAGGTGGCTGCCAAATTCAACCGTGGGGCGCACTTGCGATTTGTACAGGGTTAGCAGTTGTGTACTTTTAAAGTATCTGCGGGCCCTGTACAGTACGCCCAGTTTTTGGGAGGCTAACTTTACTCTGGCTTCGATGGAGCCCCCATACCTGAGCTGGTCACTTAGGGTTACACCAAGCAAATCAATGGAGGGCCTGTTCGGAAGATTGCTTCCGTTGAAAGAGACTAGATTTTCATTGCGATCCCTTTTAGACGTAATCAGACAAGATTGGGTCTTTGAAACATTAAATTCAACGAGATTATTTTTACCCCAAGAGAAAACACTCTCGAGGTAACCGTCCATTCTTTGCTTCAAAGCCTTACGAGCTGTTGGAGTTTGTGAGCCCTTTGGGGGCTTGTCAAACAAAAAGCTATCATGAACTGTACTGTCATCCGCGTAGCAGTGAATTGGTGCACATGACAAAAGGTCGTTGATGTGCAACAAAAACAGAGTTGGAGACAGAACCGATCCCTGCGGGACGCCAGCATTTATCGAGTGAGAGGAAGAGGTGAAACCATCGACTACCGTCTGAATCGACCTCTCCCTCAAGAAGTCGGCAATCCACGTACACAAGGATGCGGGAAGTCCGTAAGAATGCAGTTTGTTGACAAGTCCTCGGTGCCAAACCCGGTCAAAGGCCTTGGATATGTCCAGTGCAACCGTTTGGGTCTCACCGAAACGTTCCAGGCATCGCCCCCAAACATGCGTCACATACGCGAGAAGATCACCGCACGAGCGGTTCCGCCGGAATCCGTATTGACGGTCGTTAATAATTTTGTTCTTCTCGAGGTATGTGAGCAGTTTGTCGTTGATCACACGTTCCATCACCTTAGACAGAACTGATGTGATCGCTATGGGGCGGTAGTTGGCCGGGTTGGAGCGGTCACCCTTCTTTGGAATAGGATGGATAACCGCTTTTTTCCAACCAGAGGGCACAGAGCCAGTCTTCAGGGACAGTTTAAAAAGCTTCGTCAAAATTGAAGCTATTTCTGCAGCGCACCTTTGCAGTACCAGGGCAGGTATTCCGTCAGGCCCACTAGCTTTATTAACATCAAGCCCTCGTAAAGTACTTCCCGATGCCGGATCCTCAGCTTTTACATACGAAAACCGCAGTGAGGAACCGACGTCGGGACAGCACCTTGGTCATCGAGGGTTGAGTTATCCGCAAACATTTTACCTAGTAAGTTAGCCTTTTCGGTGGCGGTGTTTGCTAGTGAGCCGTCAGGTCTGGTAAGAGGTGGCAGACTGGATTTGCAGAAATTGCGACCTATTGAGCCCGCAAGCGACCAGAATTGCCTGCTGCCATGCGGGCATGCAGTCAGCTTTCTGCTGATCTGCTGGTCGTGCTCGAATTTTGACCTATTTATGATTCTCTTGGTTTCCTTTGCCATTTTGTTGTAAGCTGTTCTGTCTTCGGATGTTCTAGATGTGTTGTAGGCTCGGTAAGCCGCGTTTTTTCGTCGCACTGCTTCAGCGCATTGTCGACTGAACCACGGCTTTGAGCCTACACCAGTTTCCTTAACAGTAGATTGGATGAAGCCATCCATCGCGGATGTGATGACCTCACCAATTTCCTGGGCACATCTTGAGGGATCCGAATTCCGAAAACAGACAGCTGACCATGGGAAAGCATTAAAATGTGCCCGCAGACCGAACCAATCTGCTGACCTATAGTGCCACACTTTTCTCTTCAGCCTCTCGTTTGGTGGTCTGAAGTTTACAGGGATTGATGTCGTCACCAGGCAGTGGTCGGACGATCCTAAAGGCGCTGTGACTTCAATACTGTAACCGTGTGGCACAGTAGTTAAAAAAAGGTCTAACAGATTGGAACGGTGAGTCTGGACATCAGGAACCCTTGTAGGCTCCTGAACCATTTGCTCCAATCCGTAGCAAAGGGCAAAGGATTCCGCTTGGCGTCCAGCCGAGTCTGTTGATCCTGAGAACTTCAACCAAGGTTCGTTATGAACATTGAAGTCCCCCAGGACCACAAACTCTGCCATAGGGTAGCGGGGCAAGAGGTCATCAATAGTGACGCTTAAATGTTTGAAGAGCTCGGACGTGTCTGATTCGCTAAGGTTCGGTGAGCGGTATAAACACGCGTAGAATCTTACCGTACTGGCAAGATTGACGCGTACCCACATTACGTCGAATCTGGAGTTTTCCAGATTCAACAGTCGCACACAGTTGACGTCAGCTCGACTATAGAGACAGACACCTCCTTTAGGTCTGAACTTGCTTGCGAGGGTGAAGCCCGGGCAGTCCAGATAGGAGGCGTCTACAGGCTCGGCTATCTGCGTTTCAGACAGGAATAGTAGGTTGGGGCGTTGAGAAAAAAGGTGGTGGTGGACGGAGTTTAAATATGCAGGCCGCGAATGTTGGTGTAATTCACCAACATTTTTGGCCTGCGCCGGGGTCGCCTACTACTCGCCGCTGTAATGATGTTAATTTTTGTTGTTTGTGTTGTCATGATTTTAAATATTTTTATGATGGGGTGTGGGGGGAGGGAGGTCTGGGAAGGAAAAGGTATGAGGGGTGGGTAGGAAGCTGGGGATCAGAGTGTCCAAGAGTGACGAACGAATGAATCCAATCCACCCACTGCGGTGCAAGGCGATGGATAGGGAGAGTCCGGCTGGAGAGGTCACCCAATGCGCCCCAAACGCTACTGCTGGGTCCCCTCCGTCACGAACCGGCACAACAGCAGCGGCGGGGTTTATGATTATAAGTATTCATCATTTTTCAATAATGTCTAAGTTAAATAGAATGTTAAAAAAATCTGAAATATATTAGTTTGTAAGTGCGCAAATAAATACACAAATGGACCAATTTTCGTCAAGAAACACATTTTATTTTATTTTTTATTTATTTTTTATTTATTATGGAAAATAACAGATATTTTACACTTATAATAATAACATTTGTAATAGATATACATAATATCCAATGACAGATTTTCACATAATTAAAATTATAATTAAAAAGGAAAACAAAAAAGTAAGGCTCCAGTACCCGTAAGAACTTAACAAAAATATAAAAATTATGAAAATTATTTTTAAAAAAAAGATATAAAAACACAATATAAACTATAATAATCTGCTTACTAAATTTCAAACATGAAGTATTCAGAGTCAGAAATCTATTCTCACTCCACAACAACAATAATAATAATATGTACATTGTACATACCTACAACTCAAGAGTGAATACAATAGTAAGTCGAATGACAAGTATGCAACTGGAAAGGATTAACAGCAATAACATGGTAACTTGCAATACGGTCAAAAAATGTACCCATGTACCTAAGTATATATTTTAATGATTTTATTTAAACTAAAATTAAAATTCTAAAACATGCGATACCTAGATAATGTATTGATTTATTTTACTGCATGATTATATGATTTGAAATGGGTGTGGTATAATACAAAATCTTTTTAAAAAATTTAACAAATCTGCCAACGACCTATGGTACCTATAACCTTCTTATACTAAAAATAAACATTTTTTCTCAAAATTTAAAACATGCGAATGCTAGATAAAAGAACAATTTTTCGAAATCCGTTTATAATTTTTTTGCGGAAAAGAGTTAATACGTCTAAAATTTGATTTAAAAATGACATATTTCTGGTTTTCTCTGGTAATACCCTTTTATTGGGAGAATTATTGTACACATCGTAGGGGAATTATTTTTCTCAGGGCCTCCCGCGTGGAGTTAATGTAAAAAAAACACGGAAAATAAAATGCTGAAGGTCGTAACTAGAATCGAACCCAGGACCTGTGTATTACCGGGACAAAATTCTAACCACAGCCTGAAAAGAATATTTAATATTTCCGAATTTTGTATTTATTATCATTACTTGCGTGCCAATTAGCTTAGCATAATACATGTACCTATTACAAAAAATATTCAATCTTAGGCAGTTTTTGTAAAAAATAACATGAAAAATTTTGTACGTATTTTGTAAAAACTGGAAAATTTTGTCGTTGTTTGATTTTTACAAACTTTGACACTCACTGACGTGCAAAGTTTGGTACAAGTTTGCGCTGAAAGCTCTTGGCAACCCCCGCCACCCCTATTCAAATGAATCTCCTGCGGAGCTCCTAAGACTCGGCTTTACTAAGTAACACTTAACAAATTAACCGGAGCTAATTACGGGGTAGAAGTCGGAAGGCGGGTGAGGATGAAGGGGAAGGGAAGGGGTAGCTCTGTTCGGAGCTGGGGTAGGAAGGAAGGTTGGAAAGGAGGACGGAAGGAAGGCACCGCTGAAATTAATCGAGCTGAAAGTTGACATATGCCAAGCGAGGTTGTCACGGTAATTAAAATGATGTTTAACCACGGATCAAGTCTGTTGGAAGTGAGTGTCGTCTTGTCGCTTGTCGCTTGTCGCATGTCGGCAGTCGGCAGTCGGCAGTCGGGAATCGGGACGGATTGATTCGGTTGACGGAGATCTGGATTAGGGGTTATTTATTACTGGTTGCAAGCTTACCCTAATTGTTTAAGTTTAAACGGTCTTACTGGTTCTTATGTACCAAACACAATTAGGTAGGCAATTGTGTACATTTATAATAATTCATCTTCATCGGAATATTTATTAGTAGATACCTACATAACTATAATATTTTTTAATAAAGATTGTGTAATAGTTGTAACGGATGAAGGGCGCATTAGATAACACAGCTTTGAAATGCAATGCAATAACCAATGTGGAAAAAAATACATTATAATGAACATATTTTTTTAAAGTAAGGTAGGCACAAAGTACATTGGTAGTTTTTGTTTTTGTTTGAGTATTGTTTGCGAGTTTCTATAAATTTCCCGACGTAGGTACATAAGCGAAAACGGTTTATATAACAGCAGCATTTGTGATAATGAAGAATTATATTGTCATTTTGAATGATTCCGATATATGTATTGCTCCAAAATTATTTTGTCTTAATCTTCTACATTCAAACTTAAATTGTACAATGTAAAAAAATACTGATTTTATTTTTTTAACCGTCATTTTCATAATACCTCTTATGTAAATAAAAATCTAGATAACAACCACTCTGTAAATACCATCTCAACACAGGCGTTTCACACCTAGTGAGATGGACAACACGTCATCATTACTGTAATCAAATGTAAAATTAAAATAATTAAATAAATAAAAAATAAGTATTTCGTCGTAAGATGAAAACACGTGCCACGTACGCACGGGCAATAATTTCGATAAAACTGGATTCAAGGTTGGCCAAGGTACGATTTATGTACCGGAGGTGGTACGATTTACCATACCAGTTCGCCCAATCGTACCGAAGGAAAAGTTTTGAAAACAAATAAATTTAAAAAATGTTCTAGAATCTAGATGATTGTAAAATTTGATTTGTATATGTAATATGGATAAATTGAAGAAGTGTTTATTTGAAGCTAACTTAGCTCTTCAAACGAGAGTAAAGTTCAAAGGGTTATGATATACCTACCATTCTTTCCCCTATTAATAAAATAAAAATAATATACCTGACATGGGGATCAAAATTTAATAGTTAGGTGCAGGTAATTTGCTAAAAGATTAGTTTTAAAAATTTATTTTCGAAAAGTGGGTAACATATTTTTTAATTTTTCTTCATTCCTTCGATACGACGGTAATTCTGCAGGAAATGTATTTTTCCAATGACTAAACAAATAACCTAAGAGAAGGACTTGATACCGATCCAAATACATAGCGATCATTCGATCCAAACGGTTATACAAAAATGACTGACGTTTCCGTGGTTATTATTCAGTTTATAAATAGTATTTTTGTATAACCATTTGGACAGAATGTTTTATTGGGTTCCATGAAAATCAAGAATCATGTAATTTCAACACCCCTTTGAAAAGTCATTAAAAGTTATGAAAAAATCTAGCTCATAACCTAATCTAACACACCTAACCAATTTAACCAATTTTTCATACTTTTTTAAATCATTTTTAATGATTTTTAAAAGGAGGCGCTAAAGTTGCATTATTCTGGGTTGTCCGGTCACCGATTTATTGATATGGCAAGTCCTCTCTTAGGGTTACAGGTCACCGATTTATTGATATGGCAAGTCCTCTCTTAGGGTTACAGGTCACCGATTTATTGATATGGCAAGTCCTCTCTTAGGGTTACAGGTCACCGATTTATTGATATGACAAGTCCTCTCTTAGGGTTACAGGTCACCGATTTATTGATATGGCAAGTCCTCTCTTAGGGTTACAGGTTTTTTCATTCTGACAGCGGACGGAAAACGTTATGTTGTTGTGCATGTTGTGTTGGTAAATGTTATTGACTTCTCTAATTTTTAATTTAAAATATATTTTTACATTTATTCCTAAATACAAATACAGCGGACAATAAACCAAAACCTACAAGGCGACCTTCATTACATTTACTCTCCGCAAATATTTCTCACAAATATTTGCCACATAAGCTGTACATAGCAGCCAACTGCTATGTCTATATAAAACACATACCAGGAGCACAGAACATAATGCGGGTATTTTCAATGTACACATAAGGTACAATAGTACATCAGTAGGTACCCAGAATATATAACACCCCGCGCCAACAATGGCGGCCCGGATAAAGCTGAAAGCCCGCCGAGAGAAAACAACTTTATTCGAATTCCGAACAATACTCGTATAACACAGAAAGTAAAATGGCCGAGGCTGGCTGTCATGTCGGCGTTGAATAGGGGCCGCCTGTCACTTTTCTTTTCAGGGATACCAAATCAAGTAGCGGAATAATTGTATTAGACCCTCCCATTCGGATACGCATCTGTGGATAATTCCGTACCAACCCGAACCAGAAGACTACCAACATAATCATTCTAAAGCTGAAAGGTACCCGAAATAAATATCATGTATTTATTCAAAGTGCTGTACATTTTTTACATGAATTGGAATGAAGACATTTGTTCCGCGTTATGTAGGTTAGGGAGAAGTCTTTGACAGACAAGGTTTTTGTAGTGAAATGACGACAGCTGCCCTACCTGGCTTAAAAGATGAATGTACCTACGGGTATATATCAGCTTTACTTTTGTAAGAACAGGTTTTTTTTTAAATGGATCTAGAGATTGGGAGATATGAAATTTTATATTCAATTGTTCAGTTATGAGTTTATTTAATAAATTAGTAATTAGTAAGAGGATTTACATTACTAAACATAATATAATCACAGGAAATCAGTAGGTACCTCATTGTGAAACTGTCACTATCTAGGAATTATGATGCGTTTATGGGTAATGTGATTATACGAACATTTTATAACTTTGATTGACTTAACGATTTATTTATAATTAGTTATTTAACTTGTAAAAATTTTTTTTTACGTCCGCACTTTTCACACGACCATAAATCTGGTCAAAGCATAAAATAGTAATAATGCTACTATCGTTCGCCCAGCATAACGTAACGTAGAGCTCGCCATACATTTCCATTGGAAATAGCGATAAGTTGAAATATCAATGATAACTAGTAGGTATAGCGCTCGTGTGAGAGCAGCATAATGCATTACCTAATCAGTCTGTATAAGTAATAGATTGTATAAATATAAGTTGTTTAATTAATTGCAATTTATTATAATTTAAAACTTTTGTCCATTTTTTTAAATCTATGACCGTTAACAGTTTCAGCCTATTACGGTCTTCTTCAGACTGGTACAATTTTTCTTTAAAATATGGTAGGGTAGAGTGGGGACGATTGAAACAGGTCATGATTGAAACATCTCAATTTCAATCAATCAATGTTTCAATCATCCACACTGAGAGAAAATTTAAAAGTTATAATGAAAAAAGGTTCAAATCATTAAGTCTTCCCTATAGATGTACTTCTGTGATCTTGAATGTGGATGATGAAGTCGATCTCATGCGACCACATTCGACATCATACACCCTCACGTGATTTATTGATTTTTTTACATTTTTAACTAAAAAAAAAACTACGTGAATAGTATACATTGTTTTATCAATTCTGTAAGTACAAAAGTTAAGAACAGAAACAAATATACACATGAACAGTAGGTAATATTTAAATATTAGAGATTTATAGTTATAAGTTGAGGTTACACGTAACCCGCCTCACTGGGCTAGCCTGTTTTGAGGCAGTCATTTGGTTAGTTATTTGTAATATCTACGAACATACCTACACTTGTTTTAAAGTATATTCACTCAATAGGTTGGTTGCTTTAATAATGTCGTATTTGGGTGAGTGCACCGGTAAAGGGCCTATCCTTTCTTCATTTTTTTTTATAATTAACCTCCTTGAATCATTTGTGATGGATAGGTACCTACTCTTGCAATTGCTTAAATTCTGTATTTCTGACACGGTTTTGGTTCAATTTTTTTCCAGGTGCCCTAGAATACGACGACAAAGATATGAAAAAAAATCCTTCACATGAATAAAAAAAGTGCTTCGTAGTCTCTTGTCTACTTTAGTTTTCTGTATGTTTCACTTCTACCGCATGTGAATTGCACATTCAGATATTTCTTTTCTCTTAATAGATACTATTTAATTTTTTAATGGATTTTAATGCACCTTAACGAAATATTTGAAGTTTTTTTGTTCTAAAATATTGCGATATTTTGTATAATGATGTCACATCGCAAACCACAATTTCAATTAATTTCTATTTTTTCGACTTCTTAAAGTTGCTGAATTTTACACAAAAAAAGTCAGAGGTAAATTCAAAATTGTTATGATTGAAACAGTGTGATGGTTGAAACAAGCACTTTTGTATGAAAGCGAAAAATTTATTTTTAATACCGTTCTATTCTGCTCCAGGATAATATTGCAGTAAAACTATGTTGAATATGCCAAATACTCATAGTCAGTATAACTAAGAGAACTTAAACACAAATAATAAAAAGATTATTTTAAGTTTTTTTATTTCAAAGACATTTACGTTCATAGTTTTTAAAATACTTGCGATATGTTTAATCAGTATTCATGATCTCATTGAGTTCTGTTATAATAAAGAAAATGTATAACATTGATTAAAATTTCTCCAATTATTCCAAAGATATTTAGAGTGTTTCAATTATCCCCACACACTGTTTCAATCGTCCACACTATGGGGATAATTGAAACAAATTTCCCCATGGAATGGTGGCCATCCAATAAATTTAATTTGATAACAAGATAGATCATAGAACATCTAGTATAAACATCTTATCCAAAAATACGAAAGAAATATTAGGTACTACACATAGTAAAGTAAAAGTCTTTCAACCATTCCCACTCTACCCTCCTTACAAACTTTACTTAGAGTATCAGGGCTGGTAATCAATGATTGTTAGGTATATTATAAAGTTAACAAAACGAGATAGTTTGGTACCTACGTATGTTCCAGTCTATCTACGTAATAATATAAGTAAATTCAAAATATTTTGGATCCCACATTAGGTACCTAGGTGTAGGTGAAATCAGGATTTAACGTATAATTTAAATAAAATAATAGGTTTTCACCCCTGGTACCCTCAAATCGTACACATAAAAATATTATTAGTGTGACCGACCGAAGGTTCGGTTTCGGTTTCGGCAAAAATATCTAGTTTCGGCGTCAGTTTCGGTTTCGGCAGAAAATCTGCCGAAGCTTCGGCCGCAATAAAATTCTGCATTCGTGAATTATCGGGCGTCGTTCGGGTGAGTTCGTGGCACGTGTGCTATCATCAGCAAAATAGTCAATTAATGAGGGGATATACTTGGTCTAAGGGTCCTCCCTTTAAAATGTAAGTGTTGATTATTGTCATATATTTGTTCCGAGAAGTAGTTAGGTGACATGTTTGATAATTTTTGTTTGTTTTATGGCAGTATCTAATATCAACAAAAATAATTTAAAAAAAATCATATAGGTAGGTATATATACTTCAATTTTTTTTATGATTATAAACGCAATTAAAATTAAAGTATTAAATTAATGAGATTCTTCCTTTATAATGTAAGTGTTGATTATTGATAAATTTTTGTTCTAAGAAGTAGTTAACATGTTTTCTTAATTTTTGTTTGTATAAAACAAAGCAGTAATTAAAAAAAGATTTTTTTCCACATACTTCAGTTATTGTTTTTATTTCATTTAACACGTGTTAACTGTCTACACAAGTGTACAAATTAAGCCAAATTTCAGTAAACAATGGATTTTTAACACGTCTAAAAAAGTTTCGGTTTCGGTTTCGGCGGACACTAAATATTATATTTATATACCTATCTACATAAATATAATATTTTATATATAAACCTAAAATATATATTATATACCTACTTACCTAACTACCATATAGTTGAAGGAAAAAATAACAATCTGAAGGTGGTCGTGATAGGCTGGAACTGATAAAGGTAATGAATAAAATGTGGTTAAATATTTAAAATTGACTAATTAACTATTCAAATTTAGCCAGGTGATTTTTATGAAAATAGTGTGACGCGTACCTACGGCCGCGGCGGTACAGTAAGTAATATGTAGGGGAATGAATGAAGACCTGTGTACGAGAACCATCGGTCCAACTCGTCAGCGCTCCGTCGTCGGTCAACTGACTATGGTTATAATGCAGTGAGTAAGAAAAATAGAAATATTCTGAATCATAATATCGATATTATGCGCTTTTGTTGATAAAACTTTTTCAAACTGATATTTTTTATTTTATTAATTTGCATACATTATAACTTCAAAATACAGTCACAAATTTGAAAATCTCTTACGTTACGTCAGTTTACTGCAAACAGGCGGTCTTGCAGTGGCAACCTTGTTGAATAATATACTATACAATGAACGCTGTTCAATACGAGTACACAATACCTACATGCCCATATTGTATAGGATGGGTATGTGGAGGGTGCCTAATACCTACAGATCTAGTAGGGGGATGCTGCAATCCCACCCCTCCGCGTCTCCCTTCCTTGCAGCGGCCTGTAGCCAGTAACCAGTAGCCTGTAGCCAGTAGGTAGGTACTGTGGGGGGTGGAGATGTGCCTGAAGTGGTTCGCCCAACCGGAGAGCGGGGGTTGGGCGGGACTTGGGGAGGAATCCTCCAAGCTCCCAATACGGGGATATTTTGCAAAAGCTAGGCTGCTAATTATAACAGTTCAGGGGCATCAAAGACGGAAAATTTGCACATTTCGACAAAATCACTTAAATTTTATTCAATTATGCGACGAGTTGTTAATTTTAATTTTGATAATATTTTCTGAAATTTGTTCTGACAATATTTTTCTGTTGATTTCTATGCTCTCCCACCGATTTACATATATTTCTTCTACGCAATGAGATACCAATATGTAGCAGGCGAGGTCCCTCCATACATATGTGGTGACGATGAGTTGAAATTTTATTTGATATAATAGGTATATAACGCTATTAATTTTAAAGGACAAAGATTAAAAACAAACACTGGCAATCCTCGGCAATTCCAATAAAAAAATTCCAATATTTTTAAAAGTGCACAAGGCATCAGATGACTTTACATATTCTGAAAGGCATTTAATAAATATAAGTGGAGGCTGATACAAATAAATTGTTTGACCAAAAGAAAATTTAATTTGAATTGCCACAAAGACCAGAGCCAATTTGCCGTGTTCTTTCTGCAATAAATATTATTAAAAAAAATCTTTGCGTAAAATACAGATTAATTTTAAAATTCTGCAGTTTAGTTTTTATACCTATTATTAAATAACTATATAATAATTGAACCAAGACATCTATCCTTTCTACCCACCTACGAAAACCTGAAAACTTCAGATCAGATCAGAGTTTGTTAGTCAAGTTAGGAATAACAACGCCAGATCGACGCTTCATGAATGCAATGAATGCAATGAAACTTGCAATGAATGATGCTTTCAATCAAGGATTGGTACGTGAACGTGAATATAATCAAGATGCATTGAACCAATCAGTTTGAACGAATGTACCACTGTTGTACCCCCAACAGAAGGAAGTGCACGATACGTTAATGAAGGCTGTTGATGATGGAAATGGTGGCTTATTTTTCCTCAATGCGCCCGGTGGAACTGGGAAGATATCTAACGACAACAAAACGAAAAATGTTGGATATCACAAGGTGCTTCAATGAAGGGAATCGACCCAAGTGCAACCCACCCAGTAAATAGTTTTAACAGAAAGTAGTACAATAATGCCACGTGAATCATTTCGATTCGCTTTAATAAAGCAAATGTCTTGCTGCCAAGCGAATTACATTTCTTAATTCATTTTGAGTATTAATTTTAACTTAAAAAAATGAAATTAATTCAGCTAATAAGTTAACACAATAGTTATTGATTTTTAGGCGGTACGAAGTTCGCCGGGTCAGCTAGTTCCTTATTAAATTGAAAAAAAAGGTAGGTACATCAAATGTATCTAATATATTGTAGCTTAAATTTAAGTAGGTAGGTATTAAGTATTTATTTCCAAATCTTATATATAACTAGCTGACCCAGAAAACGTTGTTATGCCGTATAAATTATTTCTAGTGAATAAGTTGGTTGTCAAATAAAAAAAAAACTAATGTATGTACGAGTAAGTTCGTGGGGATGGGATCTCTATGACAGAAAGAGGAATGGAGCGCTGTATGCTATTTGTTCATACAAACTAACTAACTAACTAACCATCATGCCGTTTCCCCGCAGGGGTAAGCAGAGAGGACGGACCGCCAAACAACTCGGTCTTGGCACACACTCTTTGCCTTACTCATATTCATACATCATATACAAAAATACCAAAACAGCGATTTAAAAATGGAAGGGTCCCCATTAAAAATTGGGAGGGAGGGGGTAGGTGGGTGAAAATTTGGGGTAATAGGTATTTTTTGATGCCAAATAAAAAAAATACAAAAAAATTGTTATTAAAGTAGGTACAAAAAAATTTCCACCCTATTCACCTAGCGGTTTGAAATATTCTTTACGACCTATTCTCATACCAAATATACATAAAACATTTCGGAGGAGTGCGACCACAAACACCGTGACAAGAGATTTTTATATACCTAAGTAAATAGACATCGAAGGAACTTTTGGTTTTAATTTATTACCTAAACAAGAGGAAATTAGAAACACATTTTTAGACGCCATGCCTACTATTCACAGAATTACCCAGGAACCAGTTAATTTTATTACTTGTATTAAATAATAGGTATCTCATTCTTACAAACACCTGTGGGTAAGGGGTTTTTTGGATAATGCAGCAATTTAAATTTATTAGAAAATGATCGTAAAACATAAAAATTTTGTGTCTGAACTTCACGAAATAAAATAAAACACACTTAAATTACACAAAGATTGTTACTGTTAGTGGCCCGATTCCGAATTTTACAAGATGTTATGCATCGCCTTAAGGTGAAGCCATGCTAAATAATGCAAAATCATACAAAATCGTATATTTTTGTTTTGAAAATTGGATCGCTTAGAAGTATTATAGAAGCTTCTATTAAATACTGCGTGTAGAATATATCTTGGCCCTTAAAAATATCGGTCAGTTTTTAAGTCTTTTAATAAGCCTATAAAAAAATAAAGTATAAAGTCTGTGAAAAACACTATAAAGTCCAAACTCTCCTATTTATAAACCCCTTTTCGGATACGGTTTTATTGTTAAATGTAGCAAATTCAGTTTCTTTTATAATAATCGCAAAATATTTACGCCCGAAGTTCACAAAATAAAATAAAATATGCATTTTCGCGTTGTTATTTTACAGGCCGGAAGTCGACGAATTTGGATTTTCAAAGTGAACTCTATGCCGTCCACCGAAGGGCTACATAACTAATCACGCCCGTGTTTTTATCAGTTCGCCCCCGAACGGAGCGGGAAACGGACGCTAGGCTCCCGTCGCTTTGTTCCGTGAAATCAATTTTAAAATTCTGTTTTATTACAATAAACAATGCGTAAAACAGGAATTAATATTTTTTACAGGCCTTTACGAAATCAACCTGTAAAAAATTTTTCTCAAATACCTTTTCCAACCTTTCCAAAAGCTTTTTCTCAAGTATTTTTAAACTCCTCCCATGAAGGGCGTGAATTCCGATTTCGATTTTTTCCTGAACTAGTGGATCGCCTTAAGTAGAACACATCTTGGCCTTGGAAATAATCGAGTATTTGGAAAAAATAAAGTATCAGGTCTCTAAAAAATACTTTCAAGCACAAAATCTCCTACTAATGAATCCGTTTTCGGATAAAGTTTTATTATGTAATGTGGCAAATTAAGTTCTTTAGAAAAAAATCGTTTTTTTTTTTAATATTTGGAACTGAATTTCACAAAATAAAACATGTAATATATTCACAAATAATCAAAATGGGCGGCATTCAACGAATTTGGATTTGAAAATTAAGCCTTACGCCGTCCGTGAAAAGATACATTTTGTAGGTAGGGTAGAGTGGGGATGGTTGAAACACTTTTACTTTAACTATGTGTAGTAATATTTCTTTTATATTTATGGATAAGATGTTTATACTAGATGTTCTATGATCTATCTAGTTATCAAATTAAATTTATTGGATGGTTACAACTGGGACAGGTAAGCTACAATAACCACATAAAGACGATGGGGAAATCTGTTTCAATTATCCCCATAGTGTGGACGATTGAAACAGTATGTGGGGATAATTGAAACACTCTAAATATCTTTGGAAAAATTGGAGTAAATTTAATCAATGTTTAACTTTTTCTTTATTATAACAGTACTCAATGAGATCATGAATACTGATTAAACTTATCGCAAGTATTTTAAAAACTATGAACGTAAATGTCTTTGAAATGAAAAAACTTTAAATACATTTTTTATTATTTATATTTAAGTGCTCTTAGTTATACAAACTACGAGTATTTGGCATATTCAACATAGTTTTACTGCGATATTATCCTGGGGGAGAATAGAACGGTATTAAAAATAAGTTTTTCGCTTTCATACAAAAGTGCTTGTTTCAACCATCACACTGTTTCAATCATAACAATGTTGAATTTACCTCTGACTTGAGAGCATTTTTTCTGTGTAAAATTCACCAATTTTAAGAAGTCGAAAAAATAGAAATTAATTGATTTGTGGTTTGCGATGTGACATCATTATAAAAAATATCGCAATATTTGAGAACAGAAAACTTTAAATATTCGGTTAAGGGGCATTAACATCCTTTAAACAATTAAATAGTATCTATTAAAATAAAAGAAAAAGCTGAATGTGCAATTCACATGCGGTAGAAGTGAAACATACAGAAAACTAAAGTAGATAAGAGTGGGGAGACTACGAAGCACTTTTTTTTTATTAATGTGACGGATTTTTTTCATATTTTTGTCGTAGGATTCCAGTGCATTTGGAAATTTTTAAAACCAAAATCGTGTCAGAAATACAGAATTTAAGCAATTGCAAGAGAAGGTACCTACCCATCACAAATAATTCAATGACTTAATTATAAAAAAAATTAAGAAAGGGTAGGGCATTTACCGGTGCACTCACCCAAATACGAAATTATTAAAGCAACAAACCTATTGAGTGAATATCCTTTAAAAAAAGTATGGGTATGTTCGTAGGTAATTACAAAGAACTAACCTAATGACTGCCTCAAAACAGGCTAGCCCAGTGAGGCCGGTTACGTGTAACCTAAACTTATAACTATAAATCTCTAATATTTAAATATTACCTACTGTTCATGTGTATATTTTTTCTCTGTTGTTAACTTTTGTACTAACATAATTGATAAAACAATGTATACTATTAACGTAGATTTTTTTTTAGTTATAAATGTAATAAAAATCAATAAATCACGTGAGGGCGTTTGATGTCGAATTTGGTCGTATGAGATCGACTTCATCATCCACATTCAAGATCACAGAATTACATCTAGTGGGAAGACTTAATGATTTGAATTTCAGGCCTTTTTCTATTATAACTTTTAAATGTTCTCTCAGTGTGGACGATTGAAACATGGTTATGATTAAAACGTTGCAATCATCCAATACAAGTTGTTTCAAACATCCCCACGCTGCATTTTTTGGTTCAAAGTAAAAAATAAGCCCTTTAAATAGAAATTAACGCCACGCAAATTCATTATAAAAATTCTAAAATAGATAAAGGAGAGAATGTAATAAAACATTTCGTCAAAGCTGCGAGAGTAAAATGAGTTATAAGATCAAGAAAAATGTCTTAAATATTTACTTTTTAGTGCGAAATCCAATAATGTCCCATAAGCACGATTGAGGTACTCGCCGGCTAGTGCGCTTTTGTAAAAACGTCCCAATAGACCTGACGGAGTTTCGAGTGTTGTATCACACTCTTAGGTATTATAGTTTTCGAGTAAATTGAGATGTTTCAATCATAACCTGTTTCAATCGTCCCCACTCTACCCTATTAGTTAACGCCGCGGAGTCGTATGAACGTCCCTGGACTCTATGTCGCTTGGTTCCGTGCATTCGATTATAAATTTCCTTATTATTATAATAAACAATGCGTAAAAAAGAGTTAAGGCGATCCAATAGTTCAGGAAAAAATCGAAATCGGAATTCACGCCCCTTTAAGGACTTTGAAAATACTTGAGAAAAAGCTTTTGGAAGGGTTAAAACGGTATTTGAGAAATTTTTTTTGCAGGTTGATTTCGTAAAAACCTGTAAAAACATTAACTCCTTTTTTACGCAATGTTTTTTGTAATAAAACGGAAATTTAAAGTTGATTTCACGAAATCAAGCGCCGCGGAGCCACACGTCTATTTCCCGCTCCGGCCGGGGCGTGACTGATACGAAATAGGTGTGGCGTGGTCAGTAGTTCTTCGGTGGACGGCATAAATTCGTCGACTAGCGACCGTATTGTAAAACAACAAAGCGAAAATGCATAGGTATTTTATTTTATTTCATGAAGTTCGGGCGTAGGTAAATATCAATTTTATTTTGCAATTATTATAAAAGAAACTAAATTTGCCACGTTATACAATAAAACCATATCCGAAAAGGGGTTTATAAATAGGAGAGTTTGGAATTGAAAGTGTTTTTTATAGACCTTCTGTACCTACTTTATTTTTTTATAGGCTTATTAAAAGACTTATAAAAAAATGACCGATATTTTTAAGGGCCAAGGCATGTTCTACACGCAGTATTTAGTTGAAGCATCTATAATACTTCTAAGCGATCAAATTTTCAAAACAAAACATACGATTTTGTATGATTTTGCATTATTTAACTTTATTGGACTTATGTCCAATTTACAACAAAGTATCATGAAATTTAGAAATGAACATTTTAAGGATGAGGATGGTACATGAAAGCAAAGACAAACAGACAAAATAGAAGAAAAAATAAGTGTCAAGTAATGTCAAGACCTTGCAAAAATTAGGGTGAATATGAAATATCTTCAATGGTTTTAAGAGCGACAGAAATCATTTAAGCTAATATTAAAAAAATGAAGGTCTTGGCGTCAGTTGACAATTCTACACATTCTGGACAGTGGTGAGTTATAAATAACCATAAGTCGAGTGCTGATTAAGGAAAAGCAGGTCTTTATTTCTGAGTCTACGAGAAGGTATATCGAATGTGATGAGTTGTATAATGTAGGTAAATCGATTAAACAGTTAATAATTTTGAAGAAACAAATGAGATCAGTATGGCTTCATCTTAACTTAACCGACATCACCTTCAGACCGCGACGAAGGGAATAAAGTACCTACCTACGTAATGCAATTAAAATAAGAAAAAAAAACATATCTGGGAAAATATTGCACACACCGCCATGGTAAAATAAAAGTGACTATTTTATATACCTATTAGATACACACACGCTTATGTTACCTTTCATTGTATTTACTTAGCGGATAAGTACATAAATATTTGCCAAACTCGAATGCATCATTGCACAATGCTACACAGTGTTATCCACATAGTATTTATGACAGTGGTATAGTAGGCCCACCTCAGTCCTCAGTCCTCGGTCCTCAGTTCTATATCAGCCGCAGCCGGCTCTGTTTGTTCGTCCGGCTCTAGTTTCAGAGCGGCTTTTAGGTAATGGAGATATTGGAGATGGGGGATGATGCAACCAACACTGCTCAATGCTCACTGAACGGCAGTAATGCTAAACAAATATCACGGGTAGCTTTACAGCATCTCTCCAATTGTTTTAATATAAACGTATTATAATAATATCATTACGATTCCTGCGAGCTTGTATTTCAATCTTTTTTACGTGTTAATTGAGATTCCATCATAATACATATATGTGATGAATTAGATACATGTCATTCATAGCTTACATTTATGGAAAAGAACTCTGATAAATAAGTCTCTAATTTAATTTACCTACTTTACTCGCAAAATATTTTACGTTATATGAAAACGAAAATATTAATATGAATACCTACACTCAAATCTATCATGCATTTTCACAAAAACATATCCGAACATTCGTGTATAGAAATACGTTGAAGAAAGTTTTTATTTTTCTGTTTCATGAATCAATGAGTTTGTTTTTTCTTTATGGCCTAAAATATTATCATTTTATTTTTTTTACTTAGTATTGTATTCTCACAAACTTTTTTTTACTTCGAATTTCTAATTAGTTGCTTTGTTGCTTTAGCACCTGAACTGTGAATCTGATAATTATGTAAATGTAATTAATTTAGTATTAAGTTCTGTAAATAACAGCATGTACCTACCTAATGGGAACTAAACCAGGCAATTTGACTGTCCTAAAACGGCAAACCTTCCTAGTTGGAAAGTCAGCTTCTGTAATTAAAAGCCAATATAATAGACAAAACAATATTTCGTGTAATAAATCTGCTCATTCTGACTGTCCTAAAACGGGTAAAATTCCTAATCATGGACAGCCAAAGATCATTGTAACATGTAATGTTTAAACAAAAAAAAATAGATAGGTACTTATGTATTTTTTGTATAAAAATATTTATTTTAAAAATTTAGCTATGTTGGGTTAATCAAAGGGTATAAGCTCGTATCTAGTACGGATGTGTGCTACTTTTTTGAAAATTATTAAATATAGGATATTAAAAAAATTATTTTATTCAATTTACTAAATAAATAGGTAATAATAAATTTACTAAATAGATAGGTACTTATGTATTTTTTTGTATAAAAATATTTATTTTAAAAATTTTGCTATGTTGGATTAATCAAAGGGTATAAGCTCATATCTAATACGGATGTGTGCTACTTTTTTTAAAATTATTAATTATAGGATAATAAAAAAATTATTTTATTCAATTTACTAAATAAAAATCATTAAAATATTTCTATAAAACAATATATCTTTATGGACCGCACTAACCTCCCCACATACAGGAATAAATATTTATTATTATTATTAAAAACTGCTAACTGTTGTTAACTATTAATTTGTGTTAATTATTAACTGCATAATAATGCAATTTGAATGCATATTTCATAAACTGTCGAAAACATTTTTTTTATTTTCGAATACATACAGAAATATTTCGTTTATTTGGATTTTATTGCAAAGCGGAACTATTTTGGCCTGCCGTTAGAATATGCCTAAGGGGTTACATCCAGATTTCTATGCAAAGGACCACGCAGCCGTTCTTCTTAATTCTCTGATCTCTCCCTTATTTCCTATTTTCTATCAAATAAGTGTTTTTTTTAAATATGCCTACCTACTACCTAATAATAATGATAGGTTTGAAAGAAAGGAATATTTAGAGAAATGCACAACATTAACATATGTCGATTTGCGACCAAGTGGAAGAAAACGTGTCCGATCCTTTTATTTTTTTTATTTTAAAACATTTATTTTGATTATAAACATTCCGAAACGCAATCTCTCTGCAAATGCGACTCCCTTTTCTCTAAAGAAAATAAAGATTTGTTGGAAAACGAGCCTCATTCTCGATTTCTGTTACTGAAGTAAGAAATCAAAGTGTGCAGAAAATACATAATAATATATCCACCTAACATAAAGTTACAGGTAAATTTACTCGTCCCACCCCAATGACTCCCACCCAGTCGAGAAAGTTGTCCAAGAGTTTGATTTTTACGAATGCACTTTTATAATTCCAGTAAAATCTATCGTAGAAAACAAACAACATTCCCCCACGTGCATGTGACACGCGATTTATATTAAACTTCAGAAAATATTTTCAATAACGCAATAATTATAGTAGGAACTCAGAATAATCAGTGAAGGTCATATCAAATGGCTCATTTTAAAATACCGCAAAGAAAATCATGAAATCCCACTCGGAGCCGCTAATTGCCGCCTGTGTAAACATTTTTATTCTCCGCTAGTTAGGGGCGGTAGAAAATTCAATAAGAAATTGTGTTTCCTACAAGTCAGCCTTCAAATCTGTCCCAGCGATCTGCACCCCCTGTCCCCCCACCGCCCCCCTATCGGGAGCCAGATCGCACCACTTCACCGTAAAAGCTCGACCATGGAACGACTACACCACCACCCCTTTGAAAGCGCTCACAATATTGAGAATGAAAGTCATGAATTCGGGGCCTTTTAAGAATTATTTTATAAGCCAAATGGTTTTTTTGAACACTTTAATATACTAATAATATATTACGAAGAAAGTCAAATTATTTTCTTGACAACACACAACAGAAATCTGAGAGTTGAATTATTATACAACATGGAGGCATTGCTGAAAACCAGCTGCATTCTAGGAGAAATCCTGAATTGTAGCTGAGCAGTGATCTTTTCGTCAATAGAATCAATGAAAAAATAACTAAATATGTAATATTGGAAAAAAACTATTGATGAATAAAAGTTTTATTATTATTGTTGTAAAATGAAAGTAAATTTCTGTAATCATTGAAGTACATATATCTAACATTTAACCTATCCAGTCGGAAGTTGGGTTTTCCTATCTAACTACGCTTGGTAAGAAAAGTAAAATATCTGCAGACAATACAATACTCCTAAGCAAGACCTCCATCAGAACCATACTTTCATACTGCACCTTTTTGGAGAAACATCGCGAAATCAAACACAAAACCCCTCGTAAACCCTGCAAAACACGGTCATTCGACTAATATTGATTGCTGCTGGGTGGATCAGGGTGAACACCATGGAATAATAGTAATTGGATAATTTGTAGAGCGCCGTTTTTGTGAAAAATCAGCTCAAGGGATAACTCTGATTGAACACTTTTTACAAAGATAGAAACATTCTCTGGAAAATCATTTTATGCCGGTCATCAAAAACCCAACGATAAATTCACTATCTAGCTGTGTTGCAAGTTCTACATTCAAATATAAAAGACCGAAATTTTTTTTCCCATTCGCGCAATCTCAATAAAATATCCAAAAAGCAAAGTAAATTAAAAAAAAAAAATACAATAGAAACTTAATATTTTTATAATAATGGACCTACATAATATTTTGAATTTTGTGCTATGCATAAAAATCTTGTCTTAAACGTTAGTTTAACAATTAAAAATAATAATTTTGAATTTAAATTATGCTAAATACTAAAGTTGGATCATCCCTTTTCTTTTGCAGATCAACAACCCGGGTAAAATATAACTTTACACATATTTTCGTAGAAAGCAGTCACAGTGTATTATGGTACATATACGTATCTGTAGTATATGCATTTTTTTATTTAAATTTATTTAGGAAACATCCCGTTGTAGGTAATACAATCATTTTACATTTAATAGTGAATATAACCTAAACCAGTTTGCGATATTTCCATTTATGATAATTGTTGATATAGTTACAGATTAGGAAATAAAAAAAATACCGATATTAAACAAAACAGATGTTAAAAGTTATACAACTACATAATAAAAGTAAAACATGAATAAAAATAATAAATAAACAATAATAAAGATAATGTACATAATAGTCATGAAATGAATGAATCACTGCGTTCAAACCACTAAAGTATTGATTACCTATTTCGTCTACAAGTTTCGATTCACGATTTGATTAAAGTTTTAGTCAAACTTACACATTTTCTTAGACTTCCAGTTATCGATTCCTCTAGGTTATTAAAAAATAATAATATTACCTTAGAACTGGGCTTCTCCAAACAACTTTAGTTTTCACAATTATTTGATGTTCGAAAATGTTGAATGCATAATTATTTCTTTTATGACAACTGCATTCAATACATTATACATGAATGGTTCACCAAACTCTACAAATCGGGAAAACTTAATAACAGTTTCAAGACTTAGCAGGGGTGCCCGGTTTCATGGGATGAGGTTTGTCTAGGTCTTGGTGGCGGATACGTTTGCCCAACCACTGCGTGGCGGGCTGAATCGGAGGAGACTGATTGAGGGAGGCCTTTTGACCTCTCCTCTCCGGCCGGATTCTCCCGACCCTTCGCCTTGCACCGCAGTGTAAGGAATAGATTCATACGTCCGTCACTTCTGGCCACACTGACCCCCAGATTCCTACCCACCACTCATACTTTTTTCCTTCCCATATCTTCTTCTCCTTCCATTCCCTTAAAAAATCCTCCACACAGCATCCTCAAAGATAACATAGGCCCCAAGGGAAATTGTTTTCGTAGGAAATTGTTTTCCTGTAATTTTTGCACCTATTTGATCTGAGGCCACAGAAATGAGACATCTGTTTTAGGCTGATTTCACTACATTGTGTATAGATGTTAAGGTGGTGTTTCCCATAAAGATTTGGCCCACCAGCCACCAGCCACCAGCCACCAGTATTGGCGGGCGGCGGTCACTCTGCCCTTGGGGACTGAAATCGATATTTCAAGGTGTAACGGGTCGAGAACCTGCCTCCTTCCTCTTTCTTCCTTTTTCTCGTCTTCTTCTTCCATTCATACTTCACAACTTCACCACTGTGGGTCCAAGAGGGAACCAGGTGTACCATCACTTCATTTATTTTTGTAAGTGATGACTAAGAGTGTATATTGAAGCGGTATTATCACGCCCCAAGTGAAAGTTCTTTAGTCAAGGGACTGGGGGAGGGAAAGCAGGTAAAATACTGGGTCTTTTTCACAATGTTGTTTTTAGTGATATGGAAAAACTAGCTAACCATCACGCCGTTTCTCCGCAGGCGTAGGCAGAGAGGACGGACCTCCACACAACTCGTTGGCACATACCACTTATATCATTTACATTCATACATCGTCTCATACAAGCTGTTCTATTATTCTGACTCTAGACACGGCCCGACTGAAGTATCTGATTCACTTGGTCGTGACATATCTTCCTCGGGCGTCCCAGACTTCTTCTATCATTCACATTTGCGTCATATATTCTCCTTACACCTCTTTCCTCGTACTTTGGCTCTACCAGCCCAAACCATCTGAGCGTCCCTTCAGCCAGTTCCATGCCTCACTGCCGTACCTCAGGGTAGGTACCAGCACTCCATTCTGGACGACTAGCTTCGCTTCTTTGGACAGTTTTTTTATGGCGCCAACAGCGATCAGTCCTCCATTAATGGAAACTAAATTACTATTATTATTAGAGAAGAAATAATATTTTGGACGGTACTAAATTGTAGAAAATGAAAACATCTTGAACATAACCTGTCATAATCTTAGTTCACATAAAAATCATCTGATATTCGTCTTTCAAAATATTTTTTTTTAAATGCACGTGAAATTCACATTACCGAATAGTAATTCATGTTCTCAAAATATTATAGCCTTTTTTTGATAATATTTTAAATATAAAACCAAACTATTAATTAATAATTAATAGTTAATACTTAATTTTTTTCATAAAACATGGTTATACAAAACAATAACAGACCATGGATGATATCAAATAATGTTCGTCACCAACTGCACTAAAATCGGTACCAAAATAAAACATGTCTTTTTTTCATCCCGAATCCATATGAAAAGGAAGGTTGGAGTTTTGATCAATAGAGGCAAATAATAGAGGCATTTTAACCCTACCGCAACTGGAGTCTACAAGCAGCTTTGCACATCTACCTATTCTATAATAATTTAGGTAAATCTAGATCTAGATAATCGATCTGCATTTTAAAAATAATTATCCCGTTACTTTTATATAAAGGTGTTAAATAATATCATTCCAAATCCGACAAAATTACCCCCCCCCCCCCCCCCAACACCATAGTTCTTAAAAATCCTCACCGCAAACAAGCCGGGAGTGTGGGTGTACAAAAGTGCTTTTTGCTGGAATAATAGGCATTTGAGTTACGCTCGATTTTAATTTATCTCTTTTACCTTTTTGCATTGCTTGATGTTTGATTGTTTGAAAAAATTGTAATAACTATATAATTGTAGTGATATATACGTTTAACTGGAAAAGCAAAAAAGGTAATTTGTGACAAAATCACTCTGCGATATATGAGGGACCGTTATAGTAACCCCCTTCATCAAATGATGTGCGATTTTTACCTTCAGCTGCGTAAAGGTTAGAAGTATTCCAATTCCACTACGGTGGTGGTAGTAATTGCCTTCTCCGGGACTAATTTCGTATTAGAATAGTAGAATGCAATAAATTATAATTTTTTTTGGAGAGCACTTTTCATCGGCAAGATGCCAACATTAACCTTTTGATCGATTGTACACCGATGATGTAGTGTCACCCTACACACTTAAGAAGTGCGTTTTAAATGAAATAATATGAACAATCATATATAAACACAGTCATCACAGAAAAGGGGACACTTTGTTCGTAAATAATTGTTCGTTTACAATAAAAAAAGTCAAATTGAGTAATTTATTGTCTCTTTGAGAGACGTGATTTTATGTCTTAACTGATTAAACTATTTGTCTTTAGATTAAGTTTTACAATAAAAGTTATGTTTCTAGCAAGAAAACATGATTACCTTTGTCAAGAAAACATGATTATTTTTGTAAAGAAAACATGAGATTGCTTTTTTAAAATATATAAATATATTTCCTTTACTTGATTCTTAGAAAAACATTGATCCAAACAGGAATGAAATTCAAACATTGATTTTTTATCTAATTCTCGAGTGATAAATGATATCTAACGAAAAATAAATAAAATCAGGTGAACTACATCCGTAAGCTTTTTGTAACTAATTCTAAATATGATGTGAAGTTGTTTATAACTCTGTTATGAATTGAATCTGTTTCATGTACATCCTGTCTTCTTATGGTTAATGGTTATCAATAAATGACAACAGTGACCATAAGTATGTACATTGAATAAAATATTGTCGTGAGTGAGTTCTTGTTGTTGTTCTTTTATATAATTATAATAATAATTTTTATTCCAGGATGTGGGGAGGATAGTGCAATCCCACACGTCCCATAAAGTTGTACATATTTACATAACAGATAAAGTAAAAAAAGTAAATAGAACAAACAAATATAAAAGACATAAGCGATAATAGAAATAAAATAAATAATCAATTATAATGTAGGACGTGGTCTGGAGTGAGCTAGGGCCCAGCGCTCGCTCAGGAGTGGCGCTTGGTGCTGGAAGGCTGCGATCACCACTGTGTTCTCAGAAGCCATTAGCCGCATCCTGGCTCCAGTGACCCGATGTCTCATCAGACCGGCGAATCCGTGTAGTCCTAGCTCCGTAAACATTGAAGATGCGCTGCTGTATCTTCTGTATCCAAATATAATTCTGCAAGCATCATTATATTGGATCCGGAGTCGTTCTATTGAGCTGGTACGGTAGTGACACCGTGTTTCACATGTATATAGGTTAGTGCAAAATGCATTGAACAATGTTTTTTTTACATTGTTACTGCATTTGAAGAATCTTCGGGCAATCATATTAGACAGTATACTGATACTTCTCCGCTGTCGTTCAATATCACCGTCATCCGAGAGGTCTTCAGTAATAATGTGTCCCAAGTATTTTACATTCTTAGATGCATTTATATTTTCCTCATTAAGTTTTTTCCATGGTGGAATGCGATTAGTTCCGTCTTCTTGGGGTTGTACATCATGTTGTGGTCATTTGTATATTCTTCACAGATTTTTAATAATGTTCTCAACCCCTTGATTGACGGAGCTAGGAGAATCATGTCGTCCGCATAACTTATGTGATTTAGGCATAAATTATTAATACGACAGCCCGCCCTGGTGTCCAGGCGATTTGATAATTCGTCCATGTATACATTGAACAGGATTGGGGACATACACCCTCCTTGCCTTACTCCTGATCGCAAATATATCGGTTGGAAGTACGTACTTGCCCACCGTACAACGTTTTCCTGCTGAGAGTGCCATCGGGATAGTGTATATTTCTAGCTTTCATTGTGTGTTGAATTTAATTAATGTTTACATACTCTCTTATTATTATTATTACATGTTATCTTGTCTTAATATGACATCTTTAAATACTGTCCAAAATAAGCTCCATAAAATAAATGTTTTTCTTACTTGTCATACGTAATTTTTTGTTATAAATAATTTTTCTTATAAATTTATTTATTTTAATATACTCGTATTTATCTTATTAGAGACAACATCACGAGGGATTCCATAAATGGTTTTATTTTGGCTATTCACTCACTGCACATGCACCCACAACCTACAACTGATAACAGGTAAACTGTCGAAAATTGAAAAAAGGAATAAAAAACCAAATTGAAAAAAGGAATAAATAATAAAAAAATCGAGTGCAACTCACACGTGGTAGAAGTGAAACCTTCACCCACACAATCTCAACCAATAGGAGCCTTGAAAAGTGAGCTCATAATCAAAGCGGCCAATGCGCGCAGCTTGACAGAGTGCGACACTTCGTAGGTACTGTACGTGGGTAAGGTTTCATTCTATCTCATTCTCTCGCAGGCTATATCCTACAGATGTATGTGTTTGTCTCTTTTTAGTGTCACTCGTTTCCGTTTCAACGAGTTTCAAATAATAACGGTGCTAAAGAAGTTTCACTCCAAAAAGATTTATTTTACAATAGATTCTTTCGTATGTATTTATTTCCTTATATTGATTCCATCAACATAGGGTCACTGCTCAGATATACATTTCTAATTTCTCCCGAAATGCAGGTAGTCTTTACAGTGCCTCAACATAACAAACACATAATAAATAAATAAAAATAATCTAATAACCAAAATTCTAATTAAAGCAAATACAATTCAAATTCAAAATAATAGCATAATTAAACACAAGTAAGTATCGCTTTTACAGAAAATTCAATCAATTATGATGTGCGGCTGACTTTACAGTCAGAGTCAGCAACCATTTGTTTCAGGGCTTCTTGAAGCATTGCAAGGATATTCGGAAGGACAGAGGTATTTCATTCCAAAGATTTGATGAACAGCTGTTACTTTTAGATGAATATTTTAGAGCACCATTGATAACCCTGCAAACTTTGAATTCTATCTTTGAAGTAAATCTGAAACCATTTTAAAACCTAAAGGATTCGTATTAACTGTAGGTACTTGCCCAGAAAACGCTCTCCATTCTTTATCCAATTTAAACCCCTTCTCTGTAGAATTAAGACTTATATTTAAGAAGCTTCAGGAATGAGATTAAAAACAGTTTTAAATAAAGAAATTAGTACAAATATGAAGTTATTCACTAAAAAGCACAAAAATAACAGCAGTTATTTTTAATTCTTTTCAATTTTACGCTCTCCGTTTCATGAAGTGCCCTAATTCGAGCATTTTATTAAATTAACAGCTACCTTCTACGTGGGTACTTGAATTTTGTCGCCCCCAATTTAGACGAGAAAAGGGACAAGCGAGATGAGGCAACTTTACAACAAAGTCTTGATATTCTCAGGGATGGTTTGGTGTTTTTGCTCGGGGGTTGATTAATTAGGCGCCGACCGGGGGTAGCAAGCAGGCAAGGGTGGTTAGAGTTGGGCAGGGGGGGGGGGGGGGGAGGGGCTGATTGCGTGTGGTGGACCGGATACGAGTGTAATGCCGGCCCTGGCTGTGGCTGGTGGGGATTTCTGTAAATATGATTTGAGAGCTCTTTTTTACCAGCCCCTGAAAGCACAGAACCGCAAAACAAGGGTAGCACGATACATTTATTAATTCTTTGAAAAAATAAAATAATCATATCTTTATATTTTATCCCTCATGAGCCCAACGCTTTCCCGTATAAATAAATCAAACGCATATTATCCCATTAATTCTCACAGCCAGTGGCGGCACATGGTGGCGACTTTTTTTTTTTTTAAAAGACAAACATTCCCCGGTTACGAATAACGCAACAATGTTTGAAAATCTCCTACTACCACCACGATAAGCGGAAAATGTTGCTTGTGTCGTGATGGAGGACTTCAGCCAAGGAATCGAACACGTGACGCCCGGGTGGGACGCTAACGCGATGCCCACTCAGCCACTGACCAATTGATTTAATAATTAAAATTAACATATTATAACTTTATTGCACTGGTTTTTTTTTTACCAAATCAGTTTCACCCTGCTAATTTATTCAGTCTTCTACATTTTACGTTAATTTAAACTCTTTTTGTAAAAACAGTACTTACCTGCCTACCTAAGCCTAAAAATTAAAGCAATAACAAATAGCAAGCATTAACATTGGGTAAGTCGGTTCTGCACCCTTGAAAAAGTATAAAAATCCTGTGTTGGCGGCCTCGCGTGAATTTATCCGAAACAACAAACATCTAAATATATACCTAATGACAGTGAGTAAAAACAGTCAAATAATGTTCGTAAGTGTTTACACAAGTGGAAATTAATTATTATAAAAAATATTTCAGTTCAGCCGAATTATAACATTGCAGTTAACATATGCAAGGAGTTGGTTAACATGTTCAACCTTTTGTTACGAAATAAAAAAATGTTTTTATCTAAACGTCCAGATGTCTTTTTTGTAGTAACTACATGATTTTTGAGAATTAATAATACAAATGTATAGTTTGTTAACCAAACACAGGATATAACTAACTAACTAACCATCACGCCGTTTCCCCGCAGGGGTAGGCAGAGAGGACGGACCACCAAACAACTCGGTCTTGGCACACACTCTTTGCCTCACTCACATTCATACATCCACTCATACATACTCTTCTATTATTCTGACTTTTGACATGGCCCTTCCTTCTCAAGTATCTGATTTACTTGATCGTGCCATGTCTTCCTCGGGAAATACTTACTTCCAATAAAATGGAAATACTTACTTCCAATTACAGTTTAAGCCTACTAACGGTTTTATGATTTGTAACGATTCAAAGTTTTTAATTTTGATTTTGTCCATACAAACGTATTCCCCAATTTCATCTCTAGATTTTGAAACTAGTCCAAATATCTCTGCATCTCTACATATTATAAATTAAAATCCCCCTGCGTCATCTGTCTGTCTGTTCGCGATAAACTCGAAAACTACTGAACGGATTTTCATGCGGTTTTCACCAATAGATAGAATGTTTCGTGAGGAAGGTTTAGGTATGTAATTTGTCAAGGATTTGTGCAAATTGGTTGAAACATCACGATAATTGTTAGAAGTGTCGGAAAAAATCGAGCCGCCTGGTAGCTTTCATCGAAAACGCTGCCTAACCCATTTGGGATATAACAAAACAATGTATGGTGGGATATTCCTCTTTTATAGATCTACAAAAAAGTCCGCGAAGGCATATATCTATCTTTTACGAATAGCTTACTATACCCATTCTATCTTCTAAAAAAATGGTCACCAACATTGCGGTAGTTGAAAAGCTATTTAGACGGATACAGTATTAATCCTTATTAATTTAAATACGTTAGTTACCTCAAGCATTTCATGCACATTATAATAATCTTTCACACCATCTCTACGTATTATAAATAAAAGTCCTCCGCGGCATCTATCTGTCTCTTCGCGATAAACTCAAAGACCGCGGTGGTTATAAAGGTTGGATAACCATCCAGTAGATGACGTTGTGTTTTATTAGCCACAGCAACGCGTGGCCTAGTCAGCTAGTTTTATAATATAATGTAGATATCAGTAACTAGCGTGTCGCTACGTTTTACTTTTTTTGATAAGTTACATTTTATAGGAAAGAGGACCCTCCAAAAACAGTTAAAATAGTTTGGTTTGAACACCATAAACAGACGTTCAATATAAAAACAAGACGTACAGGAACATACAGACGTAAAATATTTTCTTCAATACATTTGATAAAAAAAAAATCTTAAAAATCTGGCCAGTTTTATAGGAGAAAAATGGGGTATAGGTACTACACTTTAATATTGTTGTGACAACCCTGTTTCTCTGTATCGGCTCGCATTAGGGCCCAGCTTTCGCTCTCCATGCACGAAATGTCTCCAAGTTGGTGACATCGACCCCATACAAATAGTCAAATAGGAACCATTATTGCCTTTTACGGCCGGCTCGGGGTTAACTTGACACGACAACCCCCCCCCCCCCCCCCCAACTAGCACTAGGTAGCTACTTATTGCCTTCCACCCACTAACTAGTACTTGCTGCTTGGGCTCTATCACGGACAGATTTTAAGGGAGCTAACTAATTAATTTAATCTCCAAATATGCAGGTGAAGAATTATTTTATTGGCAGGTGCATTATATTTTAATATATTTGATTATATTTATTATGCATTCATAAATAAATGAATAAAAATGTTTTTACGCTGCATACAAAGTTCTTGATAGTTTCGAAATTGCCTCCCAGAGAAATCAACATTATTTGAACAACGTGTCATTATTTTTTACATTTAGTAAGATTATCGTGATTATTTTTGGATTAATATGCCGTTTAGTGTTTCCTCCTTCTTTAGCAAACGTTTCGGATAGCGTTACAGTGTCCATCATCAGGGTAGAGATATCATCATCTGTCATATATCTGTTATCGTAAACGTCGACTAAAGAAGGAGAAAGCTCAACACGGCATAATGTTTGATAGGAAGGTTAAATGTTTAATAGTTAATTTTTATATGACATTTAAACTGGAAGTCATAGTTCATGATATTAAAAAAAACAATTAATTCGATGATATCAAAGCAGATAACTGTTGACTTCTTCATGAATTTTTAGAAAACAGATTTTCTTTACAAAAATTGCTTTAGCCGTATTCAATGACTAGATCTGAATAGCCAGGTACATTCCCTTCTCCTTCTCCTCCCCTCTACATTCTGTTTCATAAACGAAAACATGCCCAATTGGAGATAACGTATTCCCACAGTTTTGTGTGGTTTGTTGATTGCTTTAATTTTTTTTGTTACAAGTAGAGATAATGATATCCTTATTAAGATCACTCGGTGAGGATTTCATTTTTCAGTGAAAACTTCTTTGTGTGATGTGATTGTCATTTGAAACTCGATAAAACTAAAACGAAACAAACACTAAAATAAGATAAACATCTACATCTAAATGATTTAACCTGCGAGAGAATGAGATCGACTAATCTCTCCTCTTTGTGCGGTCCCTACTCTTCTCTACTTTAGTATTCTGAAAGTTTCCCTTCTATCGCGCGTGAACTGCACACATTTTTTTTACTAGCTGGTACCCGGCATGTGTTGCTCTCTCTCTCTGGTTTCAATCCTTGGATTGGTTTGCAGCAATTTCCTCTATTCTTCTCTTCCACTCTTCCCTGTCTTGTGCGGCTCTTTTGAAGTCTGCATATGGTGAGCAGCGTACATCCACCAGCAGGTCCTCTAAAGTTTGTCCCCCCGGTCATACCCTCCATTATGGCATGCATGAGGCCTTCTTGTCGTATTACATGACCGATCCATCTTGCACGACTTTCGGACAAGGTCCTGAGCAGGTGCCATCTTCCTTCGATTCTTTGGAGAACCTCCTCATTTGTAATGTGGTCTCTCCAGGAAATTCCTAATAGTTTTCTATAGGACCACATCTCAAAAGCCTCTAGTCTCCGTTTATCTTTTTTGGATAGGCACCATGTTTCGCAGCCGTACATCAAGATACTCCATACACAGGTCTTGATGAGGAGTATTCTCAGTTTTAGGTCTATATTATTCGATTCTATTATTTTCGACCTTTTATTGAATGGAAGCCTAGCCCGATGTGTACGGCTGTCGACCTCGCTCTTAGACCGACCGTCCCATGTTATTTTGCTCCCGAGGTATACAAACTCCTTGGTTTTCTTTAGTGGAACTCCTGACATCTCTACTCTCATCTGATGTTGCGTTCGGACTACAGTCAGCAGCTTTGTTTTGTCTTTATTTATCTTCATGTTGACAAATGCTTTGCATGGTTGTTAAGGCCTCTTGCAGTTCTTCTTCGCTTTCAGCAATCATAGCAATATCGTCAGCAAACCTTATCATAGCCAGCTTTTGCCCGTGTATCTTTACACAATTTCTGTGATTCATTCTCTCTCTCAAGTCATCAATCGTACTCTGTATATAAGCGTTAAAAAGAACAGGGGACAGAGAGCATCTCTGTCTCACCCCTTGTCTTATACTGGCTTCTTTTGTATCATTGTCACATCTAATTATAGCGGCCTCATTCTTGTATAGCGCCTTGATTATTCATCTATTTCTGTATTTGATATCAATTCTCTTCGGAATCTCGAAGAGTCTTTTCCATTCTACTTTGTCGAAAGCCTTCTCCAGGTCTGAATGTGTTTTGAATGCGATGAATGTGTTTTGGTTTCTTTTTTCTGGTAGTATTCGTAGCGACAATATTGCTTCTCTGGTTCCTACACCTCTTCTAAAGCCATTCTCGTCTCCTGAAAGGATGTTCTCTACTTTTGGTTCGATTCTTTTTAGAATGATATTAGTCAATATTTTTGAGGCATGGGGTATTAGGCTAAGAGTTCTGTGTTGTTCACATTTCGTCGTGTCTACCTTCTTTGGTAATGCGACAATTAGGCCTTTCTCGAAATCCTCTGGTATCTTTCCACTCTTATACATTGTCTGTATCATTTTAAACAGGGCATCTGGAGTTCCTTTTCCTGCTGGCTTAATTAGTTCAGCCGGAACATCATCGATTCCGGGTGCTTTCCCGTTTTTGCGGTTTTTCAGTGCGAGGTCAAACTCTTCTCTAATGATTAGATCTCCCAAATCATCTGCGTCTAACTCATTTTCTCTTTCTATCAATGTTTCGTTGTCACTATGTGTTGCTATGCCATTAAAATAAATATTTTTTACCCTTCATTTTCTTTCCTATGCGTCCCAGTTCCCCTCCCGCATCCCCTTCCTCCCCCGCGTTGCCCTCCCACCTTCCTCGCCTTCCCCTCCCTCGCCACCCCTCCCGCGAACCTCACCTTTTTCGTTACTCTCCCTATCCTTCCTTCCCTCCCTGCCGATAAAATAAATGTTTAATTTTCATAACGCCAGAGCTTACATTATATACCATTAACTTCGCAGGCTTGCGAACAACAAATCACCAAAAGTTTCATCGTAATCGAATCGAATCAAATACGAACAAACAAACAAATATTGATTGATATTTATATGTATATAAAATTATTTAACATTATTTTTATTTTCTATAATTTTTTTAAAAGATTTAAGTAATGGAATACAGGGATATGTGTATGTAAATATTATTATGAAAATATGAAACATTAGCTAAGTATAGTTTTTTTTTAAAATTCAGTAACAGCAAATATATATAATGCTATTTTTGAAGTTATGGTAGAACTGTAGTGAAAAGTGAAACATTAATTTTTATGTGTAGAGAGTTTACAGGAAAAGTGTTTCAACATTTTAATCATTCAGCCATAATTTTAATTCTTTTACATAATGGGATATATCAGTTGTTATTTGAGTTAGTTTTGGAAGAAGAATAAACGTATGAGGATCGTTTATTATACTAAAATTTTAATTGTATAAATAATATGTTGACCGATCTGTGTTGAGTGGGCAGTGGGCATAGTGCTTGGGTCCCACCCGGGCGTCACGTGTTCGATACCTCGGCTGGCTAAGTCCTCCATCACAACACAAGCAACATTTTCGGCATTATGTGGTGGTAGTAGGAGATTTTCAAACATTGTTGGGTTATTCGTAACCCCGGAATAAACAAAAAAATGAGGATACTAAAAGAATTATAAATTATGCTAAATGTAAATAGCCTTTTCTAGTACGATCAAATTGATGACTACTAGAAATAAATGATTTTTTTAAACTTACTTATATTTATATCAAGTTATCAGATTTTTAATCTAAAAATTAAATTTACTTCGAATGAGTTGCAAAACTACAAATATTATAGTTTTTTTTCTATTTTTTATTAATTCATCATTGATAGTGTCACCTGACACCTGACACCTGTGATGCAATAGTTAAAGTGATGATTGATGGATGTAGGTTATACTTGTTGTTATATTGCTATAATTATTTTGCAAAAATGGTTCAGAAAAATCACAAAGAAAGAAACAGTCTTCCAGATAATTGAAATCCAGTTATAAAGTCTGAGCAGGTGGGTAAAATTGTTTACATAATGTGTGTGTTCGCGCTAATTGGCAAACACACCTCGTTATAATCTTATGGTGCCACTACGAAATTCATGTTAACCCCTCAGGCCTCGGGCCAATTTTGTTGGAAGATCAGAATATTGCCGCTTTGCAATAAAATCCAAATAAATTGAATATTTTAGAACGCATTCCAAAACCAAAAGCCGTTTTTGAAAGGTGATGAAATACGCTTTCAAATTTTATAAGTAATTTGAAATCTAAATTTTTTTTAATGCAAACAGAAGAAAGTTTAAAAAATAGCTCACCTAATGTTTTTTGGAACTAAAATTACTGATAACGAAAAAATTTAAAACACATAGGTAAATTTTATTAGCCAAACGTCATCGTCAACTTACTTTTTTGTGGTTTCATGTAAAATAATTAATAAAAAAATAATAAAAATAGTTTTTTTTTTGCGGTCGGAAACTTTGATTTTATGAAGCTATACAATTTAATTATTTAACTTTTAACTTTTAGATTTGAATGTAAAGCATGGTGTTTTTCTCTCTAATACCGTTGAGATCATATTTCTAATCGTGATAGTAAGGGAGACACAACGATTTATATGAGACCCATACGAGTTGGTCCGAAAACCAAACAAGTTAGCCTGAGGAGTTAAAATCGCGTTTAGGTTTGATGGCTTCGCGCTTGAGCGGTTACGATCCTTGGCTATAAATCCATCGGAGGTCGCGGGCGGGTATTTTAGGTTTGATGGCTTCGCGCTCGAGCGGTTACGATCCTTGACTATAAATCCATCGGAGGTCGCGGGCGGGTATTTTAGGTTTGATGGCTTCGCGCTCGAGCGGTTACGATCCTTGACTATAAATCCATCGGAGGTCGCGGGCTGGTATTTAAGGTTTGATGGCTTCGCGCTCGAGCGGTTACGATCCTTGACTATAAATCCATCGGAGGTCGCGGGCGGGTATTTTAGGTTTGATGGCTTCGCGCTCGAGCGGTTACGATCCTTGACTATAAATCCATCGGAGGTCGCGGGCGGGTATTTTAGGTTTGATGGCTTCGCGCTCGAGCGGTTACGATCCTTGACTATAAATCCATCGGAGGTCGCGGGCTGGTATTTAAGGTTTGATGGCTTCGCGCTCGAGCGGTTACGATCCTTGACTATAAATCCATCGGAGGTCGCGGGCGGGTATCTTAGGTTTGATGGCTTCGCGCTCGGGCGGTTACGATCCTTGACTATAAATCCATCGGAGGTCGCGGGCGGGTATTTTAGGTTTGATGGCTTCGCGCTCGAGCGGTTACGATCCTTGACTATAAATCCATCGGAGGTCGCGGGTCGGGTATTTTTTATTTATTATTTATTTATCTATGTAAAGTATAATTATAAGTGTTTTATCGATGCCTGTTTCGCTAGGACATACATGTGTCGAGACAGACGTTATAAAAGTACACACTTATATAAATAATACGTAAATACCAAGGATTAATAAATTTTAACATTTTTTTCTTTGAGGTTAGAACAATTTTCCGATAAAATAACTAAAGAAAGGTAATACGAGTTTAAGAGAAGGTTAATGCTATAAAGGAAATAATTTAGGTTAAAATCCTGTAAAATAGATATAAAATTTGTGTTGTTCACAATTTATTATCTAAATGTAATATGTACATACCTGGGTGGTAGATACTTTCAGTATCGCCCTGGTGAAACACCATCAATACTCTTCAAACGGTTTTGGCCGTGTTTGATAACCAGATCTGAAAAGTACTTCCCCACCTTCCTCCTTCCCATCGCCCCCCTCTCTAGTTTCCCCACTACCTTCAGTCTCAAAACATACCCCGATTGGAGATTTTTGAAAATGAAAATACCGCACAATAGTCCCAACTGCTCCCGTCTAGCAACGTCTAATAAGACTATGGTTTCCAAAATTGGGGTGTGTTGTGAGAATGAAGGCAGTGTGATGGGGAGGAAGATAGGGAAGAGGAAGTACCTGGCTATTCAGATCTGGATACCAAACACAGCTACAGCCATTTCAAACAATGTTTCAATGGTGGTCTATGCCCTGAAACGTGCCGCAAATATGCTATAAAATTATAATTAATTGTGAAATAAAACAACTTAATCACATGAAATTTATTTGCGCACGCGGGGATTTTAACCCACGACCTTCGGATTGCTAGTCGAGAGCCTTACTCCTCGACCACGGCAGCGGTCAAAGTCCAGGGATGCCTTAGTCTCACTGGCTCCAGCAGGTTGGGAGCAGTAGGTACTCTTGCGCTGGACCTACTTACATTAAAAAGAATCAACTTGTTTAGATCTAGTTTCTGTTGGAATCTGAAAACCACCTACTGAGAACACAAATAATAAAACACAAAACCGAAAAAACGGTTCGGCAGTAAGGCAGTGTTTAGGTATAACCAGTCTTAGAGGGATGTAGCGAAAAAGGCAATCCCAGTAATGGAAATGGGATGTTTTGGCTCCGACAGACCACCCTGTACCCCCTCTCACCCCCCCCCCCCACTACCACTCTGGTAGCAGGGAGGGAATGCCCGCCGCATAAAATGTACAACGCGTATATTTTTAATAATTTCAGAATTCCGCCCCGCCATGACAGTTTTAATATAAAATTCATGTTCACCGTAATAACCTGCCCTCATCCCTTGTCGTGGAATTTGGCGATAATATATTTTTACAATATTTTCGATTAAATTTTAATGCATGAACGGAGAAGGCTTTTAATCGGAAACCTGCTGTCAACTTTGATCCAATAATCATTATTTATTATTCACTTACAATATTAAATTCATCAAATCTCACGCGAAAAGTACGTGAGAAAAAGTTTTTTTAAACATTGATTTGAATGGAATTTGCTACCGCAGAAAATTTCGGATCCAAGTCATTTCTCCTAGACATACTCGTAATGCAATGTAAAGCAGGGTCTCCTCCAAACGTGAACATGAACATTCGCTTGAATATTACTATAAACATTTGCAATGGGAGATTGATTAATAAAATAGCATTGCACATTTTCGTATGCGTCTGCAGTAAGCTCACGCCCACATGCCAATATTTATAGTAACGTTTCCAAAGTAATATTGTCCCCATTGCTTATGTTTAACGCCCACATTTCCAATGTTTATAGAAATGTTTCCAAAGTTATATTGCCCCCATTGCCAATGTTTAAAGCAAATGTGTGAACAAATGTTCACGTTCAGGGTCGAAGGAGACCCCGTTTAAATTAGACATCAATATTTATACAATATCTTAGTGAGCAATTTAATGAATAAGCAGCAATATCAGATTGGTTAGATGCTCAAGCGATCCGATGAGTCCCGTTCCCAACCGCGTGTCCCGGGTTCAATCCCCTACTAGCTTAGTACTCCATCATACAGTCATGGTAGTAGAAAATATTTTCAGGTTTTTAGAAAAAAGCACTCTTCGTAAGGTGAATTGCGAATTGTGAAAAAAAAAAAATTTTTCTCGAAAATAAAATGGCCCAATAATTACTTCACGGAGAGCAATGAATTTTTGCTATCGGTAACATTTAAAAAAAATTAATATAATTATCTTTCTCAGATACGATTTCAGCTTTCCACGGCCAAAAGAATTATCGTAATTTATTTTTAGGGTATTCAGCCGTGTTGCGCTATCTCCTTCTTATTTAGGGTGGCAAAAATAAATCACCATAAGCCATAGTAAATAATGCAAAATCATACAAAATCACATGTTTTTGTTTTGAAAATTTGATAGCTTAAAAGTATTATAGATGCTTCAATTAAATACTGTGTGTAGAACATACCTTGGCCCTTAAAAATATCGGTCATTTTTTAAATAAGTTTTTTAAAAAGCCTTTAAAAAAATAAAGTATAAGGTCTATAAAAAACACTTTCAAGTCCAAACTCTCCTATTTATAAACCCCTTTTCGGATTTCGTTTTATTGTATAATGTGGCAAATTTAGTTTCTTTTATAATAATCGCAAAAAATTGATATTTACGCCCAACAAAATAAAATAAAATTTTCTCGTTGTTATTTTTGACATCAATCAATACGGCCCGCACTCTACGAATTTGGATTCTTGAAGTGACCCTTATGGCATGGGCACAAGAACCATGCACTGGACAACACCTATTACGTATCAGTCACGCGTCACGCCCCAACCGGCGTGGGAGACAGTCGTGTTACTTCGCGTCACTTAGTTTCGTGAAATCAATTTTAAATTTCAGTTTTCTTACAATAAACAATGCGTAAAACAGGAATTAATACTTTTTACAGGCCTTTACGAAATCAACCTGTAAAAAAAATTTCTCAAATACCTTTTCCAACCTTTCCAAATGCTTTTTCTCAAGTATTTTTAAACTCCTCCCATAAAGGGCGTGAATTCCGTTTTCGATTTTTTCCTGAACTATTGGATCGCCTTAATTGTCGTTCTCATTTATTTTATTATCTCTCTTTTATAAAAAAATAATAATATTATTTTCTCTCTCAAAAAAATAATATCACCTAATCAATTTTGGCAAATATTTGCAAAGGGAATTGTAATTATTAGATGTAGAAATATTGCAATAATCATAATTTTATAAAGCCTTTATACCTAAAGAGTGCTTTTTACCTAAAAGTAAATTAATAAAACTAATCGATAGACAAATATTTTAGAACATATTTT